>JAODJW010000062.1:8061003-8084356 GCA_026777045.1 Hyperopisus bebe | reverse complement strand
TCTGACGTTTATCGGCTGAACAAACACAACCAATAAAATCTCAATCTAGAACATCCCATCAGGACAATTAAGGTCAAGAGTTAAGTGTAAGGTTACCATATGTCCGGGTTACCCTGGATGCAAATTACAGGGTGGTTAGGAAAAACTCATTACATATTCATAACAGAGGCACTACCTCATTGGCTGGTGAATATGAAAACTCATTAATATTCTGATCTCACCAAATATGGTAACCCTACCTTGGTCTGGATGTTAAACGCAGAATGTGTCCATTCCAGTCTGTATATAACTGGGCCAGACTGTCGATTCACCATGGAACAGTCAATGAGCCTTCAGGAGCTCTACCTTCCACAGAATCCAGATACCAGAGCATAGCCGTGGAGAATTCTGCTCCAAGAGGGCACTGATTTATGGCCGTCCGTGCAAGCATGTTCAAAAAACACACCAGGGCTAAAGCCTGTCTCTCAGACGAGCATATTACTGATGTCTCCACGCTCATTACTCATGCCCAGCTCCCTTGATCCCGATGGCCATATAATCTCCTCAGGATTTTTCTGACTGCGGTTATGGGTGAAGGCCGGAGATTGGGCCATCCTTCAGCGCCGTGCCATGCCTGTGTGTCGGGGAATTGCATTGCAGGTCGACAGCAAGCTCACTACATCCCAGCCGACAATTCATTTGCCAACATCTGCACACCTTACGGGCTTGCCGGAGAACAGGAAGTCATACAAACACCTAATATGGCATTTCCTGTCTCACCTGTCATAATACAAAGAGCTCTATGTTTCATGGTTCCTCTTGTATCATGCTAAAACATGCTTGTGACAGATTTGTAACATGCAGCACAGGGGTGGGAATCAACCTCCCCAACTCCGGGGGTATGCGGTAATATCCACTGGACCACTAAGCCACCCTAAATTAAATACAACTGTCCATATATATTCCATAACTGGTTATCCAGTTTTGTGGATGTGGTTAGCCTGAATCTTATCCAATAAAGCAGTGTTTCCCAATCGGGTCCTTGGGGACCCACAGACAGTCCACATTTTTGCTCCTTCCTAGTTTGCAGTAGGGAGCTGGGAGGTAGCAAAAATGTGGACTGTCTGGCAGGGAGCTCGGAAGGAGCAAAAACATGGACTGTCTGTGGGTCCCCAAAGAACCGATTGGGAAACACTGCAATAAAGCATAGGCCACAAGGAAGGGGACGCCCTGAGTGGACCGACTGTCCATCAACAGACACACATGAACACTCACATTCACACATTAAAAGTTATTTAGAGACATGAAGTCATCGAACTGCACGTTTTTGGACTGTAGGAGGAAACTAGAGTATCTAGCGCAGTGGTTCCCAACCCTACCCGGAGCTGGGAGGAAGCAAATACGAGGACTGTCTAGGGGCCCTTGAAGGTTGGGAAACACTGACCTAGAAGACACCCCCACAAACACGGGGGGAACATGCAAAGTCCACCCACACGGAGATATGGGCAGGATTTCAACTCCTTTATCTCCCCAAACCAAATATATCTACATTTAAAGGCACCTTCTAATCCTTTGAAAGTCAGACAGTCTGAGGTTCTGCTTTATCAACAGAATCATTTGGACCAAACTGGAAAACCCGCAGGTGCTTTTTCATTTCAACTTCTAAGACGCGTCAACCCACTCTTGTTCCCATCAAGCGACACAGTACATAGCAACAACTGGGATCCTATGTAACATACTACATAAACAGTTCCATGCCGTTCAGCCACAGGTAGTAAAGGTTATACGTGTGTCAGTTACACTGACATGTTACAATTAGTGGAAGTGTGTAAGTCAGATAGACCTGAAAAACACACTCCATGACTTAGACAAACAAGCCTGATGCTTCACGCTACCATTTTCATTAGCAAATACATGCACATTGGAACGGGCGGGCCCAATGATCTGCAGCACTTCAAACGCCTGGACATGGTTCGCCTGACTCCTGCCAAAAAGATATTAAGTTAAATATCGTCAATGTGTTCGCTCTAGCCCATTTAATATTACCCCATTATAAGTGTTGGGAATTCTAGCGTGTTAATCCGGTGTTTGTTTACCTAGGGCTGCGCGCAATAATGTCATACAGACAGAATGCAATAAAAACGAATACGCCATTTTTCATAAACCGGATATTACATTAAATTTGGCCTCGATTTGTAGCGTTTCGGCAGATAACAAACTCTGAAACACACCAAAGCTGACTGCAGTAATGCTTTAACAGGAGCACCTAATGGATAACGGTCGGTGCCCACGTTATGTAATCCCATTAAAAACGCTTTATAAACGGGATACCTTCGCTTTCCCTATATTTGCTACCTAAATCGTACCTCTTCTGGCCACTAGGTGTCGCCCAAGTCATCAACTTTGTTTTTTCACCATTGATGGCTCAAATTGCCTTCCGAAATGCCTAACACCCTACTGACTAAACGCCAGCACCTTTAACAAAAATTATGATCGATTTTAATGAACGACTTTGGCTGAATATTCAGCGAGTTGTTGTTGTTCAGTTAGGCCCGACGCCTTGTGTGACACGCTGACATTCTCGTAGTCATAGCGTCATTTCAAACTTGATCTTTTCAAATTATATTCTCCCAAATAAACATCTGCTCCGTTTTTGTTGAAAAACTTTGGACTGCGTACCTTGCAGTAACCTGTCATGACCCTGTTATTTTTATTGATTCGTTATTTTTTTAATGATCAGTTAAAAAGCATCATGCTGTTTCCTGTTTCTGAATTTTAAATGCGCCTACCCCCTTCCTAAACTGCACACACTCACCCAAAAAAAAAACAGAGGTTAGGATAATAAAACGTTTTTGCTGCTGCGAAAGGCAAGACAAGAAGTCATTTTCAACTCAATATTACCCAACAATGTTGTTTGTTGCTGATTCTATTCATGCACGCAGATTGATAATAGTGCAGTGATTTTGCTATCCTCTCTCACGGGCACATCAGTTGAACCTTGGTACCACTATGCTATGCTCAGCATTGAGGTGTAAACATATGCATCCGCACATTCAAATATGTCAGCATTTGTATGCGTCTGAGCAAGAACTGTAAATGTACGCACTGAGCAACTGTGCCACAGAAGGATACTGCGTGGTGAGAATGAAGGGTGGCTGTCTCATGGGCCTGGATGCTGCCCCGGAGCTGGGGGGGAGCTGCCCCAGGACAGGATGCTGCCTCAGAGCTGTGGGAGCTGCCCCATAACCCTTCCTCCCCATGCGGCGATAGTGGCGTGCCCCTCATGGCTTTCCCGTGTCCCATTACAGGAGAGCAGCCAAGGCTAGGCTGGGCCCTGGAGCCTGACATTCCCATATGCCCTCGTCGACGCCATGCTTCGCCCTATCACCCCTGCCCCCACGCCTCCCCTGGGTTCTCGCTGCAAGGCGGCTTTCCCCCATTTTTATTTGTCTCTTTGTACCGTACATCTATGGGGTGTGCCGGCCTGTTTCTACTGAAGTCAGAAAGGGCAGATGAGCAACTGACCTTTCACATGCCTATTCATAGCACAAGGGATGAGGCCGCATACCCTGTTTCCCTTTAATGTGCCTGATAGGCTGCAAATGAAGGGGAAGATGACGTAGCACAATACAGGAAACAATACAGGCAGAGGACATTATTTTGGACTGAAGGAAAAACATAACAAGAACTAAATTACAGTATTCTTAGTAATCTTAGTTATCTGACCGGAGTTTAGAGATTAATTATATAGACCTTTACAATGTCTCATCAGACTTCTGTGGTGAACATTACAGAACTTCATACTGAGAGTCCAACGTGAATCCTGGAAATGCCTTATTGAGTCTTACATATCAATGCAAAACTCTCCAAATGGACATTATTTTGTCAAGCTACACAGTTTCACGATTATCAGTGACTAACAGGTGATGAATATGCAATCTGCACTGATGTTCAGTTAGTGACAAATCTCTCTTGGGGGTAAAAAAAAAAAATCTCTCTAAATGTTTGGTCAAGACCGATGCGACAAGTGTGACTGCGTTGCAAAGAAAGACCGAACTTAAGGTTTTGAATTTCAGCGAGTGAGCCCTTATCCCGTGAGCCATGGTACGAAGCATTTGGTCCCACAGCTGTCTGAAAAGCTGTCTCCAGTCTCACTCTCCCTCTGTAGGCATCTTCTGTTAAGGCGGCTCGTCTATCTCTGTCAATTACCTTCTGAACTTATGTCGAGAATGCAGACGTTTAATCTGCTTCATTGCGCAAATTAATGAGCCAGATCTTCTTTTCTACAAGCTTCTAATGCACAAGAGGAAATCTGCAGGTCTGGTGACGAAATCCATTAAGTCTGAGGGATTTCTTGTATTTGTCTGTCGTACACATTAGAACGAGTGCCAGCACGCGTGAGCTTCTTTATATCTGTGAGTGTGACGACATCACGGAGAGGTTCCCGCGTGCATACCCATGGTCAAATCTGCCTGTGTAGATGTATGAAATATATATGCCTCGATACGTGCTGGACACATGCAACAGAATCACTCATACGCATTATCTCGGTGTTTGCTGTCACGTCGTGCCTTACATCGTTTAAATTACGTCATCAGACATTCATCAAGTGAGCAGGGAACAGTTTATACTGCAGCAATTTTAATAACTTGTTTCTTTGACACGAGTTTGCGTGTGTTGGAAGGCAGCATTTACTAATTATCTTTCTCTGAATTGTCAAGCTGGCAGTTGTTGGCCCGATTGTACCCTTTGCCAGCGCGCGTTTTTTACTGTGATTTGGATCACGTGATGTGACAGAAGCGCGCGGTGATAGAATAAAATATTCTGAGAATGATACTGAGTCACAATGCTGGTAACACCAGCATGGAAATTAGGGTTTGATTTAACTTAGTTTTTCAAAAGTAGCAGTCTTGACCGGTTAGTTGGCAGATGGAAATCACCCAAAATTAGCAGATGTATGGCTACAGAACTAACTTTATTGCCTTCGGAGTGGAGCATTTAACTCGTTAATGGGATCGTAATTTCCTTTTCATCTGTCTGCCCGAGCCGAGTAGCCATCCATACGAAAATGAAGAGCAGTAACATAAACAGTTCCAATTAACTGAATCGTCCCCGTTCTGCGCAGGAAAAGGGAGAAAAGTAGTTTACTTTATGGGGAAATAATCATGAAAAACTTCAGATATACCCGACATGTGCACCGGGATTCTGCCAAATGGTTTCTGGTAAATCACAGAGCCTGTTAAATCCGTTTAGCATGAATAATTTATTTGACAAGTTAAAAAAAATAGAAAATAAAAGTATGAACACCTGCAGCTGAGGTATGTGAAACTAAATTGCTGCGATAACTATTCGCCCCTCTGTTGGTCATACATTTAAGTAGCCTACTTATATAAAATATTAATCAAACTTAGACTCATGCTCAGTCTGAATTTCATTTTTGCAGCATATCTACTTTCTTGCAGATATGTTTTTTTTTTTTTTTACCATATATTTAACTGCAGGAGCAAATGACATTGTAGGCAACAGTCTGGGCTGTTCGCTCGCATCTGCCTATAGCGGCTCATCTGTTGAACACACTTTACAGTTCAGTACTGTGGGACCGGAGAGCAGCGGGGTTTTTGTCGTGATTCCCTCCCCTTTGCCGAATTCCAGCTGGAAAGGCAGCGACACCCCTTCAAAACCCCCCCATCTCCCTGCCTTCCTCCCAGATGGCCATAGTCGGTTCGTCTTGCACATCGAAATATTTTCATGCGTCGACCACTTGTGTCACACTGCCTGCATATGAGAAGTAAAGAGTAGATTGGCACCATTACGACGATAGGACTGTCTTCGCTTGAAATGCAACAGAAATAATATTTTTTACGAGTTTAGTTTTTTGTTCTAAACTTGCGCCGCGTCTCTTCGGATATATGTGCCTGCGCTCGGAGCCCGAAGCGCAGTCCCAGCCGGCGCCGACGATGCCATGCCCCACAGCCGCATCGGAGATGAGGGTGGTACTGGGCTCTGGATGAAGGCATCTCCGGGGGATAGCGGCGAGGGCTATGACTTGAAGGATGTGGAGTCCGGCAGAATGACGATGAACAACGCGGTGAGAGCGGGAGACGGCTTACTGCCGGCTGGCTCTTCGCCGGCGACAACAGGTGCAGGGGGCACGGAGAACCTACTGGGGAAGCGGGGAGCTCGACTGAGCCTGCTGGGAAAACCGCTCACCTACAGCCTGCAAGGTGGCCGGAAAACGGCGAGGTACCGGCGGCTGCAGAATTACCTGTATAACGTGCTGGAGAGACCCCGAGCATGGGCGTTCGTGTACCACGCCTTCGTGTAAGTGCGCTCCGTTATCCATCCATCATTCAGATTATTGCCTACCTAAAGTTGGTAACCAATTCAAGATACTAATTTATTTTGTTTAATTGATGTCCCCTCAAGTTCTTAGGATGGATTCATTGGAATGTTGGTCTTTAATGATCTGCGGTCTATTTGAGGTTAACACATATCATACACATATATGTGGCCTTGTAATATACCGGACTGTAATCTCCCCATCAATTAAGCTTGGGATAATTAGTGTTAGCTGTTCTCTTCCGCCGAACCATGTTTGCTTGTAGCAGGTTAGATTCTGTGGGTAAGAATACAGGCAGCAGCGCAATAATAGTACTGTAATAGTAGCCTAATATTTTGAACCATCCAGCAAAAAAACTACTGGGATTTCTCCTAGAGAATGGACTATGGTGAATATATAAGTTTTAATCCAAGGCATCGGTTTTTATTTTTTTTAATCGTTATATTATAAATTTCTTTAAATATTGATATAAGTTTCTCTCGCCTTTAAACTGTTCCCGTAATGTCATGATCAGCTCGTTTAGTTAACAGTTAGCCTACTATGGTTTTGCGGTTAAGATATCGATACTATTATGTATTATTTTAATGCTGATTGTGTCCGATGGACTAGCGTCCCGTCCAGATTGTCTCCACACAGAGCATTTGAGTTTAGGGTTATATGTAAAATAAATTTTTATTAATTAACTTTTCTTTTTAATTTTACGAAACGCTAAAGTAGTAATTTTCCACCCTGTGTCAACAGGACTGGATGTAAATGAACTTGCTGTCTGTATGCGCATTTTTTTTGCGCATTTTTTTCACTCTCGTAGACTTTTGTCAGGCTTTTGGGCGATCTGTTTTTACCATTAATCTCGCAAAAAAGTTAAGTTTTTCGTTTGTGTCTGCTCGAGTAGTGAATGCGTTCAGTTTATTTGGTGTATATTTCCAAAGGAATCCCGCGCCCCTTCCTATGTCGGGCTGGGCATGGTGAACTTCTGCAGCCGTATACCGCGGAGTTAAATGAATTCTACTCCTGACCTTCTGTGTTGCGCGGCTTCATTTTCCCCATCTGTCAATTTGGTGGCGAATTGCTGCCCCCCCAGGATCAAGCGTTTTAGCGAAGTGGCGAAAAACAGACAGCATAGCACTTTATAAACTGGGTCCGTAATGAAGAGGTTACGGGATTTAATCTCGAGGGAAGTACTGCTGTTTCACCCTTTCAGCAAGATACATAAAGTGAATTTCTCCAATAAAAAAACGACACAGTGTGAAATCATAAATAATATATGCAGCAGCTTGAACTTTTGCACTGTGGCTGCCTAAGGTCATAGGAGAGTGTATAGCCTGACCTATTGGACCACCTAGACGCCCGGATGACATGCTGGTCTGCTTAGTCTCGTGTCTCTTCAGAGCTGTGATAATTGACACATCTGTGTATAATTATAAACCTCTATGTTGTCTTCAGTGAAACCAGGAAACATAAGGAGCTTTTTATCTCTGCGGCTTAATGATTTTTACGACTGGGGCGTAGCGGTTAGTGCTGTAGCCTTACACCTCCAAGGTTATGGGTTCGAGTCCCCCGACGGGCCCCCGCCCGAGCGGAGCTTGCGTCTTCTTCCCGTGTTAGTTTCGCTTTCCTCCGGGTGGCGGTTTCCTGCTGCAGTCTGGGTACCCATAGATTAATTGGCGTCTCTAAATTGCCCATTCTGTGTGGGAGGGTATGCCGTATGTTGTACTGGCATCCTGTTCGGGGGTGTTCCCCTGCCTCGTGCACGCTGCTTACTGGGATGGGCTCCAGGTTCATCGAGACCGAAAGCAGTTCGGTTACGGAAGATGGATGGACGTCTTTATTGTGACCTGGGGTTCAGGCTGGTTTATTATTTCAGCGCTAATTATTTTCTGGCTACGTCATTCGTTTACAGGAGGGATTTTGGAATCATTCAGCGGAAAAAAATGAAAATAACAACTGCAGTCAGCTGAGACTATGATTGGGACAATAATGACAGTCACCGTGTCCTGATAATGCTGTTAAAATGAATAAAATACTAATTTTGTCAAAGTACTGCCAGCGATGGTAATCTATAATGCTCGCAAGGTGTTACACTGATAAAGCTGAAGGACGGACGTCGACCTTTCCGTGTGAAAGTCAGAGCGCTGGGTGAAGAAGGCGCAGCCATTGGCACCGCTAATGAATGCGGGGCTGCAAGGGGAATGTGCAGCAGGATGTTGCCGGTATTTGTTCACAGGGGACGACCCCAGGGTCGGGAGGGGGGATTATTACGTCTCCGCAAAACCTCGAGGTCCCACAGCGCTTAGAGGGATGTTACATTTTCCCACGTGAGGAGAGAGACCATCAAAAGACACACTGGCGCGCAAAAAAAAGCTGCCGGCAAAGGTCTCGAAGGAAACTCCTGATCACGTTTGGCGCCTGCTTTTTACATGGAGATTCCTTACCTACTCAGTTCACTGGGAACTAGAGTTCAACCGGCAGCTGCTAGATTATTATGATAGATTATTCTAATCTAGATTATTATGGTGGGACTGGGCTCCCACAGTCCAGATGCTTCCAGTTTGGTTGAATTTGTGTTGCTGAATTGTCCATAGTGTGTGTGTGTGTGTGTGTGTGTGTATTACATTATGGTTGTCATAATTTGGATTATAGTTAAGGCCATAGAAATAAGTGAAGTGTCCCCACAATGATATAGATACCTAATCCGTGTGTGTTTGCCTATGACGGACTATCCCATACCACTTGAGTTGGGCTCCAGCCTTACTGTAGCCCAGTGGGTGGGTACGCACCCTGGGAAATTGGTATATGCACAGATGAATGGATGGAAAGGTGGATCCCTGCTTTGCGTGACTGATACAGTCACAGTCACTGGACTGTGGGAGCAGAGAGCCAGGAGATGCTCCGGGCAGGTGATGTGTCACAGCGGCACATCCCCCTCGTTGTGGGAGCAGAGAGCCAGGAGATGCTCCGGGCAGGTGATGTGTCACATCCCCCTCGCTGTGAGAGCAGAGAGCCAGGAGATGCTCCGGGCAGGTGATGTGTCACAGCGGCACATCCCCATCGCTGTGTCCCAATAATAATCTACACAAAAATGTGTTCTGCTAATTTAATTTAAGTCAGAATAGAATAATATACCAATGACAGTTTATTGATCCCTCATGAGTACATATATAGGAAAGAGCAAGCTTGGCAGCCCCTCCTATGGTGCCAGGGTTTAAGGGCTTTACTCAGAGCCCCATAGACAGGTATACTCTGCCAAAACTGGGCTTGAACCAGCAACCTCCTGAGCCCAAGCATAGAGGCTTAGCCCATTGAGCCACTGTTTATCCCTGTGGTGAAATTGAGTAGTCCTTCCCTTCCCATCTTGCTGTCCATGAGACACACAGACATATTTGGGTAAGAGCAAGTTTAGGGGACAGAATGAAGGATCAGCAACATCCAGCACCCTAAAGCAAGGAGGGTTAAGGAACTTGCACAAGAGACCAATAGTAGCATAGCTCTGGCAGCCACAGGATTTGACCCAATAACCTTCTGACTATATGTACAAGTTCCTAACCCGTGGAGCCACGCACTGCTCCCAATTAGTTAGTTAATTATCTGTTCGGAGGTTGAGGGCTTCTAAATTAAATTAGTTGTTTGTGTGTGTGGGACAGTCGAGTAGAAGCATGTGTGTGTCTGTCCACTTGTGTTTAGAGGAGTGGAGGTTATGGCTGCTGGTTCCTCATGGTGAGGAACTAATACCCACTCACCCGTCCTGCTGCCTCACATGTCCATGGTGCGAAGTACGAGGTTTTTGGATCTCGGTTTAAATGAAAAATGCATTTCACAAGTATGGAATTGTTGGCTGAAATAATGTACATCTGTTTGGGGTCTGCTGAGGCTTGTCAAATACAGATATTGTTCCTGGCAGTTCGTGGCATGTGGAAAATTGACCAGGGTTATTGCTTTTATTGGAGAATTAAAAAAATCAAACAAGCAAGCAAATGTCGAGATTGAGACAGGCTGATTTAGGTTTTACTTTTACTACGGATGCCGTGCCTTAATTGGTGTATACAGGCCAATCGATAAAACGTGACCAGAAGGGGGGTAAAATAAATCAGGTGACGACAAAGCTTTAAAATAGAATGTTTGATGGTGTATTCACTAAAATATTTTAAGGTATGTCGTCCTCCTAAGGAGTGACCTGGCCCAGCATCCTCCAGGCCTTAGGAACGACCACAGAGACCTTTCATTTGCTCCTGTGGGTGGAGGACCTGGCTGTAATGAGACACACACTTCAGCATGGAGAGTGCGGAAATAAAGCAGGCTGGGCGGGGAGAGGGGGGATGATTTTTAAAATTAAAGTTATGCCCAAAGGGGCTTGTGACAGTGCCTGGGGTTTGGAGTACGGCCAGGCACAAGCATGGCACTGGTGCGGTGTTCCCAGCATGCTGTGCGTCGGCCACCCATAGCTGGCAGCACTCATCTGATTGGCTGAAAAAGAGGCTCTTTTTTACTCTCACCTGTGCCCACCTGGGCAGACCCATGACGCACTGGCATAATAAAGATGGTAAAACGCACATAATTTAGGATTACGAAGCTTTTCAAGGCATGTCTTACAACGACTGGCAGAACTTTGGAGCGCAAAAGTCAGAAGGTAGCCGCTTATATTGTGCTGGGGGATGAGAACCTTCCTATTCTGAGCTTTTTCTCCTATATAATTCAAGCAAAGCAGCACTTGAGACCATTCAGCTTTCATTGTATTGCTGAATTATAATGCATGCTGAGTGATTTGATGTCTGAGACTGTGGCGAGGCTTCAGAAGGAGAAGAGTTACTGCCGTGCCTTAATTCCTACCGGGAGAGATGATGAGTCATAATTAAGGGGCGTGTCCCGGTAAATGGGCGAACGGGAGTGAAGTGGGTGGATGCGAGAAGATTACAGAGAATTCCTCTGCAGTCGTGGGGATTCACCTGCACAGGTTCTGTCAGACTTAGCTGAGCCAGACGAGTAAGACAGAGAAGACAATGTGCGAGGCTTGTTGCGCTAAAGCACTCAGCCATCTATTAAACTCCCCGTTATTCTGATGTCACTATAAAATAACTTCTCAAAATGACTATAGTGTTAAAACTAGTGGGACAATTACTGTGATGCAGCGCTCATAAACATAGATCAATTATATAATATCACTATACCTGGACTGGGAAGGTTAAATACAGTATCCAGGTTTCTTTGAGATAATGGGCTGTCATCTAGACTTGCTTGTAGTAACCAGAGTGTATAACCACTGTATATGGGTTTTCATTAAGAGTCTTTAGATTAGACAGCATGTATGGGCAGTGTAAGAACCCTGGGTCACAGAGAGATCAAGAACACATTCATACATTCATTCACTGCCCCTGTCCCTTGCTACCCATAATTTTAGACAGAGCTCCGTTTTCTCTCACCCAGACCCTGACGCTGGAGCCATTGCCATGACCCAATGCCCTGTTCTTTCTCTCATTTGATTCTCATTGTTCTGACCCCTAATTGGCTGATCTTCACTCCCACCCAGCCAATAAAGTCTCTCGTCCTTCCTCCCATCCGCAGGTCACATGATTCTGTTTGCCATTTACTTAACCAGAACATTTTTCCATGATCTAATTACGGTTGTGTTTTTAAGTTCGTACTTGTAACCCACCTTCCATAAAAAAAGGCACACCTTAAAAAAATAAAAATAAAAAAAGGTCCAGGTGATTAATCCCACCTAGTCTAATATCACCAATCTAAAACAGCCATCATATACTTGCTTTATATAGAGTATATCACAAATACCAGACCAAATACAAAGCAGGTAAGAAGTGTCACAAATGTGGATTATTCTGATTACCTGTAGATTATCCGTATTCATTCACCTCAGTCGTAGTTCCAGCCTCTCGTAAACCTTCAGTCCCATGTGGACCAGTAAGAATGCCCGGCTAGTTGTACTGTCTTACAGTCAGCTGTCATTTCTCGTGAGAAATGTCATTAATCTGGGTGGCTTAGGGACCGTCTCTAATGTTTGGTATTTCTTGGACACAGTAGCTACCCTGCCTCTTGCTGAATATCACAGATCTTTCTCCCTCAGCCTGGATGTACATTTGCTTCTACATAAAATCGGAAAAGACAGATTGGATTGCATTTGAAATAACGATAAAATAGATTTCTGTCGACTGCAAACAAATTGTTTACATTATTAAGATCATTAAGACTAGTTAAGCAGATTTCTTTGTTGAGTGATATTGTATTGATTGTATTGTATTGATTGTTTTGATAGATTTTTTTTAATAATGGATGTTATTGACTAAAAAAGACATTGATTATGGTCTAGTAAGGTTTTAGGTTTGATGGCATTGAATTTTCTGTCAGGAATTCACTACATTTGAGACCATCTACGAAAACGAGAAAATTAGTCAGTTTCACAGACTCCGCTGTTCTTCCACATGTCATTCAGCAGCACAGAGCAAACCAGCTTGCTTTCCTGGTCAATCTGTGTGTCTGTATTGTGTATCTCTGTGTCTCTGGCTCTGATAGAACACCAGCTTTATGAATGACACGTGTAGGAACATAGCGCTGAAAGATCCATCAGGTCCAAGATCCATAAGTGGGAAACGATAACCACACCTTAGAAACGATTCCTGTATTTTTTTTCTCTGGGTCTTGCAGTAATTGCTGAATTTTCTGTGTGCCGTCCAAGCTGTAAAAATGCTGAGCTTTTTATCCCTGTCTGGCTTCCAAAGTAACTGTGTCATGCTTCTCTCTATGATATATCACTTTTATCTTTAATAATTTATAAGTAACCAAACTAATTCAACTAAGTCAACAAAAAGTCTAAAACCACAGTTGTGATGGGAATAAAGCTATAAACGTACATTAGACATTGAGAGAAAGGTACCTCTTTGTCCTTCTGTCCTTAGATTCATTTAGTACAAATTGTGCGCTGACAAAGCATTATTCTAAAACCTGAGCCAATCAGGAATCTCCCTGCTTCATCGTGACCTTTGCTGACCCATGATTGGGCAGTGGAGTTTCCCTGGGTGTTTACCTTCACTGTAAATACAGATATGTCCAAAAGCAACATCTTGTGACGTTTGCATCAAGTGCAGACGGAACTGGGAGATAGACTTCTTTTCGAACTGGGAATTTGGTCGTTTACTCTACTGCAGTATAATTCTTTGTGGAACTTACAGATGTGTCAACCAATGACAGGTTGTTCTGAAGAGATAATGGTTTTACCTTAAAGGGAACTCTCCAGCGTGCCCCAGGAAATCTGCCTTTCTTCACATATTGGACAGTCACTTCACTGTAATTATACCACATGGAAATACACCTGTCAGTTCCAGGAAAAGCTCTTTTTTTAATTTGTACATTTAATTTATAGAGAACTCTTTATACACATTTATGCAAAGAACTTCTTTTAGTACATACCTTCCTGTAATTGATTTTTGAAAGCAGAGTTAGAGGAATACTATCTTTTGTTTAAGATGTTTGGATGTTTATTTTTTTATTTTGACCCAATACTATTTAATTCCAGATGAACAGGGAGTGTAATGTGTTTGCTGTGGGGAGGGTGCCGAACTGCCAACCTATTGGAGTGTTGTTGTTGAGCCCTTAATACTCTGTGGAGCCAATCAGATTCATGTGCTTCAGTGTCACACAGCAGGCTGTGGGGCTTGCTTGTTGTTCGACTTTAAGCCACTCCCTCTCTCCTATATCTGCCTCTGTTCCTCTTCTGAAGAACAAAAACACGAAGATGACCAGCCCTACAACCGCCTAGCCGATTCTCCTCAGCAAACATCTACGCTGCAGTTTTGGATCACCCTCTTTTTCTGCTCCACCATCTCTGCTTTTCGCACCAGCTCCTCACGTCCTTCACCACTCTAACTCCTCCAAAGCCCAATTTCGTACCATTTGCCGCTTTAGCTGCGTTAGAAAGGCGACCATCTCAGCTTGATAGAAAGTTCAACTGCTTCCAAAAAAATAGCTTAATTCCTGCAGAGTTTGATAGAAAAACTTAATTCACACTACAGTTGGAAAGCTCAGTTTTTCTAAACATACCGAGAAGGCTTCATTTCTCCTGCGTTTATTCGAAAGGGTTCATTCTCAGATTATTAGAAAGCTTAACTCCTTCTGAGAAATAAAGAAAGGCTTCCTTCCTACCACGTCTGTGAAGAAAGCCTTCATCTATCCATCCATCTTTGTTCTATAATTTCTATAATGCTGATCCAGTGGAGGGTCGTGATGTGGAAGCTACATTCTCTGCATTTTAGAGCTGAATTTCTTCTGAAGGCGATGCAAAGCCTTCATGCCAGCTGAGTATGTTATAAAGGCGTTGCTTCTCAGGATACTAAAGGGTTTTATTCTTGGAGAGTATATTACATAAGTTTAATTTGTACTGAGGATATTACAAAGGATTCATTTCTGCAAATGTTAGAAAAGCATCTTCCCCGCTCTGGCTTTGTGATCTGCTCGTTTGAAAGACATCTTCCTATCTGAGGAAGATTTTATTTCAGGCTAAAACCTTCTAAAGTCTGCACAGAGTCTTCCTTTTCAGTTTTATTGACGCTTTTCTCTGTTTTGCTATTGTGTCACTTCATTTTTTTAACGAAATACACTTACAGACCATGCTCTGAATGCAAGGTGAGGTTTATAGAAGAGTAAAGATATAGAACACAGAATTATACCTAGATGTAGTTATTACTGTATGTTTCTATATTAATGTGAGCAGTCGGTCATACTGAAGTCTCGGAGCTGTTTCATCCTCCAAAAATTGCTCCTTCCTGCAGTCTCTGTCCCCCCCCAATCTTCCCAATCTTCCTGCCCTCCAGCACTCGGTACGCCCTGACAGCTCCTGTCCCATGCTATCATCTCTGCGGAGCGCATTAGGAAATGATTTTTTCCCGCTAAAAGATATTGAAAGGGTTTGCTGAGTGTGTTCGTTATCAGCTGAGCCCAGCCAGAACCTGAAACTTCTCAGGTCGCACAAGCAAGTTCTTAGTTCTTGGTTCCTGCCGGGTTCTTGTCCTCTGGATTCCTAGTTCTCAGACCCCTACTGATTTCTTACTTACGTTTATTTTGTTTGAAAAATCTGAAAGCCTCAGATGGCCCGATTCCAAGACCATGACTGGGTTTGGTGTCCCTTCCAAGGAATGTGTTACAACTCAGGTCCACTGAATACTTATATTCTGATGTCCATTCTTAGCCCACCGCTTTCTAACTGCACCCAGTTTCCGACTTCTCTGTGCCCACACATGCTGGCCACTCTCTCCAGCTTCACTCATCCCAGTGTGCTGCTCAGGAAACTCCTGGCTCAATATCAGCTTCATCCACATTTGTAATCACCTGTCCAAAGTGCACTGTCTTCTTTATTCACCAGTTGCAAATGGAGCCTGACACACACACACACACACACACACACACACACACACAAAGTGTTATTAGAGTGTATTAATCACTCATTAGGACCAAGTTTATCTTTTGCATGCTGATTTTGCTTGCTAAGCTGGCGATGATGCCATTAGCGGCTCGGTCAATAAAACCAATTAGAAATTAAATCGTCTCGCTCCTCTGATGATTTCTGCCGGAAATATGCTGATGCGTGGCATGGGGCTAATCGGTCATCCCACCGAGTGGCCATGAAGCTGTCCTCACTCAGAGATGAACAGCATGCTGGGGTTGGGACAGGGGAGCATGCCGTCGAGGCGTGGCACACCTGCGACGGAACCGGTCACAGTGGGAGTGCGGTGCCTTTAGACCTCATCCCCGCCACTTTCTGGGGACGAGAGGAGGTCCTACAGGCAGCGGGCCTGCTCTTTCAGGGAGTCGGGTTCGGGACATGCCCCTGAGATCCCCCCCCCCCACCCCCCCCGCTATAGGGCCAGATGTTTTCTTTTTTATCATCTTCCATGAGAGGTGGGCGCCATGCCCCCTGGAGCTCCCTGGCATGTTGTTCTTACCCCCTTATGGCACGGCGTGAGTGGCGCTGGAGAGCTTGCTGGGGGTCCTTGCGAGGCTGGCACATACATATCTTGGACCAGACAGCCTCTTCCTCACTATTGGAGCAGATGACTGCCAATCAAAGGGGCCCTACGAGGGAAAAAGAAACTCAGCCACACTAGTACTTTTCTGCAGCCTGTTGTGTTGAGAAGATATAAAGCAGAAACCCCCCCATCCATAGATCTATACCTTTCTGCACACTATTGCCTGTGAGGCTTGCTAATGGGCTGTGTCCCCTCACATTAGCTTTAATAGACTTCCAGAAGCCTCGTATATACATACAGTATATGGCTTGGTCCTGCCTTCTGATTGGACGGCTTACCTCCTCTTCCAAGCCCCCTATTTGTGCTGGGCCATTTTCACGAAGCTCTCTGATGTTTTTTTTTTCTTAAGGAGTCCTCCTACTATTTATCTGTTGCTTTAAAAAGAAAAGAAAATACTTCTTTATCTCTATTCCATCCCTTCGATGCATTAATCACTCAGACCCAACGTCCACAGCCGAAGGCCCCCGTCGCACGTTCCCGGGCGAAGGCGTCCGAGGATGGTCGACGAGGGTCCCGTCGGGGCCTGGAAACGGGAGCTCCGTGGGCCCCTTGTCACACGGAGCCGTCCCGGTGATTTATGTCCCCCAGCTACCTCGTCCACAGTAATGACTTTGCCTTCGGTCTGCGTTCCACGTCAGCGGTCCTCGCTGCCTAGGGGGCGCTCACGTCCTCCCTCATCTCCCGCAGAGGGATGTGACCTCCCAGATTTGGAAATTCATGGATGCACGTGTCCCAGGTCTCCCAGTTCCCGCTGAAGAGCTTTCCAGCCCCCTCCCGCACACCGCTGTGGTGTAACTGTAGCAACCAGGATCCTCCGTCACTGGTGGGGTCACACAAAGTGTCATCGAGGAACATGGACGGGGTGAACAGGATGGAGGGGAATTCAGCTACAGTTTGCAACTACAAGCGGTCGAACGATGGAGTCCGGAAATGTGTGGGAGGGGGAGCTGTGAAATGATTAGACAGGCAGAACTATAGCAGGAATCGGAAGCGGGCCTGAACTTTGGAGATCCTGCTCTAACAGTGTCTGATGGGAGGTGTCCAGACTGTGAACAGTAAGTGCCTCCATCAGGTCCGTGCCGGAGCCCGACAATCGCACACGAGAGCCTCCCATCCCATAATACCCTGGGGACGTTCGTGTGCCAGCACTAGGCCGGTGCAGCCCTGACGGGCGCAAGCAGAGAAGTTCCCATGACGAAAGTGAGGCGAGTGGCATGCGAGGCAGCTGCCCCACGTGGAGCTCTGCTCCCGCCGATCAGTACCTGCACAGCTGTCCATGGCTACACTACCACTATCCCACTAGTGTGACCTAATTTTATATATAAGTGCGTGTTTATTTATGGTGTGGTCCTTAATGTGAATTATTTCCACTGGCCTGCAGAGCAGGAGCGGTCGGGGTAACGAACCGATGCACGGTGGTCAGCGTTACCCATGATGCACCAGCGCCGCCGCTCATGATTGGCGAGAGGCTTGTGTGTATTTTTAGCTTCACGCTGCCCGGTAGAAGCAGCAGGAAATGTGCTGGCTGTGCTGTATAAATTTCTGCTGAGGTCCACCAACGACAAAGAGCCCTTCTTCTCCATGGCGCCCCCCCCGTCCGGCCTGCGGCTCCGAACCTCCTCAGCTCCGGGTCCTTGTAATACCAGCTCAGCATTTCTCTGTGCTAATAGTCTCAACCCAGTATATGCGGATCCCAATCATACCAGCTCGACAGAATCTCAACAATATCAAGAATAACCAAGACTGAGTGTCTGTTTGCCATTAATACTAGACCAGGATATCTGTTTGCCGAAAGCTCACCGGAGAATCTCTGTTCCAGTAAAACCAAGATTATGCCAAGAATATTACCCTCTAGAATTACTGCTCAATTCAGACAATTCAGGTGAATTCACAGAATTACTTTTATTTGCTTTCAGGCATTTATGTGGCTACCTATGACTGCTATTATTTTGGCTCCTAGGGGTCCTAACTGGCAGAGGTAGATAGAAAGAGTAAATGGTATCTCCAACTTGTGTAACCACCTGATAATACCCACACAGTTTATGATAAAATTTGCAAATGTTATTCTCTGCAGTCTTGTCTTTATTATATAATTTTATTCTAAGCATGTAAACATGTAAACAAACACTTGCACCACTACTTCCAAACCAGTATATTTGTGTGCCACCAGTTCAAGATCATGTATTGCTATTGCAAAAATACCTGCACAACAGAAAGTCCATAATACCAAACCTGTGCTGTTAGTATTAGTCAGTATATCAGTCGGGCAGTCGTAGAAGCCCAACAGAATTTCTATGCCGATAATTTCAGCTTCCAGTATCTCCGTGCGACTGCCACCAACCCTGTTTATCGGGGGCCGTGTAGCTCTGTGCTGCTGGTACCAGTTTGGTGTACTTCTGTGACACGATTAAACGTACACTTAGAGTGGGACATACTGGGTTGCTATGTTGTGGCTCCTTTTACTGCCCCGTCCCCGTATTCAGCCTGAGCACCATTGTAGGAATGCCCCTGTCTGGAATCGTTATTTATAGTGAACAAAATAAATTGTGGTGCATCTCACTCCTGTGAACAGACCCTAAAAAAAATTGCTGTGTGATGGGAATATTTGCCTACTTGGTGGTACCATTTAATTGTCATTCTGACCTTTTTCCGGGGAGTTAACCAAATATAAATAATAATAATAATAAAATCAGCCCACACCATGAAGGTCAGAGCTGGTACCTTCCGAGGCTTTGGGCTAGCGAGTGCAATTTGATTTGTGTGGAGAAAGTAGCCATTACACACAGGTTGGGGGGGGGGGGGGGACAGTGGGTTGGACCACTCCCCCACAATAGGGGTGTTTCTAATAAGTTGGAGAAGGATCCTGTCTAGTGTGTGCTGGCTGGGGGCTTCTTGTTATAGCTGCCTACGTGAACAGCTGGCCTTGAACTATCTTTACAGCACTTTGTCATGACTTCAGCTGGAGTCCCACCCGTGACATGGAATGGAAGTGAAATTTCGCAGCGATGCGGCTCTTCCCACGGAAATAGACCGGCCAGCTGCTCCGTAGAGCCAGCCGCCGCCCTGCATTGGTCCTGTCCATTTTCCCGGGCCGGTGGGACGAGCAGCCACAGCTCGGGTGCTGGGTTTGGGTGAGCCTTGGTGTTTCCATGGCGATTGATCACCTGTCACAGGCTCTTTAATTAATGAAACCCAGCTGCCCCTGATTGGACTAATTGACTGGTTGGGTTTTAAATGGAGTCAGTTGGTTTCTACATTAGTGTGGAAGCAGAAATTGGGATGGGATAGTCTAATAATTAATAGTAGTAATAACAACAACAACAACAACAACAATAATCATCATCATCATCGTGGTCATCATCAGTCTGTAGGGATGTTTTTTGCAGTTCGGTTAAGTTCCTTTAAGTTCTTTTATAACCATGTTGAATGAAGCTCATTGTATGTTTGAAATCTGTCCGCAAACTGCGTGATCAATAGTTAGGCACATGCAAATGTCTTCATTACTCGTCGGGGGCTTTTTCCTGGATACATACCGGTCTTCACCCCCCTGCCCTGCGCTCTGTGCTGCCTGGAATGAGCTACGCCCCCCCCCCCCTCCCCGTGACCACGAGGATCTTTGAGAGTCCAGTTTAAATTTAGGAAGGGACGGCCAGCTGCCTGGTATGCCCCCAGAGTCAGGATGATTTATTAACGGTGTCACAGGGAGTGCAGGCGGATAGCGGGGAATTCAAGAGGCCGGCGTGGCCCTCAGGGCTGATGTCCCGGCACCCAGGGGGCTAGATCTGCAGTCACCTGGGGGGCACCCTGCAGGCACCTTCGTCTTGTCCCCCTCCCTCTTCTCATCCCCCCCAGGTTTAATGTGCCTTCCAACGTGTGCTCCAACGTCAGCACTAATGACTCCATACATATTTCATGTCATATTTTTTTTGTCAGAGACTCGTTCTTTAATATTTTATCAATCATATGACTTATACTGGGGCCAGAAATAGCGTGTTGTGCCCGATTTTTACAGAAAGGCCTTAATAATGTTTCCCATGTATTCCTGACGCCTGTTTACACCGAGTGTCTCACCGTCGTTAAGGCTTCGGAAGCACAGCAGCTCTCCTAACTCTCCCAGAGCCAGATGACAGAGGCCCCAAAGCTAAGAAGCATCTTACACATCCCCACTCTAAATATAAACACCATGCTCACCCGTCCCACCACTGTACGTTTTACGCATTGAGGCGCGCAAGCGCAATATGCCCGAGCACTGTTATAGCACCCAGTGGCCTGTAGGGGGCGACCAAAGGCAGGGATGATTCAGGAGAACTAGGGCTGAAAGGAACATCGGACTAAACCAGTGGTTCCAAATGACTTAAGGCCCAGTCGGTCCAGAGCTCACCTTCAAAGCCACCTTCAAACATAACGAAAGGTGTATTAAAGTACCTCCAATGTTACCAGTGAGCAGGGAAGCTGTAATGTGGTGAAGTCCTATTTATTCATTTCAGTGACAGAAGGAGGTGGAAGAGCAGTTCCTGGGCATTTACATTCACCTCTATTCAGCAGATGCTTTGGTCCAAAGTGATGTACAAGTGAGGCAAATAGTACATTACAAACATACAGTACTGTTCAAAAGTTTTAGGCAAAGATTTTGTTTAAATGATCTTCATGTTGGCTAAAGTGTGTTAGGTGAGCTGAAGGTTGCTACACTACTTGCAACAATCGCCCAATACACAAATGTATCTTTTGGCTTGACCACTATCCCACCTTGTATAGTTCATCAGTGCCTCAATGACTTTTTAAAATAATTTAAATTATTAATTAAGTGTGCTGGCTGTGAAATGTAATGAACGCTTGGAACGGCCAGTGTGCTTCCGAGGAGAGGTTTATCACCATTCGACAAGATATCAGCAAGAAATTCCTGTTTGTTATTATTGTGCTGCTCTTAATTTGTGTATGTTCTGATTGTGTTTGTTGCTCTGAGCAAATATACACCTACAACCCAGAATAGCTTGAAACATTTTCTTGTAACTGCCTAATACCTACTGTCAAGGAGTTAACTAGGCATAATTTGTTTGCTGCCTTATTGCCCCTTACTGTCTATTGAATTTTAATGTACTATTTGCAGCCACTAATATTTGCACTTCCTGGTTAGATGCTAAATTGCGTATCATTCTACCTGTGCAATGAAATTAAATTTGAATCTAATCTAATAAGTGTGACTACACTCCCAGCTCCGGGAGCAAAAATGTGCAGGGAGCTTGGAGGGAGCAAAAATGTGGACCAGTTGTGGGCCCCCGAGGACTGAATTGGGGAACACTGCATTAGACAGTTGTTTGTTTTTCTGTATTTGAGGTGTTTGTACATGATGATACAAGTGTACGGGAATTAAATGATCCTGAATTAGGGTCATGTGAGTAGATAGCGAAGATGTCAACATGAGGACCAGACTATCTATGATTCTGTCCATGTCAGTCACTTTCACTTCTGTCTTAGTACTAATTTGAGCTCTCTGTGGCGGCCAGGCTGTGACTGTTTCTTTCTGAAACTGCAGAAACTGAAGTAGTTTGGTTGAAGAAATCTTGTAGTAACTGGGGACAGAGTTTGGGTGGCCTGTGCCCTACTGAACACCAAGGACAAGTGTCTCGCTGTCCCTTCTGAGTCGGTCGGGGTGTTTGATTTCCGGTTGCAGCTGTTTGCGTGTGTGTGCATGAGCACGCTATGTGCGATACTCTGGCAATCTCGGCCATATGCGTGTGTGTGCATGAGCATGCAATGTGTGATACTTCGGCAATCTCAGCCGTTTGCGTGTGTGTGCATGAGCACGCTATGTGCGATACTCCGGCAATCTCAGCCATTTGCATGTGTGTGCATGAGCACTCTATGTGCGATACTCCGGCAATCTCAGCCGTTTGCGTGTGTGTGCATGAGCACGCTATGTGCGATACTCTGGCAATCTCGGCCGTTTGCGTGTGTGTGCATGAGCACGCTATGTGCGATACTCCGGCAATCTCAGTCGTTTGCGTGTGTGTGCATGAGCACGCTATGTGGGATACTCCGGCAATCTCAGTCGTTTGCGTGTGTGTGCATGAGCACGCTATGTGTGATACTCCAGCATAATCTCAGCTGTTTTCCCTGGGGGTTGTGTTGGCTTTCATTGGAAATGAGTAGGTCTTTGACCCGGAGAGAAGGGTGTGTCTGCTTGCCCCGTTTAGGGTTGCAGGGGGGTCTAGAGCCTATCTAGGTGGCTAGGGGGGCAAGGCAGGGAACAACCCATGATGGGGTGCCAGCTGATCACAGGGCACGCTCACACACCTACGGGCAATTTGGTAACTCCAGTTAGTCTCAGCATGTTTTTAGACTGTGGGAGGAAACTGGAGAAAACCCCACAACGACACGGGGAGAACATGCAAACACTGCACACATGGAACCCTGGTAGAGACCTGAACCCTGGTTCCAGAGCCATGAGGCGACAGTGCTCACCACTTTGTCCCCGCCATCAATAATAATAACCATCGTAATATTACTTCAGTTTCTGCCTTTATTGAAGACATGTATGCAATTGTATGAATGATGTATGCAATTAACTGCTAGAAACTAGGACTGTCAAAATTAACGGGTTAACGCGGATGAATCCATCATCACGATTAATCTGATAAAAAATTTTAACACATTTAACCCATCCCTGAAATATCTCTGTCTCTGTTTCGGGCAGTTTTGGTGCGTTCCATTTGTCCTCGGAACTCGGATTCCGAGTCAGATTCCGAGTTTTGAAGCCGGAAGTGACGGCATGCGCGGTCCCGTTTCTCGGAGATACACACTATACCATCCAACTTATCTGTGGATGTGTTGCTACGGAGTTTTATACGTAAAGCACCGCACGTAATCTGTTATCAACTGATATTGCTAACAATGGCAATTAACCGGGCTAGAATTGGATTTTATGATTAGTTGGATTATTTGTCGGATTTATGGTAGTTCGGGCTAATTGTAAGTGAACGAAGATAAAGACCATTTAAACTGAGGTACC
>JAODJW010000062.1:8047842-8060761 GCA_026777045.1 Hyperopisus bebe | reverse complement strand
TCGAGTCTTCGGGTTTGAGTCGTTCGTTCATCACGTGACAGCCCCATAAGCTTAACCTATGCAGTCTGAGCCAGAAACAGAATTGATTAGTTCATTCCTCGAGTCTTTCGAGTCGTTCATTCTTATGTTACGAGACGACTCGTTTTTCCCGAAACACATTAAAGATTCGTTCAAAATGAACGAATCGTTCAAGAACGACCCATCACTAGTCCATGGTATTGCACTTTTGTGGCAGATGGAATGCATCCGACTCGTATTCAAGATGTTCACTAAACATGTTAAGTACAGTACATATATGTTCCCTTTTTTCTTGAATCTGTTTGCTCATGCAAAATGAAATGTGATTAATATACATTAAAAATGAATGATATTTTATCGTGATCAATCGAAATTAATCCACAGCAACCCTGTGATTAATCTGATTAAACATTTTAATCATTTGACAGCACTACTTCAAACATAATACTTCAGACATAACTTTTATACATCCTGTTAATACTTTTAACCCTGCTGGATTTCCCCAGCAGATATGGCACTATCTAACTTCACTGTAATTTCTGCAGAAGGGCTCACTGCAAAGTCTCTGTCACTTGCATTCTGGCAGGAGTGGTGATGAACAATGTGGTCCTATAATGAAATATTTTTTGGCATTAGAGTAGCTGAATAGGCTGGTTTCCGTTTTTCAGTGCCAAAGTACCTAAGCACTGCGTTCTGTGGAGTGGCACAAGTAGGAGTTAAATGTGCATCTTTGTAATTGGCCGAAAAATATTAGAAAAAACTGATCAGAAATGACTGATCATTGCATATTGAAAAGCAGTTGAACTGTGAAACCTGGCTTTTTTTCTTGTTTTTTGTCTGCTAAGTGGAACTAATAAATAAAAATAATAATAAACTCGATATAAACCACTATAACTGTGGAAGGATTTAAAATAATGATCATTTCAGCCAAGGTCAGCTAAATGATCATAATAAGCCCCATTGTAAACTTCCATGCTGTCCACTTTGTTTTTACTTAGACAGGGAGGGAAAATGAGGCTCGACATATTAAATGGCTCCAAATACATGCTGAGCTAATAAACTATGATGGTCAGCAGAGAAAGACAGAGTTTTCAGTCGAGATTTGGATTAAACCGGGACTGTTGATTGATACTATTTTGCGATTACAAATCATCACCGACGAACGCAGCTGCGTGGAACAGGTGACGGCGAACAGTCTGAGTGTGTGATCACCGTGATGGCAGTAATGACACAAATATGTAAGAGACAAAATACTGGGAAAATGACAGGGACGGCTCAATGCTTTTTGAGAGTGAGTAGTGCAGGATAATGGACGTAATGCTTATGGTCAGGAGGAGGTGAACAATGAAGCCAAAGAAGTCCTAAGCCAACAAGATGTCTGATTCAGTCCAAGATGGCTGATGTCCAGGGAAAATGAGAGGTACAGGAATGGTAGTGCTGACTCGATTCTGTGCTTATCTGTATATCTGACTGAGAACAAACAATTAATAATTAACTAGATAGATTTCATAAATAGTGAGCATGAAGCTATGCTCTAAGAAGACATTTAACAATATTGTTCCAGCACGTATGAAAAGTATGGTGGTATTTCCTGTAGTTCACTCTTCCTGTAGCTGACTGCTTTATGAGTCTGACATTAAGGAACGTAGCAGCACCTGGTATAATGAACAACCAGGGACACGGAGACCATGACGAATGGGTCTAAAACCACAAGACTTGAGTACTATTCCAGTGGTGACCAGGTCCCTGAGAAGGAGGAGGCAGGAGGGTGGGGACTAGGTATCATCTAGCCCTGTCTAAACAGCGTGCAGACCCACCTTCTCTGACTGCTACAGAGTAGGGGAGAAATCCTTCATCTTCCGCAGCTTCCTCCTCATTCCGGTAACTGTGATGTCTGGGGAGGTTGGGCTTGGGATGATTATGAGCTGAGGAGGGGTACTATGGAGGCATTTCCATACCGACAGGCACAGGAAATGCTGCTGAGTGCAGAGCAGATTAGCGTAGGCTGGCTAGCGCATATGCAGATGAGGTGACTCGCTGAGTCGCAGCTCTCTGTTTCCTGTTCGTCAAACTGCCATCTCTGCCGTTGCAAGGATCCTGTGCTGATTCCCATGATGCATACGGTTTCCGTGGGAGAACCAGATGAGAGAGAATGACGAACACCTGATTTACCTGTGGGGCATGTTATGTTAATTTAATTAAAGTCTGTGTGTGAATTCATATCTGTGATTGTCACTTTTTGCATAGTCCTTTGTTTCTTCCTGCTTTTAACACGACCTTCAGTTTTGCCATTACATGATAATGTCGTACCTTTTCTGAGTTTTGTAGCCAGTAGGGCAAACATCCCTTTCTTATCTCAGGCCACAGTTACAGGGCAATTATTCCTGCTGGGATACCGACATATAATTTCGAAAGCAGGGTCCATCAGTCCCTGGAGCGGGGCTCAAGGACCCACCAGTGGTATTACTGACCGACGTCATAGCCGTAATGTTATGGCACAATGCATTACTCACGTGATTGTGATGACGCAGGTGTGAACAGACCTACTACACAGCCAGTCATTTAAAAGTACAACCCATATAATTATGTACAGTGCATAATACTTGATAATGGTAATAAACAGCCATGTTACTGGTTTCTGTGTTTTATATTGTTAACTTTTTATCATTATTTTAGAGTGTACCCGTTTTTACTCATCAATAAAAAATTTTACTATAAAACAGTAGGCTATACCACCTAGATTTTTGTGAGTACAGTAAGATATATATTAATCCGTCATTTGTTTGCCATCTATTTAAATTGTTGGCTTGGAAATCCTCTGGACTTCAGCATGGCGACATTCCAGTAGTGAGGCTACGACTTTGGGTCTCACCTACAGACAGGTGGCAGCAACGTCCTGACTGAACCCGAAGGCCACGCTAGTCTAGGCTTACGCTGCGCTCAGAGCACACCGGCCTGTCACAGCTTCAGGCCTGGGCGTGAGAAGGCTGGTGAGAAGAGAGCACCGGGGGGCCCTTATGACCCCGCTCCCAGAAGCGCTGACGACGTTCTCCGCTCGGCGGCCTGTAATGAGCCGACTCAATGAGACGGGATTACGTCTTCAATGGGAGGTATTACTGGTCATTTTCTGTGTGGCTGCTTTCAGTCGCCTTGTTGTGCGATGGCTTAGTCACAGGGAGATGTGAATTAGCTGGAAGAGAGCACATGTCGCATACCCCCAGTGAACTGAGCCTGTGACTGCAGTCTTGTAGTACATCCCACACTCCTTGCCCTATGGCTTATCTTCAGCCTGAGACAGTGGGGGCTCCTTTGGAGCCCAAAACGAGGGGGCCTTCAGCTAGCTGGGATGCCCGTTTATGTGCTTTTGCACACCCTTCTGTTGGCCCAGACCATTGTCCCGAAACAAGGCAGAGAGGGTCCCAATCCACTTATATTTCTCAGGAATGTAAGAAGGAATGGGTTCAGGTTGCTTAGCAACAAGCTCTAAGTAGCGATGAACAGATAAGACCCCTTATTTCCACTTTGTGTCCCTATTGGCTGAAGATGCTTTGGGCCAGGGATCTCTATTCCAGCCCTTGGCGTGTATATGTGTGTCTGGTTATGCATGTCTGAGTCAGGCAGCCTGTCCCTAACATTGTCACTCCGATTGATTCTGTGGGTTATGCTGTCTAGGATGCAACAGCCGGTCATGTTTGGCTGTTAACGAAGTAGCTGTTGCTTTAACGAATTAGTCTAAATCACTCTTTAATGTCATAAAGCCATACTGTATGCAGTATCCGGCTGCAGTACTTTATAAGAATATATGAAGTTGACTTCCCTGCCACAAATTAAATTTTTTCTTGTGTGCTTGAATGTTACCGTAGCCGTAACTATAAGCTCACTCCTTCAGTTGCTGATGTTAGCGGTCCTGACTGGATGGGGACCTGGACGGCTCAGGGTTCGAGCCTCTGTCAGAGTCACACCCTTGGCACTTGTGCTCTATGTGAGAAGTGGTTTCTGGGATAGGAGGAAAATACCTCACTATTAATTGTCATTTAAGTAATTATATTACTTTAGATTTATTGGCTTGGTTGTTTTTTTGTACTTGTTTTACTTTGTCTACTTTCAAATGCAGTATTTACTCTTGAAATAAATGTCACTTTAAATCTGAATTAAGCACCAGGTATAATTTATGTGTATCGTATTATATGTAATTTTATATATCTTATATGAAACTAAAGCTATACTATCCAACAATTTTCATTTTAGCAAAAATGCATTGTGTTGTTGCGTTCCTGTGATTTAATGAACCAAACTGCAGTCACAAACTTTTAACAAGACATCTTGAATTTATTTCTCGGGCAAAACTCAGCTGCTAGAGTTCCTTATATCCATGGACCCCTCCCCACCAGTCACCACCCTGTATATCATATAGATTGGTCCCGGGAGCCTTAAAGGTCACAGTTGTAATGAATGCATTTTTAATGCAACACAGTGGAACACCCCTGAAATAGAAAGACTGTTAAACCCTATGCTGCCCATCATCTCATCATATCTGACCTGCAAACATGCTCTGGAGGGCAGATGGAAAGGGGATAGAAGCATTAGAGAGGAGTGGGCTAAATGTAGCGGACCCACTGAGGTAGATAAATGCCCTTATGATTGGGCTCCCCCACTACTGGCCAATCTAGTAGCAATACTTGGGTCAAATTCCTGCTAAGGTTACAGAAGTGGGCTTGGGGGGGGGGGGGGGGTGGCATATCGCTACCCCATTTCCATCCATTGAGTCATTCCTTGGAAACAGCTTGCATGAGGTCCCCAATGTGGAAAGGGATGGAGAGTGATAGGAATGTATGACCCCCCCCCTTCAAAAAGCAAACCAGCACCACTTGGTGCTCCCTCCACCGTGCGAGAAGTGTTACAGTTCTCTTGCGTGGTTCTCCGATGGTAAAATTAGCTGCCGGACCACTTCCAATCATAAGACTCCCTCAACACCTTTAAGAAACCTCAAGACTGGGACCCAAGACCTGTTGCAGGAATTCCTCCATTAGCCTGATGTTTCTCTGTGTTATCTGAATGTTCTCAGTGTTGCACTGCTGATTAAATAGTCTTATCAGGTTCTTGCTGTGTTAGAAGTTGCTGTGCACCTCCTGCTCCCATACTGCTTACACTCGTACCTGGGCTTTCACTGGAAGCTCAGCCTAGAGGTCCAGTTGACTCTTTAACAGCACACTTGTGTTTTTAATGTGCTATTTGCCTCATTTTTATGCCACTTTAGATAAAAGTGCTCAAACATACATTGGACAACCCACCCAAAAATGAGGGTTAAATACAAAAAAAATGGAAGTCTGTTGATGTTTAATCAGAGTCTATGTATCCCATTGCAACGAAGGTGATTACCCAACTAGCCAGTGACATAGTCAAAGCTTAAACTGACAAGAGTACTGAAATATCAGGGAACTCCATGGCTGATATTTCAAGTGATTATATTCTGGTGGATGCACTACTGCTCCCAAGCACAGCTGTCTCAGGAATACCACGGGGTTTCAAAAGACTGCACAACGTTGACACTAATGAGATCATTCTGGATTTCGAGTCAACACTCCATCGGCGTTCACAGGAGGAAGGAGGACATGGAGGCGACTATCACATCTCTTTATCCGTGCCTGAAACAGATTTTCTTTAAGCATGTGCAGCGTATCTCGTTGAATCGACGGTCAGTTTCCCATAATAGGTGCACGGGCTGTTCATAATAGGTGCACGGGATGTTGAGATAGAGACAGGGAGAGAGTGTGAGATTGGGGATGGCTATTCCAACTGTGGGTAAAAACATGTTCCTACCAATATCGTGGGAGTATTGTGTGTTTTTAGGGAGGTTGGGGGCTGATTTGACCCCTACCAATGCTGAAACCAAACCTACACCCTTGGGAAGATAATAAGCACAGCTATATCTCAAGGGCTGATAGATTCTCATCAAAAACACCCAACTCGTTTTCTTTTCACGAGATGATTTTCTTTGTCTGGACATACTATGATTCTTGTTCAGCACTTGACCACTGGGGGGTGTACCAGTAACTCCGCTCCTCTGCTTCCCAACATCTTCCCAGCACCCCCAGTTCCCTCTCTGCTTTAGTCCCATCCTGTACAGGAAATAGTTTTTCACTTCCCGTCTGTCTGTTTTTCGAGGTTTGCGGATCTTTGTTTTTGGTGGTTGCTGTACACAGTTTGGGATGAAAAAGCTGGCAGAGCGAGGAGACACAGATGGCGCGTCGCCCCTAGGTGGCGCCGTCATGCAGACTACAGTGTGAGGGAACATCGTGGGCGGCAGTTTGCCGCCCCACCAGCACTGCTTCTCCTGTCTCGGGATGAGTCATGATCAGAGCAGAGCTGATTGTGGTGTGATTAGCTAATGAAGTGGAAATGTGGAAAGTGAGGATGGAAAGTGAGTGTGCGGATGGAAAATATCCCAGCACACTCTAAAGCTAAAGCCTCTAGGATTTATTCTTTTTCCACTTGCTTTCCTTGGCTGCGGTCAATGAAAAGAAAACAGTTGAGATTGGAGGTGTAGTCAATAACCGTGAGGGAGGTACCATCACAAGGGTGACAGCGAACAGGCATGAATCACAGTGCACACGTGCACTCTGGAAGCGCACATGGAGTCTGGCCGAGTACGGCACTCGGTGTCTGGCTCCTTCGGTGCGTTACCCCACAGCTAAAAGATCTGCATTTCGGAGTATCTTTATCGTCTGATAGAAACAGGGATAAATAGAATATAAATATGAATCAGAAAGACATTCACCCATAGACAATGTGACATTTTAAACACGGCATACCAAAAGATGGACATAAAACACAGAGAGAAAAATACAATACAAAAATACATACTATTATGCAATTACTAAATGGAAACCTAGGCATTGTGTTCCGTCTGTTGTCCCTGATAGTAGCAATATGTGGATACGTGTGCCAGCTCAGACAAGTGCAGTGGAATATGTTTGTGTCCCCAGCCACTGGCTCCATAGCAGCGGCTGCAGATGGACAATGCCTGCCGAGAGAGAGATTACGTTAAATCTGTCGTCTACGCCAGGGTTGTCCCTTCCTAAGCGGCGACAGCTGAAACGCACGCGCTCGCTTTCCCGTTCCTCGTGGCTCCCGAGGCCACCCGGATTCTGCGACACTTCGTCAGGCGGCTATAAAAATATATCGCCGCTCCTGTGTCAGAAAGCGAGACGGTCTGCTTGTCACGCCACATCCGACACAGCGCCGGGAATGTTTCCCCTTCTGTTTCGTCTGCTTTCTTTCCACAGTTTTGCTTGGCTTCTCCAAGGGGCCATTCATGCAAAGACAATCAATGTAGCCCCCAAAGCCTTTTCCGTGCCCATTGTACGCTCACTGGGAATGTGCAGTGTTGTGTTTCTTATTTCCTTACCACAACACGTTTTGGCTTTTGCTCTTTTCCAGGTAATGGAATGAATTAACTTTCTGTCATTCTATTTACTCTCATATTGTTTTTGAGGTCACTTCCTGTCACGCTCCTTCTACATTACTATTTGATTAGGGCAATGTCATTATCTGTTATTCATAGTGCTGCTTCCTGTGAATGTCAGAAGTACTGTTGCCTGGTATTGCAGTACTCTGGGCACAAAATGACAAGGCTTTACTCCAGAGTCAAAGTAACAGGTCTGGGTTTACTGTGAGTATACTTAAGGGAAGACAGCTGTATTCTGGACATCAATCATACCTTTACTCAGTTGTTGCTCCTGCATGTACTGAGTTTTCCTCCACCCCCGGTGGCTGTATTAGATCAGGGACTAATTCTTAATTGCTCCATGAAACTAATTAGTCATGGCAGGAAGGCTATATATCAAAGATTATTACCTTCACGTTAATTAGCCTCTCAGAGCAACGTGGCTTAACATAGCATTTCCATTCTGCTCTTTCCCCTCTCCTCTTGCTCTTCTCTTTTCTCCCACACTGGCGGAAACGAATCAGCTGCAGAAAGACTCGACTAATTAATCATAAAGAATTTCGATCTCTGCATTAAAAGAACATAAGATGCTTCATGGCTCTGTTTCACGTTCTATACCCACATGTCTATCTTTGCACACCATTACCTGACCCTTAGACCAGTCTATCAGTCTAGAGCAGTTGAAGTTGGACCTTGGGGAAGGGTACAGTAGTTGTAAATCAGGAGCTTACAAAGAACGCACGTCACCCAGATCTGCAGAGCAAGTTTTCAGACATATATAACTAGCGTCTGTTACTCACGGCCCAATAAGCATTTGCCCCCATCTTTAGTGAACATCTGTATCTCATTGATTGCGGAAACCTTGGCATCTCACGTTTTGCGTCGTTACCTAAGTCAACCTAGTTCTCCATTTGCCAGCTGCCTCCTTCTTCTTTCCAAGCTTCTGCTGTTGTTGTCACTTTCCGTCTTCTCCTGCTGTTATTACCTGAGAGTCTGTGAGTCATGTAGAGGCCATATTGCATGTAGACCCTGAAAACATTGACCAGTCTTTCTTGACTCGGCTTCCAGCCATAGCAATCAGGCCACAACGACATCAACGCAAACAACAGAAAATATTCGCCAACCAAGAGCCTGGGTAATGACCAAAACGTGACTAATTTAGATCTAAATCAGACCTTAATCAGCCAGAATAATGTTCTTCACTGGACAGGGCTGCGTGAGCTTAATGGAGCGCTCGGCATCAAAGCGGTGAAGCATGTTTTTGATCAGGGTTTGTGTTTCTGCGGTTCTGCCCTCCTTGGTTTGCTCTTAACAGACAGCCACCTCTGCCCATCAAAGGCAGCAGAGAAAACACTGAGTCACGCCCATCCATCCAAGCATTTTCTGCACCCACATTTCCAATTCAGGTTTTGTTTGGGAAGCTACAGGTGCAAGGCAGGGAACAAGGCAGGATAGGATGCCAAACTATCACAGACACACTCTCACACCATTTATACTCACAGACACACTCTCACACCATTCATACTCAGACACACTCTCACACCATTCATACTCACAGACACACTCTCACACCACTCATACTCACAGACCGTTCACACTCAGAGACACACTCTCACAGACAATTTGATAACGCCAATGCACCTTGGCATGTTTTTGGACTGCAGGGGGAAACTGGAGTACGGCAACAGTGCTATTCACTGCACCACCTCTGAGCTTAACCGAACGTCCTTCCACCGTAACCAAGTTCTGAAAAGCCAGAAGTATTTAAATGTCTTGCTGACCTTCCATAACAGCATAAGGTCAGGCTGCCATCTGTACTGTGTATTCGTACTACTATCTATCCTGTTATCTATGTTTACAAAAAATATACTTCTGGTGCCGTATTTTAGTATAATCGTCTGTTTGTATTTTTCCTTAGTTTGTTTCCCTTTTACTTCCAATCTGGAATTATTAGTCGCATCACCACAGAAGGATCACACTCAAAGCACAAAAGCATGTCTGTTTGAGACGGCTGACAACCAGCCCACATCGATCACCCTGCTTCACTGTAGATGTTGTCAGTCGTTTAACTTGCATGAAGGATGCCGTGATTCACTCAGTTCCCCCCAAAGCCCTTTTACTGACCGGCCGACAGCAGACTTTGATATAAAGTAACGAGCAGTGTTCAGGTCCAGAGGCCACAAATCCAGACCAAGGTTTTGTTTCTACCAAACAGTTGAGCTTAAAGAGTCACAGTCACAGTGTGCTCAGCTGGTTGGTAGAAACAAAATCTTGGTCTGGATTTTTCGTTTCTGGACCTGAAATTCCCAACACAGGTAACATGATGGAGAGGAGCTCAGCCACCTTACCAACCTGGAAAGAGACTTGTGTATCTTCTAGCACTCTCCTCCACAAACCCAGCTCCTTGTTGTGGGATGCACCTAGCTTTCACCTCATCTTTTCTCTTTCAACGCATCCCCAAAAGAATACTTATGTTATCTATCATGTTCTGTGGCAGAGATCCGAGCATAGAAGGTTGATACGCACAACAGTCCTATCAAATCATCCGTATGTCCCATTTCTTCCCTTGGTCAACCTGAAGGTGCAAACCTTCCGGAAGCAACAGGTTGATAGCACAGTCTCTGTGCTGCCCTGACACTTGTCAGTGAGATGGATAAACCTGGGCCAAACGGATAAGCCATTTAATTGGTCCGCAGCTTTTGTCCAGTGCTGAGAGGTAGATGTTAGCGTCCCCAATCCTGCCCTCTCCTATCTCTCTCCCACATGCGGAAGGAGTCCACCGATGGATTGATAGGCGCTCGCTATTTTGGGGGCTGAGAGGGATTGCCTGTGAATGGATCAGCAGATAAAAGAAGCACTCAGCATTATCCCGACATTTTACTGTCCTTCCAATAAAACTCGCAGAAATATGGCGTGGCACTGCCCAGCACCGTTTGGAAATGGCTTCTATATTTCACCCCGCCTTTCCACTTTTATTTATCCTCCTTTTTATGCAGAGACACTGGGGGCAAGAAGCCAACGGCCCACAGATTTGCCGGGCGCTTGGCTTCTCTGTCTCTGAGTCCACAGTGGGCTCCCATCTCCACTAACTCTCCTGCAGTCGCAAGCCGGTGCCTGGAACAAAAAAGAAAAAACGCATCAAGCCAGCAGTTTCTACATCTGAACCATTTCACTTAATATAATCGGCCTATGTTCTGCTGGGCTTTCTGCTTAACCCTCCTGATATATTGAAATTAAATGACACCTCTTATGTCTGACTTCACTTTTAACCTCTTTAGAAATATTAAAATGAAAATTACTTTTCCAAATTGTGTCAGCAGTTTAAAACCTTCATTTTTATGATTCTGTTTTCTAAAAATACAAAGGACAACTGTATATGTCTTCCCATAAATCAACCACGTAAATGTCACGAGCAGTTCTGACAATAAAAGAAAATGTGGCATTTTAACAGGAAATGCTAGTGCTTTGCCAAGAAATTAATAATAAAAAAAGACATTATATTGGCTTTAGCTTGCATTCAAAGAGAATGGACCTTTTCTGAGATACTTTAAGGGTAACATATGCTTAGCTGCCACTGCCAATGATGAGTTTGGTTAATAGCTGAATATTATTTTCTGTAAACCTGCTTGTTTCACCTGCATACAGTTTGTTTCTGTGCAGGACTGGCCTGGCAAGCAGCATTAATAGCCATATTTTCCCTCTTTCAACAAAGGCTTTGGGCCCCCGAACCACTCCATTCTTTACATTCTCTAAGAAATGTGTGTGTCTGTGTGTGAATTTGGGCTTCCTGGGAGTTAAGGTGGTATTTGCCTCAGCGGACTGATGCTTCTCTAGTCGTAAGAATTGCCAGGCAGACGCCTCCTTAACTAGAGAGTGAAATTGTAAGTGGCAGGCATCAGGTCATTCTGTTTCTGTTCCCGTCATTTACGTTGTGGTGGGAACTACGTGAGGGAGGTGGTGCGATGGAGAGAGAATGGTCTGCCTGGTGACAGTAGCTGTGGCGGCATTACAGAGACACGCGGCTTCTGTGCGTTTTACGGCACAGGGTCTTCCTAGAAGGGACGTCTGTCAGATCGGATTCAGTGTGACTCCTGGTTATGCTGGTTGCTGTGGATCGAAACTTTCTTTTTGCTCGTTAAAACATGCGATGGAGTCAGACTCGCTGGTCAGAATATAGGAGCCTTTGTTAAAGAAGCATAGAAGACCACTGAATTAAAGATCTCGTTTTTCAGCTTCTCTCCCATCCACGATATCTATCTACAGACCCTATATGGTTCCCTCTCGATTCCACATCATCACTAAGCAACCAGAGCATCAGTCAGTTGATTGAAAAGGTCTATTTCATTAGAGGGGGACTTTTACTGTGCTGTTTGCTGTCCTCTTCCCACCGGCTCGAATGCTCACACACAGACACAGGCAGATACACCGAGAACCGTGCATGCTGACCGCAGCACATCTTTCAGGAGATGCAGCCAGAACTTGCTTTCGGGTAAATGCTTTGCGTGTCGCGTTCGTCACGCCCTGTGAAATATGCGAATCCTCCACAGCTAGTAATGACCAGTCAGTGCTGACACAAGGACTGGTAGGACTGGGCTGGGATTAAAATTCAGCCTTGTAGTTTGTGGTCCGTCACAGCCCCACGGTAAATTTTTCCCACCTCAGGGCATGACAACTTTTGTCAAGTGATACTTTTTGCAGACCTACAAAGCACTACACCCTTAGCGAAGGCTGGTACTGACCAACACTTTCCATCACCCTGTGCGTCCATAAGCAATGGACAGGAATGTCTAGCTTTGGGAGTTCATGGCATCTTATGCATTGTCCTCTCCTTATGAGCAGTATAGCATCCTGGGCACAATGCACAGGCAGCAACCTTAATGCGCACCATTAGCATAACATACCGCACAGGTGTCATCATGTTTCTGCAGGGATATATACAGGGGCGGGGCCACAGGGGCACTGACCCCAGCTAAAAGGTGATTGGCCCCAGGAGAGGCCTCACTCCTGTCACTCACAATTCAAAACATATAATTAGCTGATGATAAGGTTGGCCTCTTGACCTGTGCATTGCCATACACATAAAGTACAATTTAGGCTGTCATGACTTTAGCATAGGCAACAGAGAATATTATTTGTACAATCTGGTGGGCACATGAAGAAGGGCACATGACACGTTTAGCGTAGCTGTGCCCCTAGGCTGGAGCAAGGAGGGCACCTACCATGTTTAGTGCTGCCGCACGCATGCGTTGCAGTGGGGTGGGCAAATGGGGGAATCATCTCTGATGGGAACCTGCTGCTGAGGACGCGCACGACAGCGCCGTTTATTAGCTCTGTCAGTCGTTGGACCTGCGTGGGCCCGCTGTATCTGGATCTTGTTAGAACGAGATCCCGTCAAAGCCATCATGCGGGGGCAAGAGGGGCCAGAATGTCCCCCCCCCCCCCCCCCCCCCCCCC
>JAODJW010000062.1:8030891-8042716 GCA_026777045.1 Hyperopisus bebe | reverse complement strand
GGGGCCAATACCGCTGGAGATGTGGGACCATTACCGCTGGAGATGTAGGGCCATTACCGCTGGAGATGTGGAGCCATTACCGCTGGAGATGTGGGGCCATCACCGCTGGAGACATGGGACCATTACCGCTGGAGATGTGGGGCCATTACCGCTGGATATGTGGGGCCATTACCGCTGGAGATGTGGGGCCATCACCGCTGGAGACATGGGACCATTACCGCTGGAGATGTGGGGCCATTAGTGCTGGAGATGTGGGGCCATTAGCGCTGGATATGTGGGGCCATTACCGCTGGAGATGTGGGGCCATTACCACTGGAGATGTTGGGCCATTACCACTGGTGACAGTCAACTAGCGGGCGGCTGTGTGGGGCAGTGTGGAGTGTTAGAGGAGCAAGCTGGAGAGCATTTTGCATGGTGCAGGCTGGTGCTTCTGGCATGGAAATAAAGCCATTTGATGGTTATTCAGATCAGGGAGGTCAGCACCCTGGATAGCAGCTCCAGGCTAATGTGATGTTTGGGGTGGATTCTGGGGGCTGTGGCCAGTGGCGCCATGAAGGGTGGGGCAGGGATGATTCCCTGAGTGACAGGACCCCTTTAAAATTTGGAACATTTGGATTGGTCTGGGTTGGGGGCCCAATGTGATATGCTACCATGGGCCCAACATCTCGAGTGGCGCCCCCTCTCTGTGGCACCTTATCATTAACATAGCCGTGACTGTGCTGCAGTGTGCCACACCAGGCAGAGCAGACTCCCATGTAGCCAGTATGCTTCCAAAGACACACAAGACCATGGATGGCAGCTAGCAGCATTTAAGATGGAACTGCCACTCTTGAACTCCCTGTGGATGATGGGTTCCTTCCGGAGAGCTGGGGAGACCTCCAGACAGGTACCGGAGAGTGTACTGAACAGGTTTAAAAATGGTTACAGCTGATACATGGACAGAAACACACAGGCACGCTCAGCGGGTCCTGGTATCGGCATGGGGAAATGCAAAGAAGGCCTGCATACAGTCCGCAAAGCCGTGGGCGGACAAGGGAGACAAGCTGGATGCACAGCAGGCCGCCGTGTGGCTACAGAGCGAGGCTCGGACATCGCAGGGGGTCAGCAAGATGTACGACCGCTGCCTCCGCTTCTCTATCCATCTGGCTCTGATTCATACACCCCCCCCCCCCCCCCCCCCCCCCCCCCCCACACACACACACACACACGGGACACGCGACAGCACGATAGATCATCTCCCGTCGAGCTCTTTCCCGCTCGCTCGTTCTGTGCCAGGGGGAAGTATGACCACGTAGGTCCTGCGATCAGAATGTCGGAGTCGCTTCCTTATTGGGTCATGCAGTTTGACGCACACAAGGTGCTTCCAGAGCCAAAGCAGCGTCACGTCCACTCGAGTCAGGGCCGTCTCAGCTGCTGGGCTTTAATCATGGTGAGAGCATAGTGGGCAAATTAGTCTAAATATTTGATGGGCCAAGCCATCATATTGTCTTCTGATGTCTTTCATTCTTTACTTCACGCTTTGGGGCCTCTTCCCATGGGCATCGCATCCAACGAAAGTCACTCATAGTCATTACCGCTGGCAGTGGCTGCTCGGAGTTGACAATTCTGTTAAGTATAAAAATTAACAAGCTGAACATTCAGCCCCGTGCAGTCACATGGCTGCTTTGATCAAATCTGCAGTAAGACTAAACCTACTTTCAGCTTGTTTCGGTTGCTGAATGAGATCGACGGAACCCGATTGACGATTCAGGTCAGAGGCCAATCGCGTGGACCCTTGCAGGCCAAGCGAGGAGCGGTTGACAAGGGCGAACACTGCACTTTGCATTCAAATCGCACTGCACACAGTGCTTCGATTTACAGTGAGGTTCACACAGGGGTGTAGCTAGAAATTCTGTGCCTCCCTGACAAAAACCCATCCTGGGGAGCTGCTCCAACTGTGAATCTCAGAAAGACAGTAACTCCACCTTAAACTGACACCATGAGGCAAACATACACTACTACGCGTTGCAGTTGGTAGGCCCCAAAATCTACCATTTTAGGTAAGGGGGGGCGGGGGTAGATTGTGCCAAACAAGCCCAAAATGGTAGATCTTGGGAGCTCTATAGAGGGCTGTGGGTGGGTTGTGGCTCGTGAATCTGCCAGGGTATCCACGCTACTCCAGCATCCCTGGGTTCACAAGGGTCACAGTCCACTCCTTACCTGGGTCAGTGCTGAGGCTTCTGCCTCCCACCCCCTGGTGGAGTACCGTGGAATAACAACTCCAGGCACATGGTAAGGGCCTGTGTGGGTGTCGGCGGCTGACGAGCCTGCCGCCGCTTCCTGAGCTCATCCTCTCGCGGTGCCGGGACACACAAACACGTGCGGCTCCCTGCAGCACCACCTGTAACCAGATCCAGCTCCCAAGCCGTCACTTAGACTGAGTGGGCTATTAGGAGCTCAGGCTCTATCAAACCCAGATGTCCTTCCACTGTTTGTATAAAGCGGTTAATAACTCAAAACGAAACCCTTATAATTCAGGCAATATTGTGCTTTGGACAGAGGTTTACCGGCTGTCTAGTTTGTATTAACCTAATGGAAAATGAATGATGTTATTAATCATGTAGGGGAGGGAGTTGGCAGGCGTGCCAGGAGAGAGAGGGGGGCATGGGAACACTCAGAGCCGGTTTTTACGGCATCTTCCCTCTCTGCTTTCTTTTTGTCTGTGTTCCTCATCTACCACTATTCCTGAGTCAGGAAGTTCTGCCAGCCGGTGTCAGTCACGGTCTGAATCACAGTCTGGTATACAATCCGAGACAGCGGTGGAGAAACAGGTGGGATAGATCAGCTCAGGAAGGTGACCCGAGCATTCGCAGCACTGCCCCGTACCCAGAGTTTGCCCTCAAATGTCCACCAGGACACAATCCGGCTAGTCAGCTCCATAGAGAAACCTGTCTGTTTTCAAGAGTCTACATCATATCATTGTCCTTCAGTTCAGGACTGGCACTGTGTCCCTGGTTTCAAGGCAAATTGCAGGCTTTGCCTTTTTTTTTTACAGAGGACATTCTTCACCTTCACTCTTCATGTCATTTTCCAGAAGGTTCCTCGTGAATCTTTCACGAGTTTTGCAGGTTGTGGCTCAGCACACGCAATCACTTGAATTTCATTCAAACTCCCTGACATTCATACTTGTGGTCTCACCGGCCGCACTCTCCATGGCGCATGCTGGGTTATCCTACATGGTTACCATGATTTTTCATACACCTTACAGTGCTACACACTGATCACACGTATTTAGCACTGTACAGTGGGCGTACACGGACTTTTACATTTCCCATTTTCTCTGCAACCTGTAATTTACGGTGCTTCAAAAAGGTTCTAAAGCGTTAGCAACACTGTATGACTCATGAATATTGTAACGCTAAAGGTTAGCTATATATGTTACTGATTTGAGTTGTCAGCTGTGGCTATGAGCCACCTAGCTGCTTCTGTCCACAGGAAGTTTCGGTAAAGACACAAATCCTGTTCCTTTCTATGCGGAACATCAACTATCACTGGGATTCCTGATCAGGGGCACCTGTACACCTGTATGGATGTCAACAATGTTGAAAAATCTTGCTGTTCTGCTTCTGCAGCAGACAGCTCATGTAGGCAGAAAAGCCTCTTTGCTAATCAACCAAGTGAGAGTGACTAATTAGCACTGACTGGCATCAGTCACCCCATGCCAAATGCTCTTGATTTGAATTCCCTTGGCTTCTTCAGAAGCGTAAGCATGTGGCCCATGGCTGGTCGTATCTCAGTGCTGTTACACACACAAATTCACGGCCTACCAGCTCCCACACGCAGTAGTGCAGACTTGCGTCATGGTGTCTGTTTAAGGTGAGTTACTGTTTTTAAGAGATGCATGGTGGGAGTAGCTCCCCAGGACCATGAAGGACCATGCTGGGCATTTGCCTGTTGGAGGCCATCTGGGTTGACCTCGTGTGTGAAAGAGCTGTTGTTTGCCTGGAGCCAGGAGAGAGCACTTCCACCTGCCACTGTTTTCACAGTGCAGCCTCCCCTTCCACTTGCTAGGATTTTATTACTTTCCATCCTGTTATTCTGTGCCATTCCCTGTGAAGGGGTGGAACCTGAAACCGTGTGAGTGTTTAACATTTGATCTCCGTGGGCATTTAGAACACTGAGTTTATTCTGTCTTAGAATTTAGAACTCCGGCCATTTAGAATGTCCTTTTTCTTTTATCATTCTTAATTTCTTCAAGAAATCTTGGTTTGTTATTTTTGCCCAAGTCTAACACGAAGGCTTCTATGTGTACAGTTTCCAATTCCATAGAACAACTTATGATAATCACTGAAAGTGTTATCCTTTCTTAAATAACGAAACTAAAAAACGTTGAATGAAGTCACTTGTAAGTGTATTTTAGCCAAAGGAAGTTTTCAATGGTTTTATTACATCAACAAAATAGTATAACTTTAAACTTCCATTGTTACTCTGGAGGTAGATTCCCATTGACTTGCAATAGGCAGACAACTATTTTAGAATAATTTTAGTCAGGTTAATAATCACATTGCGTGAGCTTTTTTTGAATTATGTTGATGTCGATGTAAACTGTAAAGGTTTTAACTACTTGTCGAAAAGAGAATGCAGAAGAAAATGTAGTTTTAATTTACATACACAGAACACAGTTATGGCAGCTATCTATTTTAGATTTTAGTAAAACTATTTTAGTAATTTTGCTTTTCCTCTGTTCTATTAGTTTCTTAGAAAAATCTAAAACTTCACCTACTACTCTTTTGAATACAGCTATCAGCTTTTTTGTAATCCCGTTTCTCTGATGCAAAATGCTCTATAGGGATTACTGAATTACCTGTTGTACTACAAACTGTATACTGCAGGAATACTGCAGCATAATTATGTGTCTTTAGATGTAGGAAGAACGTATCTCTTACTTAAGCGATACTTCACATTCCTGTTAAACATTCCATTTTCCTTTAGTTATTTAACTACTATTACTACAGTTCAAGGGCTTTTCTGGGCTCCGAAACATTATCCTCGCTGAGCTTTGTGTCAGAAAACTAGTTTGTAATGATCCACACTTTATTCACTGAATATCTCAAGCTTAAGGGAAAGAAGCGTTTGTGAAACTCATTAAAGGCAATATTAATGGAAAACACAAAATGTTTGTTTTGGTCTCTGGGGCCTGTAGCTAATAGCAAAGTGGCAGACCCAGAACATCTCACGTTCCTCCAGGGTCTTGTAGATGTAACAGTAGCTGACTTTCTGCTCCTTCCTCTACAGTTTCATCTTGGTGTTTGGCTGCCTGGTCCTGTCCGTGTTCTCTACCATCCCTGCCCACCAGGACCTCTCATCTCACTGCCTCCTAATCCTGGTAAGGCCCCTCGCTGTCTCTGCTCAGCATCTGTACTTAAATGAGGGCGTCTTTCCACGTGCCTGTTCAGAATGTTTTGGCTAGTTTTTTTGTCATCCCTGGAGCAGGGTAGATGAACTGTGGTGGATTTTTTTTCTTACTTGCTGAGAAGCACAGTACTTTATGGAAATTACACACAGATGTAATAGGAGTTATGCTTATAAAAATAGCCCTCAATGATATATTCAATAAAAGTAAATTGTGCTGCACGGAACAGGCCAGTACCGTGACTCATAAACCATATATACACCCACATTTCATCCATGTTTAATTCAAAATTTATCTTCAAAGCCTAACGGGCCAATCCCAGGGGCTGAAGCAGAAACGTGCGGTCCGGCCTACAGGAGGTGAATTATAGGGTCGCAGGCCCAGCTGTGTATTTTCAGGCATCTGCACCCCGTCGGTGGGCCAAAAGAAAGGCCTTCGGGTCAGCCAGAACTTCCAAATGGTGTCCAAACGTTTCAGGTCACGGCAGCATCTGTCACCACCTCACCGAAGGCTACGGTGGGGCTCTGAGGATCAGATATACCTGCACAAAAACAGACATTCTCTTTGTGTTACGGAAGCTTCAGAGCAGTAGTTACTTCCTGATGGAGAGGAGCTGTTCTGACCTGTGAGAGTAAACAGCATTCAGGGTTGCCTGCTGTCTCATTTGCATTGGCAGTGCACTAGACCGCCAGTGCAGAAGGCTTCATGCGAAGGTCCTGCAAGTATATTAAAAAATTCTATAATTTAATTACATAGGGAATGCATAGTGTTCACAGAAAGTCTTTGAACGCTTGCTTAATTCTTTATGAAATTTACTGGTTTCGTAACAAATGTCCATTGTCAAGCAATTGACATTTTCTTTTTATTAAGTGTCGTAATTTTTTTGACTGATTCATTCAGTTCTGTTCTTGCCATTTTGCTGTTAATTGCGATTGTAGTCTTTGGCTCTCAAAGTGATACTAAACATAAATGTTGGTGTCCTAAGTTATTCTGAAGGTGTTACTAATTAAAAAGCACCCAAATGAGACTGCTTAAGAATGAGTTTTTTAACTCTTTTAATAGCTTAACAGCTATAGTTTGGGTCTCAGTTTATTACTACATGAAATGAATGTTTTACTTTAAAACTTCCGGTTGTTCCTAATATTATATATATTGTTCTGTAAACAAATGAAGGAATAATTTTTGTTATAAGACCAATACATTTGCAATATTTTTACTAAACAATGCAAATTTCTAAAGACTTTCAATGAGTACGGTATATGTCAGTAACATATTGATGCATGCAGTTTATAGGTTACTTGAGATTAATTGCAATATTGTTAGACAAATTAAAACTAATGAAAAAAGGGAGAGGCTAAATTATTGGTTAGTTTAGTTTAGTCTGAGTCCAATGATGAATCAATCCCAGCATGCTGTACCAGAATTCTCTGTGCTTGGCCCATATGAGATAATAATTCACCGGAACATGGTCCTATGGGTATCCTGATGACAGAAGAGCTTCTCTCCTTGTTTAAAAACTTGCCTCAGTTTCATATCGATTCTCCATCTTGTCTGTATTGATTTCCTGCTTGACTGCCGTAGGGGGTGAATGTTCAGCAAAATGCGTTTTCTGTCCCGTGCTTTTTGCTAAGCCATTGGAAACATACGCTCAAAGATGGCGGACGAGGCGCCACGCTTAAAGTAAAAGGTCAAATAAAGAGGTCAAAGGTCCCTTCGTATTGTTATGTCCCCTGTATCGTGGAAATGTGGCATCTTGTGGGCAGATACTGGGAGGCCTTTAGGTTGTATGACCAGGACTAGCAGACTCTGCAGAGATTCGACAAACGCCTCCATTTTTTCCTGTCCATTGTGTTCCACAGGAAAAGCATTATATGCTGTGGAGGAAGCCAGCATCATTACCAGCGGCCGTAATTGGGCGCAGCCCTCCATGAACCAGTGGGGATCCAGTAATAGAGTGGTCAAAGTGTTAGAGAGTTTGAGGGCCCGCGTCAGTGGTGAATAAATATGCTGTTAATTCCGTTAATGAGGGAGGGCAATTAGCCCCCCACGGGGCCAGTGCATAGAGCCCAGGTGTGAGCAGCGGTAAGCTCAGGTGCTGGTGCTCATTTCCACTTCCCCATAGACCGGCGCTCCTTAATGGGATGTGTCATTTCCCATTCCTCCCGGCTGGGAAAGTGGGACCCACCACAGCTTGTGGCAGGAGAGATGGTGGAGCCGTAGGCCTCCGATCGGAAGTCTCAGTGCTGGGACGCAATGGCAGCTCATACGCAGCGAAAATGGCCATGAGGAATGAAGCGACGCTTCGTTTGCATGATTTCTTTCCACACATTCCGCCTTGCTTTCCGCTGAGACACACGTGCAGTTGAGAATCAAGCTCAGGGTCCGAGCACAGGGTCAGCCTTTTATCTGGTGCCCCCCCGGAGCGTTTCACGCCTTTAAGGACCTTGCTCGAGGGTCCAACCCGCTGAACGACACACCTCCCCCCCCCAATTAAGCACAGAAATTCAGAATCCTAACACAAAGTTAGCTTTCATTCTCTGGCATTTTCCAACAGCCACTCACCTATCAACGTTTTCATGGCAAACTGTCCATTCATTAAATCAAAGATAAACAGAGTTAATTGGACTGGGGGGATGTCGAGTGTATTAATAACAAATAACAGCATTGGGACTGTTTCCGCCGGGGAGTGTGTGAAGAAGGCAGTATGGCGGCTGTAATGTTGGTTTTGCTCAATGCGGATCAGCACATTAGGCCGCGAGTTGTAGGATTTCATGCTTCTGGAAAGCCCAGGAGGCTAATGTGCTCTGTCGACTACAGCCCCACTGAGCTTCCCGCCTGCTGTCGCAATCCCCCCCTTCCTGTCTCCCGCAGGAGTTTGTGATGATAGTGGTGTTTGGCCTGGAGTACATTATCCGCATCTGGTCTGCAGGCTGCTGCTGCCGCTACCGCGGCTGGCAGGGCCGTCTGCGCTTCGCCAGGAAGCCCTTCTGCGTCATAGGTGGGTCCCTCGCCGAGGCCCCGCCCCTCCTGCACGTTGTCACGGGGATTCGCCATCTCGGCGCGGCATTCTCAGTGACATGAACATGTCAGCAGATCAGAGACACGTTCTTAATGGTACTCTGAAACAGTCCCATGATGCTCTGCAGTCAGTCGTTACAACTGGAAAAGGTCAGAGTGGGCCGCTAGGTCAACAGGTCACTCTGTTGCCTAGCTGCCTGTAAAGTCTTTTATTGGTTGTTCCCTATTATGGCCAACTATGAACTGCATAGGGAGTCCTAGAGATGCACTTTCTGTAAAGATCTTCTTCATCAGCAGAGAAGCTGTGATAATGGCAGCTCTGGATGTTAGGTGGGAAGGACGAAGGGGAGTCCAGATGACAGATACGTTCATCGAGAGGCGTAGCAGCATTGCTAAACTCCGCTCAGGGCTGGGAATCACGACCAGGGGAACATGTGGCTCGCATTAACGGGGGAAGAGGTGCCTGGCGTTGTAAGGTAACCAGACGAGCGTTTCGTCTGTTTGCTCTCCAGGGCTTGCTTTGCATGCGGCAAGCTGCCATTGGGAAACCAGGGTCTGGGCTACCGTTCCCGGATGAACGCACGTCAACGCAGCCTGACCTGGCTACTGAATGGGAGGCCGGTGGAAACCGGACCCAATTAAGTGACTTCCCCATCTGACACCAACGTCTCAGGTCTCCGGGTTACTAGAGCCAGCAGCCCGGTGGCGGAGTTAGCTGGGAATTCGTCCAGCGCCGTTATTTACGGACTGTTGGGAAACTGGAAAAGTATTCATGCAGAACTGACAGGAAAGCAGAAAATGACCAGTCTGCGCCAGGGGAGCGGGCTTGTTAAAAGCAGCTCAGGTTGAACTTTCCGAGCTACTGTGTGAGGAGAAAATGAAAGCTGGATGTAAAGTCTGACCCCAGTGAAAATCCCGATCTGCAGACACTGTATTCGCAGGATGGGTGATTACAGTAGCAGAATAGCACAAGAAGTCATAAGGGTGACTTAAAATTGGTTTAAACACATAAAACACCTCCTGAACATTCTATTGGGTGTATTCTTTAGGGTTCTTAACGTGAAGAATGGGTATTTGAATAGACCGCTGATAATTTGTGGTGCTGTCTATGAATTAGGGATCTGCCTTTGAGTTTTCAGGAATGTCAGTACCATGCCAGGCAGTTCTGCTTTCTGTTCCAGGCAAATCTAGGTGATTTTGATAAACATAGGGTTTTGTTTTGATCTCGCTCTTGTTTGTGATGAGTTTCAGCGTAACTTAGGGATCATTTAAGAAATAAGTGGCTGAAATTGAGCTTTAGTTAATGAGAACTTAGAAGGTTTGACATCTATGGAGAACAGTACTTCCCAGCCTTGACGTTATAATGGCGTCCTCTGGGTGATTAAAGGGCAGCTGTACAGGGATACTCTGGAAGTGGAGCTGCAAACGATCGCCGTGTCTCTCTGCGGAGACCCACACTTCCTCCCGAGGCCCAACATGTGTTTGTCATTTAGAAGACACAGTATTCTACATCGCCCTTTGACCTTTTCCCGGTGACCTTTCTACCCCGCAGAGAGACACATTGTAGCACATAGTGATCCCGCTGATGTGAAGGGAAAAAAAGTGCGTATAACAGAAGAAAATGGTACGAATATGTTAATTCAGTGTCCTGTTTCATTTTCTGTACCATCAAAAAAGAGAGAGACAAACTTGATCGATGTGATTTTTGGGAAATATAATACTATCCCTGTGTAGGCATAAGTGATTCCCCCCTTTTTGTGTTTGTGTTTTTTGAGGATTTAGTGTTATTTTTCCAGAGGAAATGGGTTCTTGTAAACTCCCCCAGGGGCCTCTTTGTCCTCAGATTCTCTGGAAAAAAGACGGAAGAAACCTGAGTCTCATCATTTAGTCGATGCGCCGTGTGTGTTTTTGTTACCTGCCTCTGGGATAGGGGAGAACTCTGGACTCCTTCCCCTCCCTTCCGATGGGCCACGCTGCTATACAAGGGTCCCAGGCACAAAATGGCAAGATGCCCTTAGATACCTGGGTCTAAACACAAGCGTGCAAAGGATAATGGCAGCCTCAGTGTACCTCTCCCCTGCGCCTGCTAGCTCACTTACGGAAGGACTGCCAGGCAGCTCTGAGTCTAACTGCTGCTTCCGTCCAGCCGGCCGCCGAGTCAGGATTCTCTGGCCCGTCTGTGACCTCCATTGTCTGTCCCACAGCGATGATGTGCGCTGGAGTGACTGACGAAAAGGGCTGCAAGTGCAGGACTGGCCGGCACTCCAGACAGCTTCTGAATCTTATCAATTAGCCGACAAAATATTACCATTTGGAATGAAAAAGAACATTGATGCTGTGAATCTAAATTAAGGGCAGAGCTGAGCTGTCTCCCTGCTGTAGATGTTTTTGTTGCCTAGTTGGCTATTGATATTTAGCTTAGTAGCCGAATGGGTAACTGTGTGAAGATGTGTTTGTGGAACCCTTACTAGGGTTTAGAAGGGTTAGGGTTAAGGTGAAGGTTCACTTAATTGGGTAATGCTTTACATTAAGTGTACCTTCATAATGCATTCATAGAACATTCAGGGCACCTTCATAATGCATTCATAGAACATTCAGGGCACCTTCATAATACATTCATAGAACATTCAAGGCATCTTCATAATGCATTCATAGAACAATCATAAGCAGCATGCAAGTACACTTTTATATCCTAACATGCCTTAACATCTTTAATTTACATTAATATCAAACATATATATTGCACATATAACAGTAACAATACACAATAGCTATACAGCACAATAACAATATCTATCTAAAGTGCAGACAGTAGCCCCTGCATGCCGCGGTGTGGGACCTGTTCATGAAACCTGTGCACTGACCCCCATTCCCTGTACACAGACATCATTGTGCTAATTGCCTCAGTGGCTGTGGTGTCGGCGGGCAGCCAGGGCAACATCTTCGCCACGTCTGCCCTGCGCAGCCTGCGCTTCCTGCAGATCCTGCGCATGGTGCGGATGGATCGGCGGGGCGGCACCTGGAAGCTTCTGGGCTCAGTGGTCTACGCCCACAGTAAGGTAGGTCAACAGTAATATTGCTGCACTGTAAAATAGGTCCACAGTAATATAGGTGCACTGTAAAGTAGGTCCACAGTAAGATAGGTGCACTGTAAAACAGGTCCACGATAATGTAGATGCACTATAAAGTAGGCCCACAGAAAGGTAAGTCCACAGTAATGTAGATACACTGTAAGGTAGGCTCACTGCAAGGTAGGCCCACAGGAAGGTAGGTCCACAGTAATGTATGTGCACTGTAAAGTAGGCCCACAGTAAGGCAGGCCCACAGGAAAGTAGGTCCACTGTGAAACAGGCCCATAGTAAGGTAGGTCCACAGTAATGTAGGTGCACTATAAAGTAGGCCCACTGAAACATAG
>JAODJW010000062.1:8015589-8029611 GCA_026777045.1 Hyperopisus bebe | reverse complement strand
TCGCAAGCCATTTGTTCTACTCAAGTGGGTCAGTTATCCACTTCTCGTGGTAGGAAAGAGGTACCAGGTTTTCTATATATATATATGCCGCATTATAATACTTGCATCATGAATCTGCATTACTAGGCTCTATAATACAGGGCATGGAGGTTCATTACAATAGCTGCACTTGTAGAAAATGGAGGTTGGGACTATTCTGTGTTTTGATTACTTATTTGATAGTAGCTATGACCATGTCCTCATAATGAAGGAGTGGATATTAGCATGTACTGGAGCATGTTTTAAAGCTTTCAGGTTGCCCGCAGGTACAGGTCATATGAATGCTGAGCTTTTTGACAAACAGCCAGCTGTGTTCGCTAAGCATTACGCGTCCTTGAACGAATCGGCAAGTGCTATTTTTTTTCCCTCCCTTTTCGTTCCATCTGATTGTAGCAGACATATTCAGCAGTTAGAGTTCATGTAAGAGCAGGGAGTTTGAATGACACTTGGGTACGCCTGCTCAGCGCTGTCATGTGACGTCTCTGATCAGATTCCTGTCTGAGTAGACAGCTGTCCGGCGCACTTACGGGCCAGACTCCTGACCAGGCATGACACTGTGCTCTCTCAAAGACCTGGATTCTGAGTCACTTTCATAGGCCGTTCTTCGCCTCTTTCGCCTGACGGGTCGCTCGCTCTTACCAGAGGCCTCCAGTTTATTTTGGCCTGCTCGTTATTTGACAGAGAACCTGAGCCTCACATTATTAGCGAGGAAAATCGAGGAGTGTACATGTGGTTTCTCAAACTGCGTCTCTTTTTGTCCAGACCAAACAGGCAAACAATCAAATGGTTGAAGGGTTGTTTGGCTAGAGATACTTATTGTTTTAATTGGACAAAGCAATAAAGAAATTGCACTGGGGAACAAAGAGAATTGCATGCATGGGTAGCAAAATTGCTGGTCTTAAAACTTCACATAAGACTAAATTACTAGGTTTACAGTAGTCCTCTGGGTTATTTTTCCTTTTGCTGTTATTAATATTCTATGTTGTCTACAGTCAGTTTTTGTCTTGGGTTACTGTGTCATGTGTTCACCAACATTTCTGGTCCAAGGAAACAGTTTTGCTGTTACTGTACTCTAACACATGTCTTTGTCTAAGAGGCACGAGACTGAGGCTGTTCATGCAGAGGTACTGTTGGGACTGCCAAAGGTGGTCTCTGATGCCGTTAGCGCTGCTGCCCCTAGTGGCGAATCACAGTGAAATGCATTCAAACACTCAAATGAGTTTAGTGTAGTAGTAGTACTATCCCACAAGTTCAGTTCAATATGTCCCCAATGTGATCACTTCAAAGAACGATTCAGGCACACCACTGCAAGTCGATTTCTAGGAAATAAGGAAGAAAATGACTGTTAAAAGTCAGTGTGAGGTGGTATGTGGCTTTGTGGGTTAGGACTCGTACCTGTGATCGTAAGGTTACTGGGCCAAATCCCATTGTTGTCAGATGGATTCTACTGTTGGGACCTTGACTAAGGCCCTTGACCTCAATTGCTCCAAGGAACTGGCTGATCCTGCTTTCTTGAAGTTGAGCATAAAGCCACACACAGCCACACACAGCCACAGATTACTCAGCTGGTTGGTTGAAACAAAACCTTGGTCTGGATTTGTACTTTCTGGACCTCTTTCTGGTGTTCTTGAACTTTCTACCTCTGTCTTTAATGGATTACTTTTGTGAGTAACTCGCCCAACACTATAAATGTGTAAATGAATAAGTCAAATCAGAAACGTATACATGTGCAGAGGAGGTTCTGTTAACCCTTTCCTGTCCTCAGATCACCCTCACCACCATTGGCTATGGGGATAAGACCCCCCAGACGTGGACGGGCCGCCTGCTTTCGGCCGGTTTCGCCCTGCTGGGCATCTCCTTCTTCGCCCTCCCTGCGGTAAGTGGACACCCAAGCTGAGCCGCGAGGAATCCCCAACGGGCGACTTGGTTACCCAGCAGGGCGGTTACGGTGCTGTCACGGTTTTTGCCCGCAGGGGATTCTGGGATCTGGGTTTGCACTGAAGGTGCAGGAGCAGCACAGGCAGAAGCACTTTGAGAAGAGGAGGAACCCAGCTGCCAGTCTTATCCAGGTAAGCAGATTCCCACCCCAACGACATATATACACACACACACACACCACAGATTCCAGCCAATGAAATCCAGATAAACACCACTTCTGGTGCAGGCCTACATTGTCCTTTATGGCAGATTCCAGTCTGATTTTGACTGCAAATTTTATTATTATTATTACTATTGTTATTAATATTATTATTATTCTGTTATTGCTTTGCCACCCAGACTGTTCCCTTGCCTTTTGACCCATGTCTCCTTGGCCAGGCTTCAGGCTAACACCCAGTACTGACTGAGACCCTGTACTGGATAAGCAAGCTTGAAAGACAGAAGATGTTCTTGCTAACAAACGGCATGCTTTAATTTGTTTTATTGACTTTTTTTCCCCAGCACAGCACTCCCCAGTATCATTCTCTCCACACGCCTTTGTTTTATCCGTCTCATCTCCTGCTAGGATTTAAGCTCAGTACCTGTCTTTGCCCCTTTTGTTAGATTTAGCTGTTTCAATCTGATCAAGGAGGGGAAAAAAACTATATTAATGAAGTGTTTTGAGACCCCGAATAGGAAGGAACCCAAAGCTAACATTTTCTGTGCTGTGGGCACGTTTTGGACGAAGGGATTCCAGCACACCAGAGAGTCCCAAAAGCCGGATCTGGAGGGAATGAGGGCTTATTTGTCAGTGGGAGTGACCTTCTGGGGTGTGTACTGTTCCTTTCATGTGACATCCATTTAAGCAACAGCTGACCAGCCTTCGAAAGTGTTTCTTAATGAATTGAAATGAAAAGCCCTCCCCGCTCCATCTAGTCCAGTGCTTCCCATCCCAGTCCTCAGAGACCCCCAGACAGTCCACGTTTTTGCTCCCTCCCAACTCCCAGCCAACAAGAATATAAAATACCTCGTACAGGTGTGTTGGGAGCTGGGAGGGACTGTCTGAGGGTTTCCGAGGACTGGGTTGAAAAAAACTGCTCTAATCATATTGGTAAGTGGCGGCGCGAGCTCCTGGAGATGTTTTGGTTCCTGGATCATTGTGACTCTATTTCCATGCAGTCTCATTTCACTTTGGTGTGCTTCCCTCCATCCAGCCAATCAGGAAGGTACCTGCGAGGTGGGGAGGAGCTTGGCAGGCGTCCAGCATCTTTCGGGTGTCCACCTCATTGTCCAATAACCAAGCTTACTCTCCCCAGGGCCTGGACTGTGATCTCAGGGGCGGGGGGAGGGGGGGGAGGTTGCAGGTGTTATACGCCTCTTTCATAAGTCAAGTCTAACCCTGGCCATGTGGTGTTGAGGTCCGCAAAGAATGATGGTGAATGCCAGGTTTACAGGGATGATTGTATTAAGGCTAATAAATTAAGAAACATGAGCTAGTGGTAAAACGATTCACTATTTGGCTGTTTGGTATCTGTAACCACACTGGAGATTCACCATATTTGTTGCACATATCCATTGGCTTCATTTCTATTACATCACCATCCTTCAAATCCCTGACATGTTCTGTCGTCATTAGTGAGATTCCATGGTTGCCATGGATATTTCTCAATAATGTCCAAGCTGCCAGCACAGTGCATTCACTAGCAAAACAGCTGAAACTGGTCATTTGGGGCTGAATTTGCAGCTGCTTAGCCCCTTTCACCCTCATTCAGTCTGGCCTTTGTTGGGGGGGGGTCAGTAGAACCTTCCGGGCTCGTCTTAAGAAAGAGGCTTTGTTGCTTCTGCCGTAGGACTGACCCTCTGACCTTTCAGTCTGACTTCAGCACCCTGCAACTCCTCTGTGTCTCTCCTTCTGCACCAGGCCGCGTGGCGCCTTTACTCCACGGATGGAGCCCGATCGTACCTGAGCGCCACCTGGCAGTACTATAGGGGGGTCCTCCCTTCTCTCAGGCATGTACGATGCTCTGATTGGACCGCAACACTCCGACTGTATCTGTTTTACTAATATGCACCTTTTTGTTTTGTTTTGTTTTTGTTCGTTCATTTTCCTTTTGTTTTGTAACATCCCTTCCCCCGCTCCCTCTGGCCTTGTTTCGATTTTTCTGTTTCAATCGTTTCTTTCTTTCTTTTTCCCGTCGCCCCCTACCTTCCTTTCCCGTCCCCCTGGTGTCATGTGTTCTTGCGCGTAGTGTGTTTGGCGTAATTATGCGGCTGATGAGAACTCGGTTTCCATTGCTACCTGGAAGCCCCATGTGAGGGCCTTGCATTCCTGCAGTCCTACACAGTAGGTACCCCCCTGTGGCAGCTGCTGTGTTCGATGTCTGTGCGCCTTTAGCTTTATCCTGCGCCACCTTTCTCTGTCTGTCTCAGCACAATGCATCCTGTTCATCTTCTGTCTATCTGATCTCTGTGGAGCGGCAGTGAGACAGGCCATTATGTTTACCTAGCCCTTTCTAGGGAACACAACACAACAAAAGGCACGCTCGAATAGGTCCACGTTGCTGTGGGTACGGAGCAAGCCGACTCCCAAACTGCAAGGGATTCTGGGTCGGTTGAACTCCTAAGAGGATCACTTGAAACTCCGCCATCTGTCGGCATGATTCGAGCTCAAGACCTGCACTCCCACACGAGATGACTTGCTAAAGTTTGGCGAACCAGCTGTACTCCTTACTCATAAGACTCTGAGCACAACTGCTGTGTTAGCAAAATCACTCTGTTTCATACGGACATGCTTATGTATGTATGTATGGTGTATTTTCGGAGGACCTTGAGGTAACCAGCAAGCTGTGGAGTAACTCAGACAGGTCGCTGACACTGACCTGAACCACGAGTAGGACCTTTGGGTACCTGCAGGGCATCGGAGATTCTCAAACACAGAGCTTCTCACGCAACAGATATTCTGAAATACAGAGTGACAGAAATTCAGAAGCACATAAGCTCAAATGTCCTCAAGCCCAGAGATTCTTGAAATTAGCACAGAGTTACTCAAACACAGAGATTCTCGAAGACGGACAATCTCAAACAGAGATTCTCAAATACAGGGTGACAGAGATTTCCATGCACACAGACCCTCAAGCACAGAGATACTCAAGCAGAGAAATTCTCAGGCACAGAGATTCTTCTGCAGAACTAAGGGCAAACCAAGCCGGATCATAGCTGTGTTCCTCCCCCTTCCTGTCCCTCCTGCTGATGTTAGATTCTTCCCAATAAGCCAGTCTGCATGTTTGCTTCCTGTCGCTGTGTCCTCCTCGCTAAACTAGCTTGATCTTCGGCTATTTTCCTTTGTGTCTTGTGCACGATAGTCTGCCTGCTTCTTTACTCACTTATTTACTTTTGACTGTGCAGTCATAGGCGATGGCAGTGACGATGACCTATCGAAATTTATCTCTGTCAGTGTCACCAGGCCAGTTGTGTGTCTGTCAGTGGCTGTGTGGTTAAGTCAAGAATTAATCCTATAATGTTTGTCCTTTCTCTATCATTTACTAACACCTGAAGGAAAGACCAGGGCGACAACTCAAACAGGTTCGTAGTGCTACGTTATATATCCAACTCTGTAAAGCTACTTTGATTTTTTTTCTTTTGGGTCTCTTTTAAAATATTCGGTTGAGTACCTGTTCTCTATTTTGTTTATTTAGTTTTGTCACCTTGAACTTTAATTGATTTTGGTGATGGAACAAAAATGTGTTTTTATGGGCAACAGGATATACAATGAGTATAGATTATGAATATGTCATTTATATAAGGGTGATATGTATGAATATAATTGGCCTTTTGTAAATTTGACATTTTCACTGGAGTTTTTAGCAGAGATTGATTTTTGGAGGGAGGGTCTGATTTGTAGCCCAAACAGCAGCCAGTGAGAATAGGGGGAGGAGGGTTCGAGGGGAGTATCCCAGGGCCAGCCTGGTCTTGGCAGAGGGTCAGTCTGTCCTTCCATATCCTCTGTCGTTTACACTCCTGGCGTGTCGCCCTCGGTCTGTGCGGACAGACCACAGGGCCAGCCAGGGGTGGCATATGTCAGTCGCCGGTTTCCAAGAGCAACCGCGGTGAAGCGAATCGGCGTGGCGTAGCCGAAATACCGCGTGGCACGTCCCCTGGTGTCTGTGAGCAAGAATTCGCCCCAAAATGATAGACTCATTAAGAAACAGCCCATGTATGGAAGTGCTGAGGTACCAGATCCCTGGGCACTAAGAGACAAGTTGGAGTTCAGTACCACCCCCCCCACCCCCCGCAGTACAGCTGATTATGCTGTAAGTTCGCTAAGGGCTGCTTTATTTAAACCACCTCTTGCCTGCAGAGGGCTGCTCTCATTACCTGGCCCTTCTCTGGTAATAAGCTTACCGCAGCCTTTTATATTTCCTCTTAGTTCCATAAATCAGGCTTTTGTTAAGTGCAGAAAGAAAGGAAACAGTGTATGTGTGAAAGGCAGAGGTTGAAGCGGTAGTTCTACCTGCAGTAAGGAACAGGTGGGGAATCTTCATCTTCTGGAAAAGTGGTGGATGTCGGTCATCCCCCGAGGCCTGAATCGTTTCTTCTGCTTCGGCCTTATGATTAGCCAAAAACTAAGCTGAATGCTTAGAAGGGTTAGGGCTAGGGCTAGGGTTAGGGTTAGGGTTAGGGTTAGCATGAACCTGCCTGATACGTAAAGTGCATGAGAAGAAGGAAAGTGGTCATATGATTGATGGCTTTCGGTACCATCAATAGCTACAGAGGAATGGACTGGTAGCAGATCTTTGCTCCCTCAATAGATCTGCAACAGTTGGTAGGTGTAGATGTATATGTCATTAGTGAGAAATAGGAAAGTGGCCCAGGAGCAAGTCTTTATGCCCTTTGTAGAAATAAAGAAGAGGATCCAGGCTAGATCTTTCTGTCCTCAGTAGGTATAATGGAGAGGTAGTTCTGTGCGTCCTAAATAGATGTTTTAGAGTGTGTCCGAGGCAGGTCTGTGTGCCCTCAGTGGTGATGGCAAAATGGATCTGGAATATGTTTTGTCATTTTTTCCACTATGTCAAACAATGAGTCCAGACGAGGGCAAACAAGGGTGAACCAGGCCAGATTTATCTGCTTTCACGCCGGTTTAACTTAGAAGTATTAGCTAAATTAAAAATAGTCCAACTAGTCCATTCTCTGGGGAGACCTTAGACAAAAAGCACCAGATTTGTAAATGACAAATAGTGCAATGCATCTCATTATAGGGGATAGGAATAACGAGAGAAGTTCATCGCAAACTCAAAATTCCAGACAGATCTTAGTGAAAATGAACAGAGATAAATGTGAGAGAATGATGTGTGGTTTTAGAATATTCACTCAAAACTGTTGGGTGCAGAAGAAATTTTATACATAGCAGTATTCCAGGATAAGACTTTCATTGATGTTGTGATGTCACACTATTCAACCAATGACAGAATGATACAGTTTAACGTCATCTCAGGCCCCAAGCTTGGTACGCCTGACGCCTCATGCTCTGTCACGGCTTGTCAAGCAGAGATGGCGATGAAGAAGCAAACCTGGTGCAGACTGACAGTTCAAAAATGACTTTCGGTAGCGGTCTGTGCCATCGTCCCCATCGGGAAATTAATGAGTCTTCTAATTCCAGTTACAATTTTTTGCTACTTTGCCAAGAGTTTTATCCAAGTCATTTTTCAATTAGTGAGCGATTTTGGTCCTGCATCTAGCTACGAAATTTCGCTACCTGAACAAGAGGTCTGTGTCCATTATAGCAACGTTGGCTGCTTGTTGGTGGAGTCTGTTGCTTTTAAACATGCCAGCTGAAACCCCGATGCTTGTTTGCATGTTAGTCGCTGGGGTGAGTGGACGGCGTTTGTGGCAGTGCGTGCGCCTGGGTCCTGTCCACATTATTGCCCTCTTGGGTGCCTCTGGACGATATCGCTGTATATCAGACTACCAAAATACATTACCGGTGAACTGCTAAGCAAAACATAATCATGTAAATGGATGAATCATCCTGTAATGTTGTTTTAAAATGATTGATGTCCAATTATTTTAGGCTGCAATGGTGTGATGTGTTGTTTATGCAACTCCAGTTGAAAAGGGAAGGGTTTTCTTTTTTTTGCCTTTTTTCCCCTCCTGTTGCCTCTGCTGCCCCCTGCTGGTGTAATAATGAATGATTATTTGTCTCCCCTTGGGCCCTAGTAAGAGCCTTAGTAATAAGCAGAGACTCTTCAGGAAGTATACGTCACGGAAACATAGGTACCCAGCTTGGTCACATGATCTTTGGGAATGCTAATTAAATCTAGGTGCATGAGCAATGACAGAAAAATTCCTCTCTGTTGCCCCTCCTCCTCACCTCCACCTCCCCCACCCTTACTTTTGAAAATCCATTTAATTTGGTGGATTTTCTTTGATTTGGAGTCTGCTTCCTATTGGCCCATGCTATCTGCTCCCTGATTGGTCGTACAAGGACAATCGCGCAAATGTTTTCCCACTCCTGCGTTACTCACCACCACTCCTACATGCATGTGCACAATATAAGTTTTATTGTTCATATGCTCTAACACTATGAATGCCTCATCCAATCAGGTGCTAGAATGCTGGCTCCTATTTCATCACCCTGATAATGACTTTCAGTCGACATGCTTCAGTCAGCAGTACAACTGTCCGAAGGTCCTGCTGATTAATGCGTTGAGTTTAATGACTCCTACTGTCGCATGACCCCTGCATGACACCGTTCCCCCCTCCCCGACTCTGCCCCCCTTCAGCTCCTGCCACCCTATGTTCCATCCCCCTGGCGTTGGACCCTCATACTGGAAAGTCTCTTCATGGCCCCGGCCCCTCCCTACTTGGGCATCTTGCAGCAATGCATGCTGGGTAGCTTAGCGTATTTCAAAGGTGGTGCCTGTTTGACCCACCTTCAGCTCACACTGCTCACTCCATGTCAGTCTCAGCCAGCCCTTCTAGAAACGTCTTTATATTATGCGACACATATCTCGCAAGATTGGGTTCCCTAACTACCTGATGGAGGTATCTGAAAAGATAAACATGCTGGTGGTATTACAAGCATGTGTCTCTTGACGGGGTGAGCATGCCAGGTTTAGCTGTGCACGCTTGAGTTCTGTGCTTGCGTTTTGGGAGCGGGTCAGCATACGCTAAGTAGTAATTCCTGCGTGCCCTTTCAACACAGCCAGAAGTTGAGCTTCAAGGAGCGCGTGCGGATGGCCAGCCCCCGCGGGCACAGCATCAGGAGTCGCCAAGCCTCAGCTAGCGACCGCCGCTCCCCCGGACCCGAGGTGGCCGTGGAGGGAGCCAGTCCAGCCAAAGTGCAGAAGAGCTGGAGCTTCAACGACCGTACCAGGTTCCGGCCCTCGCTCCGCCTCAAGAGCCAACCGCGCGCTGCCTCTGAGGGTGAGACGCCTCCCTATTGGCCGTCTGAATAACCGCTGACTCATGTGGTGGATATCAGAGGAGAAATACAGGTTTTTATAAAAGTATAACCCAGGATAACTGCAGAAAAAAAGGAATATCACAAATTCCTTCAACATCCAAGATAAAAACCCCCTCTTAAACCTAATCATAAGAACTGAAGAAAAAATGTAACTGGCAAGCTTATGAAATGTGTGTCTCGAGAAGGTAAACATTTATTCCGGGATACAAAAGAGAACATTTAAGGAAATATGCATTTGAGGTTCAAAAGAGTCCCCCCCCCCACCGGTCCAGGTAATTTGGACCAATCACGTCGTCCGTGTATTCCCTAGATGAGTGGCATTTTACAGTGTGATTAGAATGGACGCCCACGTGCACAGTCCTGCAAATTATGGGTCTAAAAGCAGCATTGGCCGTGCAGTGAGACACAGTGCGAGTCTGGCGTCTAGATGCATAGGGTTCTCGTGATGGTCCTGGGGACAGCACAAATGAGCTTCCTGTAACTGCGCACGACAACGGGGTCCTGAATCGCTTGGGGCGGTTGACGGTGATTCCCTCTCCTTCCTGTAAATAATCACGAGTTGCCGTGTCACGGGTGCCGTTCCCGGGTCGGACGTGCCCTGTGCGATTGCAAGCTCGGCTGCTGTTATATCCCAGCTCTCTGCGTTCTGAATGTTTACAGGTGGGTCGCCCCAGGTGTAATGATGACTAATGACGGTTAATGACGCTTAATGGCGGTCAATGATGGTTAATGGCGTAATGAGCAGTAATGAGGCTTGTTATAGGGGTAGAGCGCGTATTTGTGAAGATGACGAGGGTGAGATGAGAGGATGGCGTCGATGACTGGCTTTACTCAAAAATAGTTTCACCACGGCCAAGTATTTATCCAAATGTTTTTGGGTTTTTTTGCACGTGTTCGTTTACATACAGATTCACCTGTTTGCACGGATGCCAGCAGCAGTAGCAGACTGGTAAGAGCAGCATAGTAATGTGATGCCTCCCTCCCTCTTTTTGTCTCTCTCTTTCTCTCTTTCTCTCCCTCTCTCTCTCTGTCTCTGCACCAGCGGATGCCAGCCAGGGCACCGATGACGCCTTTGATGACAAGGTGTGCCAGTGTGACGTATCGGTAGTGGACCTGACACCGCCCCTCAAGTCTGTAATCAGGGCTGTCAGGTGAGAGAATGAGAGCGGAGTCTAAGTAGGAATGGGGTGTGACCTGTTGGCGAGTGGGTGTGGCTTAGAAGTGGGTGTGACCTAATCGGGACTTTCTGTGCCTATACCTATTATAAACACTTGCTTGATCTGTAATATGTATATTTAACCTATGCCTTGTTCCTTTACCGGAATTCTAAGCGGCTGTTCTCCAACTTTTCAGTCAAGCTGGCCACATTTTAGTTGGTACTGCCCTCTAATGGCCAGATTGGTGAGCTGCAACTTAGTGTCATTTAGAAGCCAGGCAATAATATCTGTTTCCAGTTTATTTTCAAGTATTCTGTCATAATGTTAATATGTTGATTGTGTTGTTCTTGTGCGCGGCCAACACTTTTCTCCTGATTGGCTTAAACAGATGCATGTGTAACTTTATTTTATACTCTCGTAAACTTAACACGTAACCAGCTGGATAGCTAATGCTTTGCTGCTTAAATGCGACACAGCAGCCTTCTAGGCCATAAGTTTTGCCCCCAGAATCCCCATTAAGGAGCTTACCTTTCCATCCCTGCAGGATCATGAAGTTTTATGTGGCGAAAAAGAAGTTCAAGGAGACGCTGCGGCCGTACGACGTGAAGGACGTGATCGAGCAGTACTCGGCGGGACACCTCGACATGCTCTGCCGCATCAAGAGCCTGCAGACACGGTGAGGTGCACGGCTAGCATGCATCAGATATGCGGCCAAGGGTGATCCTAACCTTGTTTTTGGTGGCTCCTTCCCAATGGAGTTCAAGACGTTGAGGATTTGTACGACAGATACACTGACACACTGCACAGGAAACACACGAACTGATGTGATTTAAAGGAGACATGCAGTAATCTCGTTTGGAAAGAGGTTAAAGGCCCAACACTCAGCAAACATGTATTTCTAGATCCAGGGTTGGCTCTAACTTTTCAGGAGCCCTAGGCAAAGTTTTACTTGGCAGCCCCCTCATATCAAGAAAACTGATGACCATTTCACTTCCTCCACAGTGCAGGTAATTCAGAGGCCTAGACAACAGCCTATTGTGGCTATAGCTAGAGTCTGCCCTGTTTGGATCCAACCAAACCTTTTCCAGAATTGAGAAATCTGGGAAATGTAGACCAAAGCAACAAAGTCTTTGCTGGGTATTGTTATGAGTTTGAATGAATATCAATAGCAATTAATTAATACTGCAGAGAAATTGGACACGGCGGTTTTACAGAAGGGCAGCCAACATACAGCAGTTGGTGGAAATGCAGCTGGTACAGATAGAGGGGCAGCACGCTCCGATACTGAGACTCACGCCGCAGAATCAGTCATGTGTGGAAATCCTGGCGCCAAACAGTCCCAGTATCAAGGCGCAGACATACTTGGCGGGAATATCGCCAGTATTTTAGGCAGATTTCCAGGTTCCTGGAATAATAGTTTCTAAGTAACCAACTGTTAAAAATATGAACAGAGGTGGCATTGATCTGGCCCTATGAGCGTCAGTTCAGCCTGTCACTGACTTGTCTGTGCATTTGTGTGCTCACTGACTGCTACACATACCAGCAACAGACCTCATATATCCCAGTGTCCTTGCGGCTAATCTGTACATATGCCCTCTCCCATGCAGGCTGGACATCATTGTAGGTCCGGAGCAGACCCTGGGAAGCAAAGCCAAGACCTTTTCCTCCCCTTCCTTGCACTTGTACTACAACCAGCACAGGAGGAAGTCCTCTGCACTGGGGTCAGCCCCGCCCCCAAGCCTAGCCCAAGCCCCGCCCCCAGCCAAACCCAAACCCCACCCCCTACACTTTACTTACAGAGAGGGCAGGGTCTGTGGCCTTACAACCGTATGCACCCAGGGGTCAAAAGCTCTGTAGACTGATGGGTAGTGATGGTGAATTAGAGGTTTTGAAACCACAGTGAGTGGGATGATTGCGTAGTCAGTCACTGTCTGGTTTAGACCACTTTCCACTGTTTACTATATTGGTCCCCACTGAGGTACACCAGACAGCTACCGTGGAATACGAAGACCTCATTTCTCCCATTACTACCTGGAATCCATCTAGAAACCTTTCCCTGTAAACCACAAGTGCAACGTTCATCTGCGTCGTTTTGAAAATCCCACAGCCAGAGTAGCTAATCTCTACGGTCTTTTAGAGACACTTTTGAGATCAATGGAGCTTTAACTAAAAGATGGCTTGAGGTCTTGGGCTATTGACTCCTGGAAGGCTTTTGATTAGCTTGTAAATGTGATCCAGAGCATTAAAAACATTTCAGGCTCGTTTCAACAGTCTCTTCTTGTTTTGACAGAGTGCTCCTTCTCTGACCCTGCTAAGACTGCGATGTCTGGTTCTCCTGCATGGGTTTTTTTGGGAACTTCTAGCATGTAGATTGTTGTCTGCAGCTGTATAATCCTTTTCTGACTCCAGTTTTCCCTAATTTTCTGCATATCTTGAAATGAATAACCTCCTCTTTAACCATGCTGGATCTGAACAATAGTACTATAAGACACTTCTATTTTACTCCATGAGCATCTGTTACATAAAGTTTCTTATACGTTCACTTTAATAAAGACAAAGAGTTGGCAGAACTTGTTGGCATTGTAATTAAATGTGATTAGTATTGCTGGAGTTTAAATCCAACAGTCTGCACATGTCTACACTGTTTTCGCTTATAAATCTTTTCCGGAATGACATGCAGTGTATAGTTCTGTGTGCACACTCTGGTGTGGTCTAACTCCCCTGCTTTCTGGGCTAGTCTTGACCTTGGTGGACTTTTTCCTGTCTGTCTGTGGGGGTGGAGGTGGGCCTGTAACAGTTACATCTTGGATGGACGGCTGATTACCCCCACCCCCCTCCCCCCCAGACACCCCACACCTTCTCATCCTTGCGTCTGACAGCCGTCGCTGTGTGTGTGTTCCAGGGTGGACCAGATTCTAGGGAAGGGCCACATCCAGGCAGACAAGCGGAGCAGGGAGAAGGTCCACTCGGAGAGCGACACCTTCGATCACATGAGCATGCTGGGCCGGGTCTGTAAGGTGGAGCGCCAGGTGACTCGGCTCTTTCCCCTCAGCTCAGGGTTCCTTTTTCAGGCCACAACCCCCAAAATAACAGACAGTTACAATGGAATTTCCCTGGAAGTCGTGCGATGCTTTGGGAACCCCTGTATTAGGTAAACCCCCCCCAGGCAGGACTGCTATAATGCACAGCCTGACCCAAGGGTGTAGGTTTGGTTTGAACAATGCAAGGGACTCAGTCAGCCCCAACCCCCCACCCCCTTAAACACACAACACCATCAATACCAAAATCTACACCCTTGACTTGTCCAGGAACCTCTGCTAAAAAGGGGCCTCCATTAATCTTGTTTAATAAAATTTTAAACCCCCTACCCCCAGTCAGCAACTTTTACCATCACAACTTTCCCTACAGCTACTGGGGGGGGGGGGGGGGGGGGCATGGTGACCACCT
>JAODJW010000062.1:7980624-8015489 GCA_026777045.1 Hyperopisus bebe | reverse complement strand
GGGGGGGGGGGGGGGGGGTGGGCATGGTGACCATCTGACCATGGTGATGTGCCTGGTAATGGTTATGATTCCTGCATGATTTCATGTGTTAAATCTGCTTTAATACGTGTCAGTGAAGCGCTGGCAGGTTAAAGCGGCATTTTAAAGCTAATTGAGCCATGTATTGTAGATGCGAGGAAGAATGGGAAAGAAAAACGATTTAAGTGTCTCCAAATAGACATTTATTTCGGCAGGAAAATACCCCATGACATGGGGCTCTTTGCACGACCATGACAATTAATGCAGCCTGATGTAGCCGACCTCATTAGCCAATGGAGCTCAGTCCAGCAGGGCATCTGTGGGATGAGATGGAACAAGCTCTTTGGAGTAGAGATCAACTAGTAGTCAGCTTATTGCAGTTAACAGGGGTCAGCATTCCTTTGAAATGCTTCAAAAGCCTTGTTGAGTCCAGTTCCTAAGGCATTGTTCTGAGTGTAAAAGGATTAAGATGCTCCTATTGCATTACACGATCATTGCAAATCACTTAAAGAGTAAATGTTACTTTTTGACATACTTTATGATAATGAGCATGCATTCTACCTTGTGTTTTTCTTTTCCTTTATGAACCTCATTAACATCTCATGCTTGATCGGTCTCCAGGTCCAGTCCATTGAAACCAAGCTGGACTCCCTGCTGGATATTTACCGGCAGGTTCTCCGCAAAGGTTCCTCCTCAGGGCTGCCCCTGTTCCACCTCGAGCAGACATCCGACTACCAGAGCTCCACCCTCAGCAAGGACACCTCCTGCTCCACCAGCACCAGTGTGCCCCGGGGGCTGCAGCTGGTTCTGCCCACCAACGAGCTCTGCCTTAACCTCAGCACCTCCCCATGTGGAGCTCTCACCTCCTCCTCCTTCAGCCCCTCTCCCCTGCCTCCCGAGAGCAGCACCACCAGCTCTCCTACACCTGTCCTTTCACCCAACAGCCTCGCTACGACTCCATTCTCCGATCTGCCCAAGTCTCGTCCTCACCACCCTTCCACACCGTCCACTCTCCAGCTGCCTCCTCCCAATGCTCTCACCCCCCACAGCTCATGCGCAGTGGACCCCACAGATGCAGAGGGTGACCAAGGCGGGTTGCAGCTGAGGAACAAGCCTAGTGCCAAGGAGGATGGATCCTGGAGGAGGCATACCAGCCTGGAGATGGGCCCCCTGGTTGCGTTGTCCCCTGGCCCTGGGGACCGCAGCCTGGGGAAGTCTCTTTCGGTCCAGAACTTCCTAGGTGTGGATGTAGAATGCTGCTCCAAACCCTCCTCATCCTACAGCAACAGAGACTTCAATATCAGCCCCCACAGCAGCCAGGGTCTGCCCACCAGCGAGTGGGAGAAGGTGGAGCTGATCATCAGCGACCAGGACATGAACATGCTAGGGGAGAGCTCGGACTTCCTGGCACAGAGGACCACGGATTCCGCCTCCCCATCTGGGCCACTGGGGGCCACAAAAGCACCTTCGGCTCTGGGCCTGGGTGTTGACACCCACAGCATTTCCCACGTGCGGCTAAAATAGCGTCGCCATAGCAGTTTGCATTTTTAATGCTGGGGGGAGGTGCTTTTCTCTTTCCGTTTTGCTCTGAGATAGTTTAAAAATCCCTGTAATTCATTTGTTATTGACCACCCACCACTGCATGGACTAATCCTTCCTCTAGGGGGCAACGAAGGGACGGACCCGAGACACCTGACAGGAGCTGTAGCGTCAGCCCTGCATGAGCACTGCATGTTTACAGCTCAGTGGCGCATTGCATCACTTACCAGCCTGTTCAGCTTGTTTCCTGACACTGGGTCCCCAGCTTTGCATGAGTCTACGGAATGACATATGCATCGGGGGCGGGTCAGGGGTCGACTGTTGAAACTAGGCTGTGAGACACACAGGACGCTTATCTCCTTTTCACCACCAGGAGGAGCTAAGGCTCCTTCCCATTTGTCCCCCCCCCCCCAGCTTAATCAAGTTCTAATTATGTCTTAATGCAACCATGTTGAATTGGTTGGCAGTTATATGCTGGAAAAGAATAGAATGAAAGGTAGCCCAGCAGGATGGTGCAGGGGTGTATACAGGGGCGGGGTCACAGAGGTACCAGCCCCAGATGAAAGCTTATTGGCCCCCAGAGTGACCGCTCCCCTGTCACTCAATGATTCAAAACATATCATTGGCTAATCTTCAGGTTGGCCCCCTTCAGGTTGGCTCCCCCCCTAAAAAATCCTAGAATTGCCCCAGGGATGGTGTTATATAGAGGACCAGAAAATGTCTTTAGTGGCATGTCCATTCTATTCTAGATCCAGTAGAAGTGAGCACCAGGAGGGTTACTGTCACATTCAATTCTGAATTTTTTCTTGGTCTGGAATCGCCCATCAGTCACATGTGTTGTCAGTTGTCAACGACTCTATGGGTTGCATCAAGTGACATGGCAGACATAGAGTGCAATTTGCTGGATTCCCAGGGCAGAACCACAGCAGGTATCGCCACTGGTTGGAAGAAGGAAATCAACACAGCTCCAGACATTGGCTGCCAGGTTCTGTGGTCTCTGGGCCTTGCTGACTAGGGAACCTCTGAAGAGGCCCAGCTTTTTATTTTACCCAAACCAATCCCTTAAATTGCTTGCTCATTACAACCATTCTGGTATTTTAGATTATTAATAAATTATAACATGCAATTAAGGATTCAAGCTTATGCACGACATCTAGGTAAAACTGCATTATGGGGATTTTGTAGAATATAAGCATGAAATCCATGAGGTGAATGGTGAGGAATGCGGTGGAAACGAAAATCACCTTATGCAGGAAATAGTCGAACACTCCCTGTAGAAAAATAGCCAAAGTTCCAAAGCGAGCTATAAGGAAATGAGCCAAGATCACAGAGTGAATTTAAGACCCCCATCCTAGGATTGATATTCTCTGTGCGGGTCTGTAGACATTTTCCCACAGCCTTGAGACGCCCAGGGCCGTTACTACTGGGCAAATGGTTCATGCATAAACACTGCTAAGGAGCAATCGAGTCACAGAACATAACTGGCACCGTCTCACTGGGAAGGGAACGGACCAGAACATCACGGGTAACAGCCTCATTAGTGCCTCCTAGGGATATATCGGGCAACTGTCGTCATCGGCCTGTGGTGAGCGATGTGCCACGTGACTGACCATTGCTTGATAGGTTATTGAAGGAGCACATGTTCCGGTGACCTCAAAATTGTTTGCATGCACAAAGGGTATGGGAGCGATCCAGACAGTGACCTGCGAGAGACAATTGGAGATGATTAATGACAGCTGAAAATAGTGGACAACACGAGAACATGTGAGAATGCGTGATCAGAAGGCTGTCGCTTCCAAAAGCACACATCCTGTTGAATGTAGTTTCATTGTTATTTATTTGTTCCCACAATTCAAATAAAAAATGGTACATGAGTCAGAAAAGTCACACTTGTTCCCAAAAAACAGCTATATAGGGATATAAACGATTGTTTTGTATTATTTATTACATCTTTTTTGTTAATAACAAAACACTGTAGTCTTAAATGTTTTTTTTTTAACTGAACTGGGCTCAGTTAGATTCCATAATTTACTGCTGACATGTATCATTTTTGTAGATGATGCATTCTGATATTGGAATATTTGCTGTATGATCTCCTAATATGTGTGAGACAGTTCTGCCTGCTGTCAAAGCCAACGGAAGTAAGTTAACCCCTCAAAGTGAGAGAAACTGACGCGGTACCCGGAAGCACAATTACTGATTTGGAGCGACCTGCGGGCGAGCGGTCATTGACCTTAATAATACACCATGGCGGCAAACAAGGAACGTATATGGCCATATACTCAGCGCAGTCAACTCCAAGGAATAAAAATCAGCAGATAGATCATGGAATCCTTTAAAGGGATATATTGCTTTAAGGCTTTGCCTGCCGATTAAAATTATTAAAGTATACAAACTATATACAGTTTATACTTTTTTATTTTTCCCGTTTTTGTAGTAAATGCTTGAAGGTGCCTTTCATGCAAAATATTAACAATATGTTATTTTTTTCACGGCTATGTGCTAGCTTTAAATTATGGGGATAGTTTTGTAGGTTCCTAATGTTATGTATACTTTTAGAAAATCTAAAATCTTCTAAATAACAATCAACATGTTTTTTTCACATGTACAATAATTTATTTCACAAAATTGGCTTTAATGGGAATGGGGACTTTTTACTTTTTTGTTTAATGTAATTTATTTTAAGGAGGTACGTGCACGTACAAGGTACATTGAGTATGTGATATTGTCATTAAGTTTCGCCATGATACTTTAATAAATCGAAAAATTTAAACAGGATGTGTACATAATGTTATTTCTTAATCTAGCGTCGATTCTCTGTAGGTCTGTTTTAAGTATTTAAGCTAAATATAGTAAGTACGGATTTCACTTTCCTTAGACACAGATAATATAATTTTGGATGTTGGTATAGAAATTTTTATTGCATATGCAATATACTAATCATATATAATTTGGCCGTTAACTGGATGCAAAATGTTCGTTCATTAAAAAAAAAAACTCTGAGAAGACACCACGCCTCGCCTCCTGCGGAGTGGGAGTGGGACTTCCATAAATCAGAATTGATCATTTACCTGGATTTCTCACTCTAGGATCTGAGTCAAACGTAGATTTGAGACGCGCGTGCGGAAGGCGTTGAAAACCAAATAGAAAGTCGACTAAAAACTAAATTTAAGAATTATTAAAACTGAAATTTAACTAAACGCAAGCCAAATACAAATAAGTATATCTCCAGTTCTCCTACGTGGCTTCGCCTATGTCAATACAGACAATTAAAGGCGCCTTTACACAGTAGGCGCATGCGTAACTCAAATCCACGGTTGACAGATTCTGTAGTGACACGGATAAGTTCAGCCAAAAGTCATGATTGTTCAGTAGGAATGCTCCTTACCCAAACCCTTATTGGACGATCATTACTTCTAGCTTAAGATAACCCAGCTAACTGAGAAATCCTGCCTCGTGGTCAGGACCCACTCCCCTTCATAAAGGCTGCCCCCCAATATTTTATTTTAAACCTGTGTCATTTTAAATAAAGTAATAATATGTACTGAAATCACTTGTGCACATTATAAATGCAAAACAATGCATCGTTAAACTTCGAAAAAATTCGCCGAAACCTCACACTGGTTTGGTCCAATACCTGCTATATATCCCCGACCCCCTAGCACAACTGTACAAGTGTTATCACGCGGTGCGAGTGTCCGTGGTTCAGTGGTGGATGAAAGTCACGTAGGTGGATTAATTGCTACCTGTAAGTAGCTGCTTTTTAACTATTCACTTAAAACAGCGGATGTGTCAAACATGTTTTTTTACTTCTGCTACTTAGTAGAATAGCATATATTTGCACATTTGTATCTAAACCCCATCTTGTTTATTTTGTCATTGGAAACAAAACTTAGCAAGCATTGCAGTTTTAATGATTGTTCCTTTTCAAGATTATCAAGTATATATTTTATAAATCAGTTTAAAGTTTAATTTTGCGTGAGCTCTGCATGTGCCTTCCTAATGTTTTCATCCATGTAACAAAATCACATCGCGGTATTTAAATTTTTCAAATATCATGCACTCCTAATATATTATGGCATTTTTTTATTTCTGGTCATGCCATCCAGATCATCTTCTGGTTCTTCAGGTCTTTTTTTTCCTTCGTTAATCGTTGTTTTCTGTGGTCGTGACTTTTTTCAAGACAATGGTTGTATCATGTTTGAGGCAGGCTATTTGCATAACCAACCGAAAAACGTTTACAAGTCCCACTCCAAAATACCGAAGTACCAAAAAAGTATCCCAGTTGGTTTGGTTCTTTAGCTACTGGAACTTTTGGTACTGGTACTCGACCGGAAGTTAATGAAAAGTACCAAGAGTACTCTACTAGCTAGTAGGCCTACGTGGTGCGGTGGAAAAGCGCCGTTAGATGGGGGTATTCACTGAAGGGTTTCTTCTGCTTTATCTTGTTGGAAAGCCACTGAAGTAGATTGAGATTAATCCAGTGATACGTATGCATGTAATGACTTTGTAATGTAGACATACTAACCTTCTTTACCAATCAACTATCTAATATATAATAAGGGTTTTCTTTATGTAGCCTACATTTAATACAAGTACGTATAACAGTATTTTTTTGGCATATTTTGTGGCCTCTTCAAGAATTACTTTTTCTGTTTATTGTCCCATCTAACTGACGTTAATTATGAGTACATCAGATTTACAGTTACATATGACATTCCCATTAATACGAATAGCATTGAACATATGGCAAGTAGCCTACAACGTTTATTTCACGATATGTGACGTAAGTTCCGAATTTTCGCATTACTACCGCGAGTTGAAGGGGGCGGAGTCGGTAGGACCCTGGTTCAGCGGGTCATGTGACGTAAATGGCGTGCTGGCGCGCGGAGTTAGCTTCGCGCGGGGTTACCGATAGGCTCGTGCCGAAAGGGAAGTAGGTATGTCGGATTGGGAAGAGGACTGTGACGATGTGCCTTTGAAACCTACACCCGAAGTTAAAGCCCAGCATACAGGATGGCGGTCTCACAAGACGGAGCAGATTTCCAACTTTAATATTACGCAGAAAAAAGAGTGGGGCCCCTCAGCACGACGGCGGGGACATGATGGGCGAGATCCGCAGCGGCAGAACTGGGGGGGCGGGAGTGGCCATTCGGACACTGAAGGAAAACGGTTTTCCAGGAGGGAAAACGAATGGAGTAGAAGTGGGCGAGGAGACGCCAGTGGAGGCCGCGGGTTACTGGCGTCGGCGCCGCTGTGCTTTTCTGTGGATAGTTCTGCATTTAGTTCTATTATAGGTAATCAGCTATCGAATTGTCCCCTCAAAGCCGTCACTTCGCCACGCAGTATTAACACATACAGTCGTGATTGCCATGATCAACGCAAACCTTACTCTGTCTGAATCACACAGGTCGCGGAGGTGCTAAAGTTCGTGAACTTGAGGAGGAGAGTGGAGCAAAGATAAAGGCAAGTTGCAGCATGAAGTATGATCGGGGAAGCGGCAGATTATTTTGCATCGGCCGATGCTAAGCGAAAACCGCATGGACATGCATATATTTTTTTCCGCCCAGGTCATTCGGGGCCGTTATGAAGGGGAGGTTCAAGTATTTGGCAGCAGGGATGTGCAGCAAAAAGCCAGGGAAATGATCGCAGCTTTGATTTCTCCGGCAGCTGGTGATCCCGGTAGGTAATCGGACGTTTGTGGGACCCCCCCGCCCCCCGTGTTGTGAACATGTCTCATTCGAAATCGGTCCGGTCTCAGGGTCCACAGACGCTGGCACTAAGTCCTGCTGGTCCGCCTCGGCTGCCCACGACCCATCAGATTTCGCCCCGCCGCCGATAGACTGGATGTCCATCCGCGAAAAACGGCATGAGTATGCGGCCTTGAAGTGGAAGGGTGAGAATGACATCAACACTTAGAAATTAAACCGCTTACAACATACCAGAGGCGGATAATTCAGGTGCAAAAAGTAAAAATCCAGGCCAAGATTTCGTTTCAACCAGGCAGTTGAGCATGAAGAGTCACAGTCACTGAATACTCAACTGGTTGGTTGAAACAAAATCTTGGCCTGGATTTTTACTTTTTGCACCTGAGCTTTTCACCTCTGCAACATACCAATACATATAAAACCCTAGCATTCCCCTTTTCTATAGCTTGCTTATTAATTGATTAATTACCATTTTCTCAGGGTTTTAACATGAGCATCACAGGTTTTGAAAATCTTGTTTCGACAAACACTTATGCGGGTGTAACATGTCAGGGTTCAGTTTGATAATGTTTTCCTAAACGTTAAATAGTTTTCTTTTTATGTATGTTGTGTATGTGTGTGTTGGTCTCTGAGTTTGTGTTAAAGGTGAGTAAGCTTAATATAATGTTACTTTTTCTCGGTGTATAATTGTCAGGAAAAAAATTATGTCCAGCGCAAATTTAACTTGTGATTATGAAACACTTGGAGGTTCATGGGTATAGTTTCTTGTGCTGTGAATTGTACCTTCCTTGTCCAAATCTGCTCTCATAAGACCAGTCTTTGGGGATGTTTCCGTTCTGCTTTCAGATCTCCCACCACTCAGGAAGGAGTTTTACATTGAGGCGGAGAGTGTGGCTATGCGCAGTGCTGAGGAGGTGCAGGCATGGAGGTAAGGGTGGTGCATCAGCGGTCCAGGGTCCTGGGTTCGAGGAGCACTGAATAGGAAGTGAAGCTTAGCAGATCTGGTCAGAGAGATTAAGTATCTTCACGTAATGTCTGTTGAGCAATTTGCATTGGGCTGCACCTGCTGAAGAGATTACCATGTCAGAGAGTCTAAAGCTGGGCACCTGTGAACCCCCCCAGCAGTTTTTCGCTCTGGTTTATTGTAGGCTGTAGTATTGCCAGTCTGTTGGAAGCTTCAAGTTCTTATTGTGTCCAGTTGGTGTCACTGTTGCCCTTTATTTTGTAGTATACCATCATTAATTAGTGTGTATAGATATCTGTCGACTTGCTTTTCGGCCCAGGGCCACTGAATGCAAATCAATTTGGGTGTATCTTGATAGTTATATGGAAGAGGGAAGACATTAAGTGCTGTACTGCAATGTACACACGGCACTCGAATAGCAAATAATAGCAAAGTGTAAATATAAAATCGCATCACTTTATAGTGGAGATTGCACTTAAATTTCTTTTTATGCAAGGAAATGGCACAGTGCAGGTGCTGTATCTGCGTATTGTAGCTGTCACCACATATGCATTACGCTGTGCATGCAGAGTTAGATACGGACACTGGGTTATTGTGCACCTAGCCATGCTGCCCATTCTCCTGCACTTGTTACACTGAGCAATACAACCACTAACATCTTACTATGTTCAGTGATATAAATAATTATGAATGACTTCAGTTATAATGTGGTTATTATCTGTGTTTACGTTATGCATGTATGTTCAGAGCATTTTATATTGATGATTAACTGATGTGAAATCTGTCAAGCAGTTCCGTTGGCTAACTTCAGTTTTTTCCTTTTATCAATAGCTGCAGGGTAGGATATTTCCAAGCTGTTTGTTATGCAGGTGTTTTGAAAGCTGGTGGTGGTAAACTTTGAGTAGTGGTAACTTTAAGAGTAGATGACTTGCTTCATTGAACGGCTCAGCTCTATGCTTCAGATACAAGGCTGAATTTACCACACTGCCCCCTGCAGGAAGGAGAACAACAATATCTTTGTGGATGATTTGAAGGAAGTGGACAGGCGGGTTGTACCCAATCCGGTTTGTACCTTTGAAGAGGCCTTCCAGGCCTATCCTGGCATCATGGAGAACATTGTCCGAGTGGGCTTTGTTAAGCCCACACCCATCCAGGTACCTCATTCACTTTCCAACTGCTTATTCTGCGCACGGTTTTTCCAGTGTGAAAAGCCAGTATATGTGACACGTATCCTTGCCCACATTCAGTGCGTGCATTTTGGTGATATGCTGAAGAGCCTTCTCCCATATCAGTACCCAGTGCATCAAGCCCTTTGGGAGCTCACCCATGCAGTTGTTTCTCAACCATGAGCCCTGGCCATCATTCACATTGTCAAGCAGGACCTGCTGTATCGTTAGACCTATCCAGGACTCGGCCATTGCTAAAATATCATGATGAGAGATGAAGAGAATGCAGGTCACTGTGGCGGAAAAACACTCTGGTGCTTTATTACCTGCACATTTATTACCTGCAATGTTCTTAGGGCAGAAGGAAAAATTATTGGTTCAAAGAGACAACCAATTACAACTAAGGGGCAGGACCAAAACATCTGATTGGTTGGTCCCACTTCCTCTGCAATCTATTACATTTTTGTGTAATTAAAACTCCCATTATTATTGCAGAGCAACTACATAGTACAATTGGCTTTTTGCTTAGGTGAGTACAGCTCAGAAACAGTCAGTTACTCGATCTTAAACTCTGCTTGTTGAATCATTCTAGAAAAATACTGTTTCTTAACCGCCTTTATGCCTCCCCGAGAAAAAAACATGCAAAAATGTTACATTCTTTGCAAGAAAATGTAACAGTGTAACAAAAACATGTTAATATCAAAACATCAGCATAATTACTGTAGGAATGGTATGTCTACTGTCCACTGCTGTACTGATGCAGATTCAGTGCACCTCTCTCCTGTGATGTATTGAAACATTGCCATTGGGTCAGTAGAAGTGTGTTTCTTTGTGCGGTTAAAAAACACTAGATGGCAGCAGAGTGCTGTCCTGGGCATTATTTGTGCTTAACGGTGTGTATGGGGTCAAGTAAGGTTGCCAGATCTACATAAAACTCCAAGCCCAAGTCATAGTCATCGTTAATGCCAGGAAGCTTAAGATAGTGACATGTTCATACCCTGGCTGCCTGAACGTAGCATGGGCTGAAGAATAGACACTTGAGTGTGGATCATCCCCGTTTGCCACGCGATCAAGCCGCTCGATTGGTTTACAAGTTGAACATCCAAAAACCACTGGGCTAGGGATTCAATGAGGCAGCCAGTCTGGAATATTTGTGATCCTCGTCATGTGACTCAGTCATCGAGGGCTGTTACATTCAGACTTGTTTGATGTTGTTTCTATGGTGACAAGCCTGTCCTGTGTTCTAGTCTCAGGCCTGGCCCATTGTGCTGAAGGGGTTTGACCTGATCGGAATAGCCCAAACCGGCACAGGGAAGACCTTGGCTTACCTCTTGCCAGGCTTCATCCACATGGACCAGCAGCCTATGTAGGGTTTGAGTATCTGTTTTCTGGAAGTGATTTCCCAGTTTGGTTTGGGACGGGCTGGGGCGTAATCTCGAATATGACAGATTCCTTGCGTTTGTGTGTTTTTAGACCCAGAGAGCAGCGGGATGGACCCGGCATGCTGGTACTGACCCCGACCCGAGAGCTTGCCCTGCAGATCGAGCAAGAATGCAAGAAATACAGCTACAAAGGCTTCAAGAGGTGCCAGCTCAGCCACTAATCCCGTCCTCGCACGCGCCTGCTTCCCACTGGTGTTCCACTGTCCCCCTACTCTGTTGCTCCCCCTTGTGAAGTGTCTGCATTTATGGGGGAGGGGACCGCAAGGCCCAGATTGGTGTGGTGACTCGTGGCGTGGACATCGTCATCGCCACACCTGGCAGGCTGAACGACCTGCAGATGAACAGTTACCTGAATCTGCGCTCCATCACCTACCTGGTGAGCGGGTGGAGGTGGGGGATTGGGTAGGCCTCACAAAAAAAAAAAAAAAAAAACCGACCCTATGTTTTTGCAGGTCTTGGATGAGGCCGATCGTATGCTGGACATGGGTTTTGAGCCACAGATTATGAAGATTATATTGGACATCCGGCCTGACAGACAGACGATCATGACTAGGTCGTTACCATAGCAACTATACTGAAATTATACTGAACCATTTCTGAGTCGTTACCATGGAACACAAAACTATCCCTGACATGCCTTGCACTGTTTGTTGTTGTCTCTTTATTCTTACTGTTTATTATTGGCTTTTTATTAGTCTTTCTACTGTGTTAATGTGTGTATTCAGCACCTGTACATCTACAGTTTTCTTCGAGATTAAAAACTTCGTCAGTCTGCTTATCGAAATGCCTCATATTACCTGCCTACTAGTGTTTTTCATGTTCTTTTTTGCATCTCCTTGGTTATTTATAAATAGTAACTCCAATTTTCTCCTCTCTTGCCTCCCTGTGGCACTAGTGCCACATGGCCAGCCGGTGTGAGGCGATTGGCTAAGTCCTATCTGAAGGATCCAATGATGGTGTACGTGGGGACGCTGGACTTGGCGGTGAGTGACTTCCTATTGGTGGGGACATGCTGTGCGTTGCTCCCCGAAGCTCCGCCTTCTCACCTGCCCTCCCCACCACCGTCTCTCTGTCTCCAAGGCCGTGAACACCGTACAGCAGTCTGTAATAATCGTCCCGGAGGAGGAGAAAAAGGGTTACCTTTTTGATTTCATCCGTAACCTGCAGCCTGAAGATAAAGCACTGGTATTCGTAGGGAAAAAGTTAATGTGAGTGTTAGGTCGCAAATGCATGCTAACAAACAGGATATAAAAACATTATGCCCATGTAATAAACTAGTTTGTCATTTTAATGATTGTAATGCTTTCTGATATCAACCAGGACTTTTTGAGAGGAAAAAAAAACTCAGAATTGACTGTTTTTATTCTGTTGTCTGTCTCTGCACAACAATAGGTAATACCTGACTTAAGAACAGTATACATTTTGCTAAAGCTGACTGGTTTAAGATGAAAAATGCATTTGAGGGTATTGAAGCTAGTTGTATGAGATACAAGCATGTTTGAAATGTTTCGAAAAATGAAACCTGTTACTTCGTAGCGGAGTTTGCCGGAAGCTTTTTCTCTAATTTTTACCTGTATTGCTGTGGCTGGAGCCACGTCATGCTGCCTGCCCTCTGTCACTGACTTCCTTCCTTGCCATTTCCAGTGCGGATGACCTGTCCAGTGACCTCTGTCTACACGGCATAAAGGTTCAGTCACTGCACGGAAACAGGGAGCAGTGTGACCGTGAGGATGCACTGCAGGACTTTAAAGAGGGTACTTTCTTATCGGAACTCTCCCCCATTGGAAGGTGGGCAGTTTTTGTGCAGTGTTGCAGTGCCTGTCTGTCTACCTGCAGGCCGTGTGCGGATCCTCGTCGCCACTGACCTGGCCTCCCGCGGCTTGGACGTGCATGACATCACGCACGTCTTTAACTACGACTTTCCACATAACATCGAGGAGTATGTTCACCGTGTTGGCCGTACCGGACGAGCAGGGTGAGTAGGCACTGTTATGTTATACACTTACAACGGCAACACACAGCGAATACGTTGACACTGATGCTGAGAAAAGGGGTTCAGCGTTAGGGCTGGGTTTAAAAAAAAAAAAAAACAGATTTCCTGATTCAAATCTTCATTTGCATAATCTGATATAAATTCAAAATCTTAAAATCATAAAATTTATGCCTTTAGACATTATGACGTTTTGTCTCAAGAGCCTGAGACCTTATTTTGATCACAAGTTTTATCTGCAATTATTTTGTTCTGCCTTTGTGTGGCAGCATTTTCCAGGACTCTATCTAAATTTCTGAGAATTGAACAGATTCAGTCTAGGCCACTGAGTTGTCTCTTGCTTGGTTGCACCTGACTCACAACACATGACTCCCAGGACTGGTGGGGAAAAAAAAAGAACTCCAAAGCTGGGCATTCTGGGACACGTAGTTTTGTTGCATGGATTCTAACTTTTGGCACTTCCCGTTTGGCTGGACAGACGATCCGGGGCATCCGTGACTTTAGTGACAAGAGGAGACTGGAAGTTGGCCTCCGAGCTGATTCACATTCTGGAGCGAGCCGGCCAGGTGGGGGCGCTCAAGAACTTGACATAGTATTGCATCATGCATAACTCTCACGTCAACGGTAGCCTTGACAGCTTTATTCCCTCGCCCCTGCGTAGTCGTAAATTTCTGTAGCCGTGATCTGCGGTCGTGCCGCTGCTTAGCTCCCGCTAAGCAGCCTTGTCTGTGACAGGCTGTCCCCGAGGAGCTGCTGCTGATGGCCGAGCGCTATGAGAAGCATGAGAGGGAACGCGAGATGGGTGTGCCGACGGGGCGAGGAGGAAGAGGCGGGAGAAGCAGAGGCAGGGCTGGGGGAGGAGCAAATAAAATGTGGCCCAGGAATAGAGACAAGAATAGGGACGATTCCACCTGGAGCTTCTAATCTGTCCAACTTGATTGACAGGTGTGCGCACTGAATAATTTCTGGCAAGAAGTTTAATTTGGCCATATTCACAAACGCTTCCCGTCGCAGGAGACGATGAGCGTTTAAGATCCTTAATGCGTTTTCTTTTGGTTCATATTAGGTTTCGGTCCTGTACAAGAATCTGTGCGCTTATGGGCTCAGATCATTGTGCTGACATCCTCCGCTTCATGCAGAAACAAGGTCACCTTATTAATGTTCTCGTGTATTTATTTTGTTTGACCAGCACGTCTGCAGAAAAGTTAATGGTCTACAAATGTGTTTAAAAATCTCCCATGATGTGGAATTTAGTTCGAGGGGCTAAACGTGGTGAATATTTCCAGAATTCAGTTGATGAGGGATCCAAAAATAAATAAATAAAATAAACAATGTTTTATGTATGATTTTTATAGACTGCAGTTGCTCACCGGGCGGCAGCGTGGCCTTATGGCACCAGGGTTCTGTGCTCAGTGTGTGTGGAGTTTGTACTGAAACCCACACAAACAGGAGAATATGCAAAGTCACGTGGTTTGGTGAACTTTGGTGTGTGACCGTGTCAATGTATGTACCTGTTTGCCTTGCGATGGACTGGCGTCTAATCAGCTCCTGGTTCACTGTGACTGTGTGTAAGCAGTTTTTTTTGGCTTCATTTTTCTTTTTGATATTCTTGGGCTAAGCCTATTAAATCAGCCAGCTTGCTTAAGGTACAAAATGTGGTTATGTTACAAGTTAAGAGTTGCACCCACTAGAACCATGATTCTCAACCCAGTCCTTGGGTGGGGGTACAGGTCACATTTTTGCTCCCTCCCAGCACACCTGTAACATGGAGTTTTGTATTGATTGTACTTGATGGTTTGGTTCAGCTGTGCTGGGAGGGAGTAATAATTTGGACTGACGGGATCCTCGAGGGCCGAGGAATGAGGACAACTGCAATAAAATGTCTTGTGACTACTACCATGTGGAACGATTTTTGTAAAAAGAGTCGGACACGTCGCAGTTGAGACACCTTTAATGCAATGTAGAGAGGCTTTTGCCCACAAGTAACAGTAAGGTGCAAGGAGCTTGAACCCAATGGAAGTCCATGATTCCAGGAGCGATGAGCCAGTGAAAGCAGGTCAGGGGTCAAGGGGTAGAAGATCAACAATATAAAGTGCACAGGGAGTCTGCATGCGCCCAGAGCGAGACACACTGGGGGAGTAGGGCTTTAAAGCTAAAACAAGGCATCTTAACCTACAGAGAGTTTTACCACTGCGAGTGAACACCCGGCAACTGCAAACACGCTAAGAAGCAGGACGATGGCATGACTTGACTAAAACTGCACTCCAGGAGGGAGCAGCGAGAAGGCTTTGGGTTCGACTCCTCTCTAGGGTGTTAATGTCTCACACGTGGTGCTTATGTTCATGGTCTCGTTTTAAAAGCACGTTTTTAAAAATTAACAATGTTATCACATCAATAAATTAAAGTGCCAAGGCGTGGATTATAATTGATAGTCAACACAATGTGCATCGTTAATAATTTGTATGGGTTTTTCCTTCGGAAACTTTTGCGGTGCATCGTGACGATTAACCAGTCTTTGATGATGGCGCTTAAGCGGCCGATGGGGTAGAAGTGCTTGGAGACCATCTTTCTGCCACGGGGGACTCTGGAGTCGACAGCCCAGCACAACGTTCATTTCGCCTTCTGAGCCTTCTGGGCGGACTTCGTGATCTTGCCGGTGGTGGCGGCCTTCTTCTCTACGCCCTTGATCACCCCCACGGCCACGGTCTGGCGCATGTCACGCACGGCGAAACGCCCTGGATGGAAGACGGGAGGAATGCTTAAGTATTTTGGAGAGTACGAGGCAGCATTAGCTGGTTTGCGTGGAAAGGAGAACTGTCTAAAGACGGACACTGAAACCTAATCTCAGGACATATGATCTGCATGACCCTTACAATGACCTCCTGTAATGGACACCACTGGGGGGTGTTGCTGGTATATAGGTCTGAATAGGTAGAGACATGGCAACCTATTTCTATTAACCTTATTTGCTACTCTCAAAGAAAATACAAAAGCTACTAGGACAGGTGGGATAAAAAAAAAGGACTCTGATTGGTCTTGACCAGGGTTGTAAAGGGGCGGTAACTTTCCAGAAACTTCCTTTTCCATGGGAAGTTAAGATAGGGAATTTTGGAAATACTCCAAGTCGGAAACTTTCCATGGGAACTACTGGGAATATAAGGGAATTAATGGAAAATGGAAAAACCCTAATATTGATGAACTCAGGCCAAGCCATCCCCCTCCAAGGTGGTCCACTTACCCAGGGGTGGGTAGTCCGAGAAGCTCTCCACACACATGGGCTTCCCGGGGATCATGTCTACAATGGCAGCGTCTCCCGACTTGAGTGACTTGGGATTGTCCTCCAGCTTCTTCCCAGAGCGCCGGTCGATCTTTTCCTTCAGTTCTGCGAACTTGCAGGCGATGTGGGCCGTGTGGCAGTCCAGAACCGGGGCATAGCCGGCGCTGATCTGGCCAGGGTGGTTTAGGATGATCACCTGGGATGAAAGAAATGGGTCATTAACATCATCGCCGGATAATCAGAGAGAGCACTGGTCCGAACATCAAGGTCATCCACAGCGCCATCATTCCCGGACGGTAATTTCATTCCACCACGAAATCCTCTCAGTTGTTTACTGACACAAGCCACCTGATCTCTGCCTTCTTACAATACTAAATATTAAATTTCACAAACAAATGTGTAAAACATAATCCATTTACATTCCCTCTGGATAAGACCATCTACTAGGGAAATACAAATTATCAACACACTAAAATGTCCCATTTTCTCTGCTTCCATTTTCATTTCATCTATGATTTCCTGCTTTTTTTTTTTTGACAGCACCACTTCTGAAATGAAATATTAGAGTCTTAGGAACTGTTATAGGTGCAGTCATGTCATGTGAAACAATCTCTGAGTCACTGGGAAACACATTCAGGTTTAATTCATTATGAATGAATTTATTCATGGGGTAAGAACAACAGGCATTGAGTAATGGATCAATTAAAGTAACTTACTGTGACTGGTAACTGATGTATTCATTTAGGGGCTCATATATTTAATATGCTTAGAGATCTTAGCTTATCTGCTATTGGTATATTATTGGTATAACAGATTTTTACATGCCTGATGTGCATAAGTCCTAAGATCACACAGTGTTTAATGGGATTTGTGGGTTGCTATTCATTAACAGCTCAAGTGAACGTGAAAGCGTAACTGGTTAACTAAGAGCTCATCCGGAAATAAAACTAGCATTTACTGTGACTCGTTAAATTGAGTTTCACTCCCCCTGACCCATTGCTCAATTGGCCATTAGACAAGCACATTCAAAGAAGCACATTAAATTAATTATGAAGGGTGCATTAACATATCCTGAAGCTTATAATTAGTTCGAGGCATTAACATATCCTGAAGCTTATAATTAGTTCGAGATGAGGCTTTTAAAATGCAAGCACCGGAATGAACCTGTTTATTAGTTCCAGCCTCTTTAGAGGAGAAAGTCCCCCTAGCTCTCCACTTACCTGGGCGGTGAAGTTTGCAGCCTCCTGGGGGGGATCGTTCTTACTGTCCCCAGCCACGTTGCCCCGGCGGATATCCTTGACGGACACGTTCTTGACATTGAATCCAACGTTGTCTCCAGGCAATGCCTCGGACAACGCCTCGTGGTGCATTTCCACCGATTTCACCTCGGTTGTCACATTGACAGGTGCGAAGGTCACTACCATGCCCGGCTTCAGCATTCCCGTCTCCACACGGCCCACTGGCACAGTCCCGATCCCTGAGAAGCGGGATCACAGAACCAGATCCACTTCATTGCCCCAAGCAGAGTCTGCGAAGCCTTCGCCTCTCACAGACACAATGCCGAGGGGCTAGCAAGTTTGTGGAACAGAGGCACTTCTGTTTTACACATGCTTACTGAATCGTGAAACAACTCGACCCAAACCAGATCATTGCTCATTCAGATGTGACAGAGCCCAGGCTTTTGGTGCTGGAACACTGGACCTAAAAGTTTACCCTGTCCATCGATGAGAAGCACAGCACCCTAGGATACGCAAGTAAATCTCACCCCCAATCTTGTAGACGTCCTGCAGAGGCAAACGAAGGGGCTTGTCTGTAGGGCGAGATGGAGGTTGGATGGCATCCAGGGCCTCGAGTAAGGTGGTCCCCGATACGCTACCGTCTTTCCGGGTAATTTTCCAGCCCTTGAACCAAGTCATCTGAAAAACAAATTTCAGTGTGCCGAATGCAGCATGGGTAGGGTTAGGGTGAAGACCAAGGCTGTTGTCATGCCATGCTGCTTACATTAGGGCTGGCCTCTAACATGTTGTCCCCATTCCAGCCAGAGATGGGGACGAAGGCCACCGTCTCTGGGTTGTAGCCAATCTTCTTGATGTAGGTGCTGACTTCCTTGACGATCTCTTCGTAGCGCTTCTGGCTGTAGTTTGGCTCGGTGGAGTCCATCTTGTTGACGCCCACAATGAGCTGCTTGACGCCCAACGTGTACGCTAGTAGGGCATGCTCCCGGGTCTGCCCATTCTTGGAGATGCCGGCCTCAAACTCCCCCACCCCTGCAGCCACGATCAGGACCGCACAGTCTGCCTGGCGGTTTCGGGAACATAGCGCATGTCAGTGCTTGAAGGAAAATAAAATACTTTAGGCAAAATGACTAATCGATTACACATTCATGTTGATTTTTTTTTTAATCCTCTGTGTAGACCCATCTGCTTTTTCCTATTAAAAGTATCCAATATCACTGTGTCTGCACACCATCTGGCATGTTCTAGTCACCAATATTCTTATTCTATTCTATCAGATAAACCATAGTCAGACTATGTTAGTGACCCTGAATAAAGACCCAGTCCAGCACACACCTGGGAGGTTCCTGTGATCATATTCTTGATGAAGTCTCTGTGCCCGGGGGCATCGATGATGGTGACATAGTACTTGCTGGTCTCAAACTTCCAGAGGGAGATATCGATAGTGATACCACGTTCACGCTCGGCCTTTAATTTATCTAGAACCCAGGCATACTTGAAGGATCCCTTGCCCATCTGGGGAAAAAAGTAACCAATGTCGGCCATTCTAGAACCAGAAAACATCGTGGTAATTTTCCGCATTGCTGTGCTATGTTTGGGGAAATCTGTCACCGTGTTGTGAATCTGCCTGGCTATGGTACACAAACCTCAGCAGCCTCCTTCTCGAACTTTTCGATAGTCCTCTTGTCGATGCCACCACATTTGTAGATGAGGTGCCCAGTGGTGGTAGACTTGCCAGAGTCAACATGTCCGATCACCACGATGTTAATGTGAAGCTTCTCCTTCCCCATGTCTGCCGGCTTGCTTCAATATCCCACTGCCACTAAGATGTCTGCAAGTGAACCCGCAAGAGGTAATTAGCGACAAGGAGCTTATGTGTATTTCTGTCTGACGAGCCGACGTTTGACTGCGCCTCTACTGTAAGTTCCTCGGATGGCAGCCCTTCCCAGTCTCCGCTGCACAGAGACAGCACACCCTGGGGAACCCAGACAAAAGCTCTCCACAACCCTTGACTCCACAGAGACTCGGGTAAAGGCAGAAAAACACCACATCACACACTCGCAGTTGGCTAGTGCTGGAGCTGCCTGTCAAGCAAACAAGGACAGTCGTGCTCCCATCTCGACAAGCTCCCCTTTCCTCTTATAGCAATAAATTTCAACCACAGGCAACATGCCGGCTGGTAAGGAGATGTCTTAACAAGCTACCCCCCCACCCCCACCGGGACGCTTGACTCGGGTGTTCTCTCTGTCCAAACCCCTTTGCTTCAGTGGGTCACACACGGAGCCAAATTCCTGACAGGTACACCTAATCACCCGGCATCTCTACACTCTACCCTCACCAGCCTCACTGCCCTCCATTTTGTGTCTAACTCTTATGTTTCCATTGAAAGAACAGCAGCCATTCTGATGACACTGCAGCTGAGGACATTCACAGCTTGTCTGCTAAATAAAATTAATATAAACCCACAGTTCAATCAATCACCTTCTCCTTCATTTACTCCTCCAAATTAATAATCAATAGTCACATTTATTATGTCACAGTTCAGTTTTAAAGCTTTGTATGAGCTTGTAAGCACCTGCTAAGAATGTCCTTATTTTAATTTGAGAAAATTAAAATGTACCCCATGGTATTATGATATGTCTAACAGAACAGAATCCACGTCGAGGTAACTACAATGGTAGCTACAGTAATAAAATTAGGTGCAAATAATATACTAATTGTAATAAACAGCATGCGCATTGTTCAGTCTTATGCAAATAATAATAAACAACTTAAACTTAAAATCCAATTTATCGGCGGATTCCGGGCAAAAACAACGTAGTTTATCAGGGTGTTGAAGGGCAACTTGGATCATAGGGGATGTCAGCAGTATTTAGCCGTACATCCCCTCCCCCTCCATCCGCCATATTCTTTCATCTCAGCGTTTAAAGACTCATCAGCGACAATGCCCGCTTGCAGCATCAGGGGCATTTTGCTGGGCACGGTGAAAGCACCGCGCGCCATTCTTGAGCTGCGCTCATGATATATAACGGCACTGTAATTGAAATGTCCCTTTATTAAGAGAGGGAGTGAAAGATGCAGCATGCAAGGCATTAGAGTATCCTACCTTTGCTCCCGGCCGTACTGTGCTCCCGACGCAGAACGGGTGGCTGTATGGCTGGCGATCCCTTTATATTACTGCGTGGAGGGGGTGTCAGAATTGGCGTCAGTGCAGGCAATGCTCTAACCCCCTCCGAGCGGAGCTACAGCATCAGCGGAGACGGCGAGAAGGACGTAGTCCGGCTGCTGACAGCTAGTAACGCTAAATGTTATCTTTCAGATGAGCAATATATCGGTATTCTATATTTAACCTAAATCGTGTTATTGTAGAACTTCCATGCATTACAATCCTGTATTACAACCCTCGCCGGCAGCTTTTATTTTTTTAGATGTTTATGTAAAATCCATTTACTGTGTAGGTTCCCCACTTAATTGAGACACATACATTAAATTGTGGGCATGTGCATTTATATGCGACACGCGTAACATCCAGTTATTTAAAGTTACACAAAATGTAATCGCTCTAAATGACTGCATCATCAATACATTCTGCCAACAATGATATAAGAAGTGCATTTAAAGCCATTTTATTGTGGGCATCAGGCAATGATAGACATTTGGCAACGTTCATAAACAGAACTGCATTTTAAATTAATTTTAAGTGAAACAGATACAGTAAGATGAAATTTCACAATGTTGATTTCAAGATGTAGGCTACAATGCATATTTTGTGTTACACATTGGTCACTGGCAAAAAAAATCATGTGGCTAAGACACAAACCTTATGATTCTCATATTAGTCAAACTGATTACCTTAATACAATGAGGTAGTCTATTTATCCTGCCAAACCTACTAGAAATTCCAGTAAAGATTACCAGCTGGATCACATGTACGTATGAACTAGTTCACCTTCTCTAAAACTGTATCTGATCATCTTAAAGGTACCATTTCACCTCAGATCAGCACACTAGTTCAGCTGCCCAAAAACTCATTTGAAACCATTTATCCATCTTCCAAAAACATATTCGATACTTGGTCGTGAAGACCCCGAAGCATATCACACAGTATGGAATTCAAGGCAGGGGAAGTTCCCGTGTAGGATACTGGTCTATTTGGTCTATTTGAAACAGTCAAAAACTTTTACTGGAATTTCCATTAGGAGAGGCAACTAGACAAAGTCCACAGGTGTTTAAAGCAGCGTTCCAGCTTCTCACTTCACCTGCTCTTTCACTAAAAACATAAATTCTATGTACAGACAGACTTCAAGTGACATAAGTGTATCTCATCGCTTTTGTGCAAATGACTGGCTGTCGAGGCCTCACACACGCGCAGGATGTTGAGGTGTAGCAGTCAAACTACTCACCCACATCAGCTCCTAAACATGAGGTCAAAGGAGTCTCTGTGCTACGTCAGCTACATGTCCCTCTCTACAAGTGGAAAGTTTCATAAGTCACATAAGGTGACATAAAGCTGAGGAGAACAACTGTTTCTTTTAAAGTACTTTTGAAGCACTCAAGCAAAAAGATTAGGTTTATCACAAATGTATGGACATATATTATTCTTCTTCATCTGCAAAAAATGTTACACTTAGCTATTACTTTGTAGATAATAAAAAATTATCCATGCGGTTGATACGGATTGCGTTGTCAAGTTATTAAATAGATGATTATGCATTGTTTTCAGCATTTACATATTTATCTTGCCAGCTAAGTCATTAAGTAAACCTGAATGATTGAACACATCCAGAGTCTGTGAACCAAACAGTACGTTTATAAACTGGATATACACAAAGTTAAGAATAAAACTACCAATATAGTCTCATAATGAGCCCAAACTGCCTTCAAAAAATGGGTCCGTCAAACATTACGCCTGCACTGATAAACAAGCTACATCTATCAAATTATGACAGGGGAACGATTCAAAGATTAGTTCCCTTATTTTTTGTTTCAAGGCTGCAACAATAAAGCACATTGTACCTATAGTCCACAGAGGAAGTTCTGCTTTTCTTTTCACGGCCAGACTTACAATTCTTAAATCCATCTCACAACTAAATATAAATGGCCCATTCAGATTTGTAGAAACAGTTTCCGCAGGTGAAAATGAATCATATTTGTATCATTTGTGTACTTCCTTAGACACTGAAATGGAGACAAGAACCAGTCAAGGATGCTAGTACCTTGTGGCGCTTTTCCACTGGCATACAGGAACAGACCTGTACCCAGGCCATATCACGAACAGAGACGCCTTACGGTGTGGTTTCAGCTTGCTTCGGTTTTCCACTGCAGAAAGGTCAGCTTGGTAAAGGCACTGCCAGCTTTGGAGAGCGACAGTGACATAAAATGGAAGAAACACTTATTTACTGTTCACACGGGCTACAATCTGTACATCATCATCTATTATGTGCAATGATTATTATTTTTTAACTGCATGCTAATTTCCGCTAATCTGTGAGATTAGCCATGTTAGGCAAGTATGAAATGCTAGTGGAATTACCATTTGCGTGCATAAATTTGCATTATGAATCCATTCCATTCAGCTGTTCTATAGTACTTCTTCAAGAACATGGTTGGAAATATTCACTGTCCATATTATTGGGGATTCATCTATACATCACAATATGTGATATTACTAATAATGAATAATACATAAAATATAAGCTTATTCCTTCAGATAACCCATGCGTAGAACACCGGTATCTCCGTGTATTTTAACCAATCAGATGGTGGTGATGCAACCAGCTCGGTCTGGTTACGCTTTGGGTTCTGCTAGTAAGCAGGGCCATGTCGGCGTGGGTGCAATACGGGTACAGCCTGCATACTTTCCAATGGAAAACCACCAGCTCGTGGCACGGCTCGGTTCTTGGTGGCAGTGGAAAAGCGCCATTGGTGTCTGACCCGGATACTCAACCAAGGTATGACACTTACAGAACTAACACAAAATATAGCTACAACCCTGATTGGATTAAGGGTGAAAAGAAGGTATGTCAATAAAAATGAAGACCATCAGAAGACTACCAACCTAAGGAGGACCCCCTGGTTCCCAAATGAAACTCCACATGACAAGAGTAAAACTTATTCAGTTAAATAGTGCTGCCTAACTGGATAGTGTTAATGTTCTTCCTGAAGGCAGCTACGCCTTCCTGATTTTAATGGCAGTCACCTTTAATAGACATAAAAATAGAGCAGGAAATTAAGCATGAATTGATATGCATTGCAGCGAACTTGAGAACTCGTCTAATAATAACATCAAACCCAAAGATCCCAACGGGGAAAACTGGTAGGTAAAAAGGGCTCAGTCTCCCAATCAACATTAAAAGATATCCCCTTTTTAGTAAAATGGGACAGAAAAAGGTTTATAAAACAAGTTGAAAATATATTTCAGTCAGGTAATAAAATCAGCTCCCTCAAAAAGTGTGCAAGATTAGACAGCTAAAGCCCAAAGCACTTTGCTTCCCATAATCCCAGGGTTTAGGCAAATCAGCGATACTTCGGGTTGGCGTCATGGATTCCACGGGCCGTGCTCTCAGTGCCCATGGGATCGTTCCTTTTTCACGGCCCACGGCTGAACTTCCCCCTTCCCAAATATGGTGTAGAAGGTGGCGCCGAACACATTGATTCCAGCGGAAATAATGAACACCGTTTGCCATTCCTCCATGGTGTTCTGAAAGCAGAATGCAAGTCACTCGCTACGGAACCCTCCCTGTGACTGTCAATGGATGCTAAGCAAACAAACGTTACACAGCAGCGAGAAAAAGTCATTCAACAAAAAAAGTCTTTATCATGAAGTGAAGCGTCTCCGCGTCGTTCAAACTTTTTCTCACAACCGTATGTTTATTACATTATTTGCACAGCAAAACAAAAACAAATTCTTAAGACATGATTTGTCTTGACTAAGCAACTGGAGAAAAATCGAGATTCTTACGTATCGTGTAAGAGCCCTAGCGATGACGGGCCCCACCATTCCGGGGATGGTAGCGAAGGAGTTTGTGATGCCCAGTAAAATTCCCGCGTAGCTGTGGAGAAGGGAAAAGTCAAGAACAGATCTGAAAGAATTCTCTGGGGGCAAAAACAAACAAGAAAAAAATCAAGAACCAAAACAGTCACCTTTGAAATCATGTGAAAATGACAATTAGCCAAAGCACTGAAAAGGAGACTTAAGAAGGATGTCAATAACATCAAGTAGATCAGTCGGCCAGTGTGTGTGTATGTGTGAGGAACTGTCATCCTGTTCCTTTATCTGTCTGTAAGAGCTGCCTTACGAAGGGGCGATGTCCAGGTGGTTGATATTGAAGCCAGAGGCGGTGAGGCCACCCAGAGACGAGGAGACTGTGAGGAAGACTATGGCGAGGACGTAGTTACAGCCAGTGTATCCAGTTGCCACCAAAAACACAGCTGGTCCAATCATGCCTGGAGATTCAAACACCAGTGAGATGACTCCACAAAGTTCTGAAGATACAGAAGTACCTGCCCTCCCACAGAATGGCACTGGGTACACAGCACCCCCCTCCAGCTGGTAAGTACAGCACCAGTCAAATGTTTGAGCATACGTGCTGGAAACTTGCTTTATATCATGACAAAAGCCAGGGCTACATTCATGATAAAAGTCCAGTTATTTAAGAAAGATAATTTATATTATTAGAATTAGAATTCTAATAATTATATGTATATATAATATATAATCATTATGCAATTATAATAATTATATTCAGAATATTATTTAAATAAATAAATCCTGAGAAAATAAAAGCTTAAACCACATAGGGGAGAAAAAAAGATATAGGGGCTAAAAGATATAAAATTTTAAATAAGGTGCTTTACAATAGCCTATGCTTAAAAAAAAATGGAACTGCCTCTGATTTAACTGAAATAAAAACACCTTGCAAAGTACTGACTGGACGAAACACCTGCCTAAAAGAATTAGAGGAGCAATGATACATAAAAATGTACTTAAGTGATAAAAAATGTTATAGTTGGGGAATGCAGGTGCACATTTTCTATAAATACAGCATTCAAAACAAACTAGAAGCAGTTGCAAAGGAGAAATTGTCTCTTGGGACTAAACTGTCTACTAACAGACTTAAAACCCAAAATTAGGAGAGTTATAGGAATGAAATGGTGGACCGGCGCTCCTCACCTACGATGGTGAGGGCTTTGCGCACGCATGCCGTAGAGAAGAGGCACGTCTCGCGGAGGTGGTCTGCAAGCTGCCCCCCCAGGAGCCCCACCAGCCAGCAGCCCAGGTAAGGCAGCGCCGAGAGCAGGCCGTTCTGCCACAGCAGAAGAACGTCAGACGAGAGCGTAGAGAGGGAAAACTTGGCCGGAGTGGAGAATTTCCATGCAGTACTGGGTTGATGTGAGCTACTGACAACCTGCCTTTAAATTGCTCCGATACCGTATCCTTTTTCAGAAAAGAGTTACCTTCTGAGATGCAGCAATTCATTTTTGACCTCTATAGAAGGCATTATGATTTTGCTCATTTCTCTCATGCTATACAAGTCAGTCCATTAAGTCCTAAGCACAACTTGCACCTGACTCAAAAAGGGGTAATGTCAAAGACAATATGGCAGCCAGTCATGTGACAGTGGAAATTGGCTCATTCAGCCTAGCAACTCAAGACCCAGAAGGGTGCCTGATCTGAGACAGATAATTACCTTGAACTGCTCAAAAAAACATCGGTATGTATTAGTGACAAAACTCAGCAAATTGCGTCACAAAAATGTATCAATGAAATAATGTGATGCTGTTTAGTGTGGGAGGAGGAGAGTGTGAGGTCACCTGACCTGCTGGATGCTGAAGCCCAGGACGTCACTCATGTAGGTGGGCAGCAGAGTCAGCAGGGTGTAGAAGGTCCAGTTGTAGGAGAAATGGGCCACGACGATGGCCCACAGTGGGAGGGACTGGCAAATGAAGAGCCAGGGAATGTGATCCGAAGATGGAGACAGCTGTGTAGGAACATGGAGTTAAGGGCTGACCTTCAACGTGGAGCAGCAAACAGTTTGTGTGTGTGTGTGTGTGTGTGTGTGCGCGCGTGTGCTAGGAGCTCTTTAACCCAGGATGCCATGTACCTGACTCTTCAGGGAGGACGTGATGTACAGTTTCTCCTGGGTGGAGATCCTACGATGTGTGCTGGGACTATTGCTAACGAGGAACACCCACAGGATGAACCACAACAGGCCTACAGCCCCTAGAGGCACCAGGAGAAAAGGGAATGAGTCAGGTTCATGCAGGAGAGCAGCAGAGAGGCAGGACTGCACAGGAGATAGATGATGAAGCTACGCTCATTTGTCCCACAGATGCATTTCATATTCATCCACAACAGGTCATTCATGTATCAGCAATCTATACATCCATCTCTCAACTATTTACCCAGTACGGAGCTGACCCCAGAAGCACAGGGCAACAAGCAGGAGAACACTGGAGCATAGGTCCACACACTCATACACGACAATGAATAGGTTGCAGTTAACTGAACTGCTTATTTTATGGGATGGGATTCTAACCCCCAATCCAAGTGGGTAAGGTAATGCTGCTGCCCATTGAGACACCAAGTACGCGTGACTGTACATACATCAGAGCATTAGCTCCCAAAACTATAATGACAGATTAGCTTTAGGCCCAGTTAACTTCATATATTTGGGTGTCCCAAAGTGAAGACTCACCAAAGATATAGAACACATATGTCCAATCCAGGTAAAAACAGATCTCCCCAGAAAGGGGAAGGGCAACAACTGTCCCCAGCTGGGCACCTATGGAGACAAAAAAAAAAACAACAACACATGTACACACACCTAAATATAAAGCTGCATTTGCTAATGGAGTATGACCAGGTGGAAGGGCTGTCAGAAACGTCTCAGGTCTCCAGTCCACAGCTCTACCTGTATAGGAGATGGTGACCAGCCGGCTTCTCTCCAGGGGCGGAGCCCACGAAGCCCACATGGCGTGCATGGCGGGAAATGTCACCCCCTGGTGGAGGGCATGAGAGAGAGCCGTGCTGCTTTACCAGCAATGGAATGAGGGGAGGTACACAAGAGGTAAACTCAGAGCACAAATGCATGATAAATATTGAGGAATCAGAATAAACACAAGACAAATGACCCACAAAAGAGAAATGTGGGAAATGTGTGGCCCATGTGCATCGGTGACACAGAAGCAGCGGAGAAAGAACCACAGCAATTCAATTAAATTCAATTTATTTTCATATGACGCCTATCACAATGAAGTCACCCCAAGGCGCTGTACATGGGTGTGACGTAATACATTCCTACATCATTTATACAGCATAATACAAAGGAAACAGAGGGAAAAGACAAGAAAGAAAGAAAGGTCAGATTATATGGAAGGTGCATCCAAGCAACTAGAGAAGGCGGGACCAAGACATCTGATTGGTTGGTCCTGCCTTCTCTAGTTGCTTGGACCCACCTCCTCTACAATCTGATTGGTTATCTCTCTAAACCAATCATTTCTCGTTCTGCAACATTGCACATTTCTGTGCAAGTAAAACTCCGAAGAGAGTAAACTGTGGTTTTGGTCAAAGCCAAAGACTGAGGTATTCGGGGCCTGCCGTACCTCTCCGATGCCCTCCAGCACCCTGACAGCGATGAGGTAGCCGGCGCCCAAGTCTGCAGCCAGCGGGGTGAGCAGGGTGAACACCACAGTGCCCAGGATGCCCAGTCCAAGCAGCCACTTGGCCCCGTATCTGCGGGCCAGGTAGCCCCCGGGAATCTGAGTCAGGATGTAGCCATAGAAGAAAGAGCCCAGGATCCAGCCCTGTGTCTCTGAGTCCCAGTCGTACAGGCTGGCCTGGACAGCAGGATGATGTCACAGGGCATGGGGCATTGGAAAGTGCTAGGTATTCAGCAGACGATGACTAAGCAAGACTCACCTAATCCTCTGCAACATCTGCCCTTAAATATAGCTTGGAGTTAAAATTGGCACAAAACTGCGAGAGCTACACCGAAACCGATTCAATAAAACGCCAACAGCAGATGAGTGATGCCAATCTCACCGCGCCAACTGAGATTTTCTTTTTTTATTAAAAAAAACCATGAGGTGCTGACCGTGTGGTTGTGCTGGGGCCGGGCAGGACTTGCATGCCGAGGGCAGTGGGAGGGGCTGGCGTTGCCCGTGACGTTGGTGTTCAGCATGTCCACCATGGCGACGCTGAGGTTGACCCGCAGTGCGTATGCCACAAAGAAACCGTAGCAGGAGAGCAAGGCCAGGCCATAGCGCGAGGAGCCGCAGACCGGGGCTGCCAGGGGTATACACACACACACACACACACACACACACACACACACATCAATAAGATGGTGCCCACATCATTTTCACTAAAGCCAAATGGGACTGCAAGTCTCCAACATTTTCATAATAAACCAAAAGCTCATCAACCGTCAAATTCCTGCTGATAACAATATTCTCCACAATTTCGCATTTACGAGCTTGTGGTACTGAGGTTTCACCCCCTACTTATGCATAAAGAAATCCACCTTTGCACTTAATATCAGACAGTGGTGAACCAATAGTGAAACTGATTATTAAAATGGTATAATATACCCAGCGCTGCACTGGTAGGCCAGTAGTTATGTGGACATGCGAAATCCCAGTCCAGCTATGAAGGTATCTGCGTACTATTTGTAATTGTAGTTAAGACCAAAGCCAAGGAGGCGCCGAATACAACTGTAACTTATGTAATTATTGCATGGTTATCACAAAAAAACTAACAAAGAAAAAGCATGTCAAACTCATTCATCTATTTATTTAAATCTCATGCGGGAGATGAACTATTCGGACGTTTTTTCTCACATATATACTGAAACATTTCCCGATCAGTCACATGGAAGCGGTCCCGTGACACAAATGTGACATACTGTTGTTTAAAGGACGGTATACCCATTGCATATCCACCCTACATTTGGTGCATTACGCCTCTGAAAGGACAGCAAATTAACCTGTTAGTACTATTCATCCAGAAAGCGTGTCGCAGCCGATGGCACGACTGTTAGCGCAAAAACTAACCGGTGATCTTGCGCGCAAAAGGAAAGCAGCAAAAAAACAAAGAGCGACTCACGTGACACATGACAGCGAGACAACTCAGGGCGACTTCCGAACCGCACAAGAACTACTGGTGATTAAGCAATAATGCGATCAAATGCTTATTGCAATCTCATCTTAATAAGTGGCTGTTACAAACGGACTGTTGTACCCGAAAAGCGCACAGTAAGTGGCTGCTACAACCGGTGTGTTGCCTCGGAAAAGCATGCAGCAATGAATCAAGATTTCTTTCACTTTATTATAAATACAATATAAAGTGCATATAAATAGGCGACGAAGGGGTTTTGCAGAGAGAACGCAGAGTAAGATGTTAATCGCAGCTCTATAACATCCGCATAAAATGGAGTGATACGATTCTTTCCCCACCTTTTTCAACTTTATCCCGATCTATACCATCCAACAAAGGATGTTCATAGTCGTCGGTCTCCGTCTCCGACGCCGAATACTCCATCCTGCACCGGTCGGCTTTTGCTCATCCGATGCAGCGCGAATATGGTGCTATCATGCCGTGCGAGCTCCCTGACCTTTAACTATTTATTGTTCTGCGGTGCATCACAGGTTGACAGGCTTTGATTTTCCCGTGCTTTACCGGAAACGGGGGGGGGGGCGACGCAGCAGACAGCGCCTGCGGACGGGGAGTGGGCGGCGTAGCGCCTTTTGGGCGTCTCACTGACCGGGGCCTAGAGCGGCGTGGGCGGGGGCAGTTCCCCGCTCAGTCCACACCTAAAACCTATTATTTCATATATATAATCGCTTTCCACTTTTCCACTAAATTACCGCGAAACATTGCTTTTATGTAACCATCTGTGCATGAATTCACACACAAATAAAATTATGAATAAACGCCTACTATTTTACTCTAGCAAATCTGACTGAATTAAAATAATCAACAATAACTAAAATATAAGAAAAATAAGCAGCTATTTTAAGTAGTTATTAATATTTATACATAAAGCTGCCTAAATTGCCGGTTTTGCGCATTTTTAACTTGTAGTTCTTTATGTACCAGAAGCGTTGATTTACCACTACTGTATTGTATTACCACTAATATATTGTCTTGTCTTGCACTACTGGTTTCCTCTGCTCCACCCTCCGTCTGTCACCGTGTGTTATTGTGAAAAGAAAATACTGCGGCACAAGAATTTCATTACATTCTCTGAATACATTACCATGAAACTTGATCATTATATACTTTTTCATGACTGCACTGGTTACGGAGATTATCTAAAATAATGACATCTGCCCAGTGGTTCAATCATAGTGAAAACAAGCTGATATTTCGTATGAAAACTAAAATCCATGCGCACTATATGCTCTTAAAGGTGTGTAAGCAGTTTTACAGCCCGGCTCTTTCTTCTGTCTCTCGTCTCGATCGGTTCTCGCTAGTAAAAATACCGAGACAGACCACGAGATGGGGCTATAGCACGTCGAAAAAGGGCATGCGACATTATATGCGTTAGTGACTCCGATAAAAAATATCATGACTGCCATACGTGACAGTTGGTATATTTCTTCATTTTCCTATACTGCTTACCCTGTACAGGGTCACACGGTGGTTGGTACCTATCCTACGTCCATGTTAAACAGGGCACACTGTGGAAATTCAGGGAGACCGATTCACCTCGACTGCGTGTCTCCGGAATGTGGATGGAAACCAGAATACCTGGGGAAAATCCGGTCTGAGGGATTCCACAGACCCAGAGGCTGCAGTGCTAACTCTTGAGGTACTGTACTGCCCTACATTTAAAATATTTGCACCCTACTGCAGTAGCATCTGTTGCATTGCTTGTCACGATGAGGGCCCATTAAACATTCACATTAAAAATAAAGAATATGTTCACAGAGGCCTGCGTCAGCCATCTTGTCTGTTGCCATTGTTACGCTAACATATTGTCATTACCGCTCTGTCCGTTAAGAACTTTTGTTCAGTTGAAGATGGCAGACTGGGTGGGAGAAGATCTTAGTTTTCTCACGTTCATAATCCAAAGTTACAAGCAGCTATCTGACACTCTTAATGCATCAGTGCTTAAGCTGATTCTCCCTGGTTACTTGCTGCATTTGCGCAATGTATAGCTATACCATACTTCAGCTTATACATACAGGTTGCCTATGTTATGGGTGCACAGGATGTCAGAAATTAGCTGTGGCAAATTGCATTGCTCACAATAAAAATAAACCTCGTATGAGACACATTTGTGGAAAAACCCAGACAAGTAAGGAAGGAAGTAACAGAGACTTGCTGTTTAACTGCTAATGAACGATTTAACATGCTGGCTATTTTGACTCCAGTCAAAAGCATAGGGTAAATTCCATGCTGTGGGGGTTTATTACTAAAAGGGATGTGGCTTGAGTTTCCAGTCGGCACCTTGTATTCGTAGATCTTATCTGCGCAGATCTTATCTACCTTATCTATATGCTAAAAGGAGTAAATCAACAAGTAAAATAAATACATATGCCTACACAGAATCTAACCAAACTCGCTCCTCTTAACTTATCTCTGCCCTATTAACCTTTGTGAGATGTATGCAAGTGACAGCTTCTGGAAGACAAGGTGATCTCTTATCTTTTTTATATTTATATTTTATATTTATGGAAAAAATGTGTGTATCAAATCCAGAAATAGACTGCTTCAACATGAAGGTACCTCTGTGCTCTGTTAACCCTACCTGAAAATGGACATATTTCCCTTGCCTGTATTGTGTAACCCAGAGGTCTCAAACTCCAATCCTGGGAGGCCGGAGCCTTGTGTAGCTTAGCTCTTTCCCTGTTCCACCACAAATGATTCAGCTCAAGAGCTGTGTGGTAATTAGCACAATGACCTGAATCAGGTGTGTTAAACGAAGGGAAACACAAAACTGTGCAAGGCTCCGGCCCCCCAGGACTGGAGTTTGACACCCCTGATGTAACACTCGAGGATATGGGTAACACCACAACTGAATGACCTCTCTGAAATGATACTTCTGACAAACAGAATGTGCTTTTCTGGATTAGGCAACTGCTTGGCAAATGAAGAGGAAAGGACAGACATCATCAACAGTATAACTGCTGTTTATTTTGGGCAAGTTAAAAATGACAGATGCATAACGGCACAACTAACAATAAGATTTAAACAGAATATTACATATTGGTCTGTGAAAATTCCTGCACAGATCAACAACAGTTTTTTAATTTCCATATCAAAATCATTTTTACATTGTATGTATACAATACAGACAAACAGCTGCTACAGGCAAACACTGTTTGATAATCAAGTTGCACTATAATTAGTGTTCTAAATACTATGTCTTACAAAAGTGCTGCCAACATGATCATCTTCACTATAAAGTAATCTAAGGCAAAAAGAGGGATACCCTGTTTCAACTGGAAAATACTAATAGCCTGGTGATAAATACTGTGAATTTAGTTTCTAAGACTATGGAGTGTTTTACTTCCTTGTTAGAGTATTTATGAGTATAATGGATCACAGCACCACATAGTCATAAATAAATACTCTAAAAATGGACTTCCCTAAATGAGTACATCGATTTAAAGGAGTTGTTGTCAGGCTAGCGGCCACTCAGTTGTCTCAAATGGAGATTTAATCAGGGATCAGTCATCAAGATTTATCCTGGGCCAGAGAACCGAACGGGTCACAATCGGCTACATGCAGCCAGATACACTGGCTCACCTCAACACAGTGCTGGGCAAATGCTTAACGCCCAACCTGCATTTAAAGCCGAGTGCAGCCCTTTAAAAAAAAAACAGCCCGATTAAGAAAAAAGCACTAGTCCGTAGTTTCTGTGTCAGAGTATTTGAAGCCAGCGGCAGTTGGGTGACTTAGATTTCGTAGTCGCCAAAATGGCCAAGCAGAGGCTCAGCGTGTTGCTGTGCTTCAGCTAGGGGCTTCAGACCCAGGCATGAAGCTGAATGTTCAGCTCTGCTCTCCGCGTCTCGCCAGTGCCATAAGCAGGAAAAAAAAAACACATTGTAGTAACTCAAATACTTTTACCTAGAATGCATCTATGAGTCAGTTTACCAGCAACTGTAACAAAAAAAATCAAAATGTTTACTGAACGAAAAATATATTTTCTACGTAATTTATTATATTTGTATATATATATATATATATATATATATATATATATAAAATTTGTATTTTACAAAAAGTAAAAAAGGGGACACTTCATTTATCGGAATGTCTATTAATACAGAGAAGCCGAGGTATGGTACAGCTATACAACGCACAAATGTGCAGTCGGCTTAGATTCTTCTTGATGATACTTTTTCTTTTTCCTTACTTTTTCAAAGCTGGCCTTATAACATGTGACATCTCAAATAATCCATAGTGAAATCTTGCTTGTCAATGGTTCTGTTGTCACATGTAGGAAGGGGGTGGGGCACACACCCACCATATCCGTAGGGAGAGCACCAGCAGTGGAGGTCTGGAGCAGCCCAAGACGACCCTGACCCGGTTAGGAGCATCAGAGACAGGGGGTCATGGGGGGGGGGGGCAAAGTCCCTTTCATGCCCATACACATGCTCAGCCTCCCGAGAAGAAAGAAGGAGTACTACGGAGCAGACTACAGCCCTTGAAAGATTCTTCCCAGAATCCTCTGCAGTCACCATAATTCATTCAATCTCTCAATTCAGTGGTGAGACGAGTCCCTTGTAGGACAGCGGACTGCTGCCATGAGTGGTAGAGCTCTGGCAGGCTCAGTGAGGCGGACTGCCGAGCTCAGACACTTGGCGGTAGACGAAGCTGAAGGTCAGGCTCTGGCTGTGGATGTCGGCCTTGACACTCTGTGGGAAGCTGTCAGGGCTCAGCTGCTGCCAGCCTTCCCCAGTCACCAGGAAGAGGCCATGGCTCTCTGGGCCCGTGATGCGGAACTTCTCCTCACACAGCCGGCACACGTCGCCAGTGGTGGAATAGGGGGCCACCGGAAGCGTCTTGGTCGTGTTGATGCCGTTGGCGTCCAGGTACACCACCCGCAGGTAATTCTGTGAGCAAGCACACACGGAAGAGTCAGATACTACGATTCGATTTTGTGAGCTGGGAATCTGGAACATTTCATTTAACGCTTCAGTAGGACGTTACTTTAGTCAGAACTAAAGTTATTGATAAGAGGTATTCTTTGGTGGCTGGTTAATCCCTTATTTTGAACGTGCAACCTGAAACCCTGAAGGTCTGCTTTGGAGAGAAGCTGACCAAGTGTGCGGTTACCTGTAGGTCCTCGATGGAGGGCATGCTGCGCTGGGTCGTCAGCCGACGGTGCCACTGCCGCAGCGTGTTGCGGGTTTCGGAGATGAGCGTCTGTGTCTCCTGCTCCTCCTGCAGGTTCTTGATCAGAGACATGGCTCCATAGGTGCTGGTCAGGTAGTACCCACCTGGGGAAGAGAGCGCCACCCGCATGTCACTTGTCTGCCTCGAGAGGAAGGTGAGGAGGGTGGGGGGACCAT
>JAODJW010000062.1:7947399-7968720 GCA_026777045.1 Hyperopisus bebe | reverse complement strand
CACCCCCCCCCCCCCCCCCCCCCACACACACACACACACACACACACACACCCCTGCTCGGCAAGTGGCCCAGAGATTACTGGTATTGGTAAAAATTTCCACATCGGTGCGCCACTAACAATATGATCATGAAATGGGACAGTCACATAAAATTCATAGAACAGAAAGGGCACAATCCTGGTTTTACAAAACAACTCATACCTACCTCAATACAAACATAAGCGGAAACCCTGTCTGATCTTTATTATAACACCTGTTTCTCTACCCCCTGATCCTGTCACCCGGTGTGACGCAGTCCTGTCATCTGATCTGTGTTTTAATCCCCACAATTGGACTGAAAACCTGATACTTTGATCTTGTGGGACCATTTTTTCGGTCCCCACAAGGGGAAACTCAATTTCATAAAAATCTGTGACTACAATCAAAAGAACTAAAGATGTTTGTATTTTGTCTTGCAAGTTTGATTACTTGTGGTTAAGGTTAGGGCTGGGTAGGGATAAGGTTGTCATACACGCTCAGAAAAAGGGTAAAAATTTGTACCTTTGCTTGTCACTGGGACTGTACCCTCAAGGGACCAATTGTACCGTTAATTGTAGGTAATTGTACCTTTTAAGGTACATAAACGGACTCTGAGGAACATTTCTGTACCATTGATGGTACATTAATGCTGTTTGTACCTTTGGGATGTTCCTCAGAGTCCATTTCTGTACCTTAAAAGGTACAATTGCAAGGGTACAGACCCAGTGATAAGCAAAGGTACAAATTCTTACCCTTTTTTCTGAGAATCTAAGTGGGATTAGGGTTATGCCCATGGAGATGAATGAACAGTCCCCACAAAGATATGAATACAAATGTGTGTGTGTGTGTCTGTGTGTGTGTGTGAGTGTTTGGGGGGGAGATTCTAGATTTTGTGCCAGACCTCTTGTTTTTATTCACCTTTGTTGGCTGATAAGGCGAATTCACTTCAAAAATGGGAAGCCCTCAGCTAAGGCTTAGCCACAAACAGCCCCGTGACGATGGCGCGCGTCCAGATGGCGAGCCAAGCTAAAACCTTGCAAGCCTCAGAGTCAGTGGAATAAATAAATAAACTCACTATACTGGGTCTCCTGCACGGGGAAGTCCCGGACGACGACATCCGAAAAGTTGTCCATGCGCAGGGAGATCACCTTCCTCTTCAGCTTCGCCGATTTCCTCACCAGGAAAACCTGACCGGCCGACAAGAACACAGATTAATTGCTTCCAGTCATGACCACCTTACGCTCACTTCAGCTCAGGGCTTAAAGCGCATGCAAGTCTGGGTGTCAGTGCTAGAAAGTCTCAAGGAAATACAACCAGTTATGGGAATGCGAATTAAATGAAGGCACAGCAGGATCAGGAACTATCGTGACATTCCGCTCCTGTGATAAACAACCCTCTGGCGGGCTGGCATGGTCGCTATGGAAACAAAATGCCGTATTGCCAGAGTGCAGCATTCCACCGCTGACCTCTGCGGCAGACCTAGAGGAGAAAATAATATGGACTTTGCACATAATGTGTAACTGCAGCTACGGACCACGTGTCCTGCGCTCACCCCAGGAGGCTGCGACTGCAGGATGCGGACGGCCTCCTCGTCACCGAGGCCCAGAAGCAGCCACACAGAGTGCGTCTGCTTCAGCCTATCCAAGACGCTCATGTGTCTCTGCAGGGAGTCGTAGCCAGAATCCCTGGGTGTGGTCGGGTCTGCAAAGGTGGGGGACTGCACGTAGACACCAGTCATCTGTCCCTCCAGCCTGCAGACATACACAAGTGGGGTTTGCGCAGCTGCAGACTAGGGGCTAAGCTAACACACAGCAACAAAACCGCAGATGAGTATATGCTCATGCATAATTAAAAATCTACACAGACGAGATCAGAGAAAACATTTAATTGGCAAAGTAGTGTAATCTGTCTCCCTCTGCTGGACAGGCTGTATAATACACCATGGAGAAGAACTCACCGTGGAAAAAGCAGGGTTGCCAACTCTCACGCATCCTACGCCACACTCAGGCTTTCAGCCTCTCGTGCTCACACAAATCTATATTATTCCATTCTAAACTGAAAATTAGCTACATCAAAAGCATTGGGGTAGTTTACAAACCCTACAGACGTTTTCCAAGGTAATAAAACTGTTAAGTACATGTAAATGCGTGTGTATGTGTGTGCAGACTTGTCTCGAATTGAAAATATCACTCCAGCCAGCTGACCGAAGTTGGCAATCCTGGAAAACAGCCTCCGAATCTCGACTCACCACGGCAGGACCCCTTCGGAAGGCTCTCTGTCCGCCAGGGCCATCTCGCTGTTCAGCTCTCCGATTTCCGAGGCAAAGGTGTGAATCAGCTGTTGGATCGGAGACCAGAAATCAAACCAATGTGAACGCCATGAAAATAAATAAGGTTATACAGGTGATACAGAACGCCATACTTTGACAGAGCAAACACTCAAGCTCATAATGTGGACGATTTATGGACACACAATGCAGAGAAACCAATTCACTAAAGACACACATTTTTGGACTAAGAGTACCTGGTGGAAATCTAATTGCACATTGTCATAGAGCCAAAAGTACGGCAAATGAAAATCATTAGCAATAATAAAAACAACAATGAAAACAATTCACTTAAGGGGACTTTTCGAAACATTTCTCACAGACAAAAATATATTTTATATGGGATAAATATTTAAGAATTCCAAAAATGATCACAAATCTCCATTACGTTACGCATTCAACGAACAACTCGAGATAGATATTAGAAAATAACGGGAAAGAAAACGCGCAACTTCTCAGTTCCTGTGAACATTCCTCTTAAAGCCCACAAGATGGCGCCATCACGTTATCGCTCCATCCAGCCCGTAAGACTTAAGAAATGCATGAGGGGGGCAGCTGCTGGTATTCTAAATTTCAGCCGCAAATAGCAAAGATCAGCTCTTTTCAGCCCTCGAGGCAGCAGTGGCTTCTATCCCATTATCCAAGACAACCAACAGCTCAACACAAACCTCAGCAACAGAAATAAGGAACATCTTCACACTGGACCACTAAAGCTAGGCGATATGGCTTAAAATCACAATACACCATGCTATACTTTCAAACTTGGACCTCAGTAATATATATCACTATATAACTTTTCTTTTCTTAATCACGGATCCTCAGGTAACTCCTCCGCTGCTGTCTCTCCATCAGCAGAAGTTCATGGCCCACCCCCGGGCCTGGATCAGAGTACTCATTTAGGTACTTAGGAATGGCCTCCTTCCTGCCTTTCCTCCATCTTGGTCTTGACCTTCTATCAGAATACTTCCATCTTAAAAATGCATCCTAGGTTCAAGGTGGGACACACTGACATATTTTTCCCTGGATAATGAGTCAGCGCTTGATCAGTTGCTCGATCATTTTCCGTCCAGAGTCCCGTGCGGCAGGTTTGACAATGATAAGCTGGTGGAAATCAAGCTTAGCTCAGCAGTGGCCGATTCCCGCTTCCCCATCCACACACAAGAAAAGATACTTACCTCTACCGTAAATAACCAAATAGCATGTTCTATACAAGGACCTTAACCTGCATGACAGAAGCCATTTAACTAATTTTGTGAACAATTACCCGCATAATTCATTCTATAGTGAATGTTTGCATTTGAACCTCCATTGAAGTTCTTTGCACATAAGCTAATACATCACAGATTTAATACAGACAGATCCAAAATGCTTGGAACGTAATTAAATTAAACTCAAATTCACTTAGATCCTAGATTGTACTGTACTAATCTGAACAGCTGAATAAGACAAAGCAATACCAGGAATTGTATGTCATAATTAAGCATAATTAAAGTTTAACCAGTGTCAAGTTAAAACCCTTGGGTGAAATACTCAAGTATTTCCCTTCCTTTCAGGTTCTGAAAGATCTCCTCCACGTTGAGGAGAGTCCCCTGCTAGACTAGGCCCATAAATCCCTGCATTGAAGGCCTAAGGCAGGAGAGCCACCCGGCCTTGTGGCCAGACTGCACTTCTTACATGTATCATGGAAGCCCAGCCTTCTCTATAACGATGGACTATACATACCTCACACCAAAGAGAAGAGCTGACTTTGGTATCATCAAAGGACAGCTGCCGTCCATCGGAGATGTTAAGTCTGTGCTACTCTATCCTCCAACATTGAGGATCACCCTGTCCGACGGGGCTTCTCGCAGGTTTGAAGGCCCTAGCTTGGCCTTTTGCTATTGAGTACTGTAAAGTCACTATCAACACTGGCGTTACAGGGTGAGTGAAGCAGTGCTCGTTATTTGATACCCCAAATCTAGTCTCTACTGATATAAAAAGTATTGCCAGAAATATACTGTAGCCTTCTACAGTAGACAATCTACCAGTAGACAATCTATACCGGTTATACCAGTAAGCCCTAAGTGCCGGAGGCGGTTCTCATGAAGCACATGAAACAGTACAGGAGATCAAACACACTCTCTCCTCTCACGTAACCTTCGGCAAGATTGAAGCGAACAAGTTGGAGCCCAAGCCTTCACTTCAATGACACTGAATTTGACGTCCCAAAGGTTCTCATTAACACCGAGTAATCAAACGACACCTCTGTGTTCAGGATTAAGAATTAGAGTTGAGAAAATTTGAGTGTCAAAGACTGGGCGAAGATAGCAGGCGGTGGAGACGGGCTGGCAAACAGCATTTCTCGATGATGATGACAATTGTTTATTGTACATATTACTGCATATACATTTTATATTTCACATATTTAGCAGACGCTTTTGACCTATGCACGTTACTAGTGAGGCAAATAACACATTGCAAACATACATGCTGTCAAGGAGTCAATTAGGCATAAGGGCAGCTATGGTGAGCTTCCAATGAATGGCCAGAGAGGCATACAGACAGACAAATGTGAAACAGTGAGGCAGACAGACAAGGTAACAAACAGGCAGAAAGTCAGACAAATGGTGAAACAATCAGGCAAACAGACAGGGTAATAAACAGGCAGACAGACAAATGGTGAAACAATCAGGCAGACAGACAGGGTAATAAACAGGCAGACAGTCAGACAAATGGTGAAACAATCTGGCAGACGGACAGGATAATAAACAGGCAGACAGTCAGACAAATGGTGAAACAATCAAGCAGACAGACAGGGTAATAAACAGGCAGACAGTCAGACAAATGGTGAAACAATCAGGCAGACAGACAGGGTAATAAACAGGCAGACAGTCAGACAAATGGTGAAACAACCTGGCAGACGGACAGGGTAATAAACAGGCAGACAGTCACAAATAGTGAAACACTCAGGCAGACATACAGGGTAATAAACAGACAGACAGTCAGACAAATGGTGAAACAATCAAGCAGACAGACAGGGTAATAAACAGGCAGACAGTCAGACAAATGGTGAAACAATCAGGCAGACAGACAGGGTAATAAACAGGCAGACAGTCAGACAAATGGTGAAACAATCAGGCAGACAGACAGGGTAATAACCAGGCAGACAGATGGATGAGCAGATGCTCCCACCTTGAAGAAGCTTCCTCTTCTGTCCATTATGTTGGGCTCTCCAGGACAGCTCTGCTCCTCGTTTTCCATTTGCATTTCTGCCTGGTTACAGATGAACCCCTTTTGTGACAGTGCTGCTGGAGAAATGCATATAAACATCAAAATGCAGCCTCTACCAGTATAATCAGTACAGCCAAATGCATATTGCAGAACATATTTCCACTACTATACTATCTACATTTGTTATCCACACTGTGGTGGGTGGCTCCCATGTCACAGCATGGCAGTTCAAGTCTGTACAGGAGAGACGACACAGATGCTCATTGCATGCACCCCCAGCACCTTGCAATTTCCCCATAACATCCATAATGTGAGCCAGCACAACACGACACACATTCCATCTGCCACACTGAAGTCACGGCTGTTATGCATATAGATATATCCATCCATCCATCCATCCATCCATCCATCCATCCATCCATCCATCCATCCATATTCTAAGCACTTCTCCAGTCACAGGCCACAAAGTACTGGACTCAGGGCAGCGAGCATGTTGGATGCTACTGTATTGAAGGCTGCACACACACATACACACACACACACATGCGTGCTCACGCATAGATTAGATATCTTTGCGAAGACTCTCAATTATTTGTATGGGCAAAACCCTAATCCGAATTATGATAACCCTAACCCTATCCAGCCCTAACCTAAAACATAGCTAACCAAACAAAATACAAGATTTCTGCCTATTATAGTTCTTTGATTGCAATCACAAACTTTTATAAAACTCAGTTTTTCCTTCTGGGAACCAGAAAACTGTCCCCATAAAGTAAAAAGTATCAGGTTTTTATTACATTATGGGGACATTTGGTCTCCACAGCGTAAAATATACAAAACCTCTCACACACACACACACACACACACACACACACACACACACACACACACACACATGCACACGCACACACACGCAGGCTAATTACACTTTAACAGACATCAATTCATTTAATCACACCAAAATGGAACACATCGGCACATGAGGAGAATATGCAAATTTCATAATCACAGAGCTGGAGCAGGAATCAAACTAGCGCCGCTGGATGTGTGCAGTGACAGTGATAATCACTGTACCAGCCAACAAACATAAACAAGTTTAGCTGGGGAGGAAATACAAAACGTCGCAGTTACTTATCTCACAGGGAGTCCCTGGCTGATATACTGCCCAGAAATGGAGTGATTACCCCCTTCCTGGCTAGAACACGCAGAACAAACACGGCAACGCGATGACGCTCAGTTAGTGTGCCAGGCTGCACGGGAACTGTGACAATTCACAAGCACAAGCTGGTCATTATTCTAATGCTGTCACCAAACACAGCATGCACCAAATGCCTGATTGCAACATACGCGAACAAAAAAAAACCTCAGAAATACAGGGTGCAGAAAGGCCATGCTAACTGCTAATCCCACTGGGTTTTAAGAAGCTAATCCAACTGGCTTTAATCCCCTAGATGCTAACTGCACAACGCAATGCTAACACAAGCTATCCAAGAACACACTCTCCGAGCCTTGACATCTGGATGCGGCACAAATGAATACATCGTTTCTCTACAGATTTGCACTGGAAGTCTAAGGAGGATAAAATTTATGCCTTGTCCTCTGTCAATCAGTGCATTCATCTAGAAAAAACAACACGCACATTTAAAAACAGGGAACCTACTACTGTATGTGTTTCTGCTATCTAATCCAATTTAAACCGCACAATACTTGCATGCACCCCCAATCCAACTACTGCACGCAAACTACATATGAGGAAGTGAAACAGCAGCAACTTATTATAAGAAAGATATGTATGCTGTGTACATAGGACATATGTTTCTTGATGGCAGTTTTAAGAAGACAGCATTCCTTAATGCAACAGTTAAAGTCAAAGCCAAACTCCAATGATCAGATACAGTACATTCAGTCCCCGATCAACTGATTGCATACTGATACAATCGATCTTCTGTTGCTGTCAACCTAAGAATATTTGTCTCTGGCATAAACAAACTTGAAGACTTGCTGTAAACTCACAGCAAGCAAGTCGTGGTCTCCAGTGGTTCACATGCTTCAGTCTGCAGAGCCTTCATTGGGCCAAAAGGACAATGCAGTGCATTCAGCAAAATAGAGGAACAGCTGATATCATATGATATCAGAGCATATCATATGATTTCCAAGACAGCCATGTGAACATGGATCCAGCGCTGAACACTGGACTAAAACTAAATGCAGAAATTCACTTAATGACACAAATCTCACCAATCAGACGCGGATTTCAGAGCTTAGGCTACCTGAGTGCAATTTGGTTTCAACCGAGCTGTTATCAGGAGGGAAGAGATTGAGAATGCAAGGGAATCCCTGACGATCTAATGTTGCTACATCGCACACCCGATCAGCCAAATTTATTGCGGGGGACCCTATAATACAGGGCCGATTTTTAATCTCCATCCAGTCCTGGGGGGTGCTGACTGACTTTGGGTCCCATGAGAGCAAATTATATTCAGCTCCCAATGAAGACCAATATAATTATGAATGTAAATATAAATTTGTCATCTTTGTCATTCAAGGGCCCTATGAATTGTCCTAACAACCACCCCCCAACACCCGCCCACTTTATGGCACCCCTGCTACTGTATCTATGCTAATGTTTAAATCTAATGTGCTAATGCTAAACAATTTCAGTGCCATTAAATTATTAATAGATTAAAGATTTCTTTTGTTTGTTTTTGCTGTGTTAATCAAGGGTGCTAATAACAGACCCAGATGTGGTCTTCAAGGCCTGCTTGCTGGTCCGGCAAAATATAGAGGTGTGAAGAAGGATGAGATGCTAGAAAAAAAATGTCTTCCCTCTTGTCACCATGGCAACCATGGAAGCATGCTGGTCCCTGTAGTTCCTGTGAGATAGCTCATTGCAGCATTAGATGCAGCATCAGGTCCCTGTTACGTCTGCGTTCCTCTCTGGCTTTGGGAATGCATGCCTGTTCACACAGAGAATGCCCTTCCCCTTAGCTGGAGTGGCATTAGCATGTACATTATGTCTCTGAAGTTCTGTTAAATTGTTGAGAGAAAAACACCCCAGAGAAGGTACATTTTCACCCCGGCGTAGCTCGTGCGTGACCATTGTGCCCCAAGCTAAATGAGCCCAGTCGTTTACTCTCACAATTAGACAGTCAGCCTCTCTGGTGATATGTTAGCAGAAAGCAGAGAACAACTGAGGTTCTGTTTTGTGTATATTGTACGTTCTTTCAGCGTTTAACAACCCTACTGTGTACTGTAGATGCCATGCAGCATTGAAGTTACAGCTCAGCAGCACTAGAGCAATAATAGGTGCTGTCATAGTGCCAGAACTCCACAGACAATGGTTTCATCAACAATCAGCACAATTAGTTCTGGATCCGCACTTCTTAACATATTAATTTCTGTTAGTGGATTCACATAATAGTCATGTTCAACATTCAGCTCAATAGTTCCCATACAACTATTATACTATACTAGGTTCTAATTGGCTTTTATTCCCACAATAATAGAGATTCCACATGAAGTGTAAACAGGAAAGCCTACCCACATTAATGCATCAGCATTGCAAGCTGTTGCTTGTTGTGAATCAGCATCACATAGAAAAATCAGAGATCAACCCAATTTCAGATAAGAAAACACAGACGCAGGAATTGGCAAACTAACGTCAGCCACAGCTCACAGGAACCTCACTCCAGCCCATTAGAATGAGCTTGTCCCAGAGCATTCATATAGTCAACTGATAACTAAGCAGTTAGAGACAGCCCCAATCTCAGAAATGTTGAGTTTAGTTTAGTTGAGTTGAATTTTCTTTAAGAGGCATCCAGTTTATATTGTAAAGTAATGGCATACGTTTGCTGAGGCTGACCCCTGAGCTTCTGATCCCTGGTGTGTTGAATGGAAACGTACTTGAGCAGTTAATCTTGTTGGACATGAATAAAGACACCTGCAGGCTCAGTACAGTAAAGTCTGAAGGTACGGGCACGCCTATCTGAGGATACCCTGTCATCCAGCATCTTACATCAGTGGAAGTGAGTTTTGGGGAAATCCAAAAAATATTTTTTTCATGGGCTAGTATGGCTGGGCCGGAGACAGATTTAACCTAGTAATAAAAATACACAGATTTGGGTTAATTTTTCACTTTGTTTCAATAATTGAGCAATGGGTCTGTCTTTCCATTGTTGCCCTGATCTAGCCGCTTTTTCACGCCTTTGATGGTCTTTGCCAAGATGTAGCCTGCTTGCTTCCCGGCATGAAGACCACTTTGCATATGTTACCTGATCAAAGCCACATTTGATTCAGCTAATTCAATGACAAGAGCTACCTCAACATGTTTAATCATGCTTTTGGATTAGTCACAATTAGTCACAGAACTTGTTACAGCGATGTAACTGTGGGAGCCATCGCACAGTCATGGTAAAGCATCATGGATTTAGCTCTGCAACATTGCAGACCTTGGTTGGATTTTGGGCTCAGACACTTTTGGGTGTTTCTCAATACCAAAGATCATACCGGTGATCATGGCAAGACTGGTCTTGCTAACTTGCCTCCCAAGAACAAACTTGTGGTGCAGTGAATCATGGGGTTGGTTTTGTTTGGCAAGAATGCAGCCAATGTGATATTTGGGGCAGGGCAAGAATGACAACTGGCAGTTTTTACCTTCCTCTGTACTTCTGCTTTTGAGTACTGGAAATGGTCTTCAGCGATGGAAGATGTCAAATGGGTACACGAGAACACAAGTACGGTCAAGTACAAATATTGAGGAGTACCCTTCATGTGGTTACTGAGATTGCACACACATAATCACAGACTGTGGGCAACTGAAAGACAATTTCACCTAATCGTATGTCTTTGGACTCCAGGAGGAAACTGTAAGTACCCAAAGAAGAATGTGGTAATAGTGTTAAAATACATCCAAAAAACACAAATAAACAAATCTGACATGCACAAACACCTTAATTATATTCATCTTGCCAGGTAACATTTAGTTCGGTCCTCAAAGACATGTCTTTGTATTCTTGTTAAATGAGGAATGGAAAACAATTGTAGTTCATAGCTAAAAATACTTGCTTATCTGATCTCACCAGCCTGTCATCAGCTTTCTAATTTTGACCACTAAAGAGGTTAACTAACCGCACTACAACTTCATGAAATCCCACAGAAGAAAGAGCTGCTTTTCAACAGCACCTGTGGTCTGGAACCTTGGAAACTACTGGCTGAAGAAAGGAGCAGAAACACTCAACATCTCCCATCTGGTGCTTGAAGCGCTGCCACCAGCAGGTTGGAGAACTGGAAGGCCAAGTGAGCTGCTGAAGGAGGTAGCTTTAGAACAGGAATGCTGGATTTAGATCTTCTCAGAGGAACAAGACCCAAACACTTCATGTAACCTTAAGTTGCTCTGCTTTTTATGACTGGGTGAATTGTGGGTTCTTGCATCTTTGATGGTCTTTGCTCTTAGCTTCATTGTGATGGCTCCTTGACTCCCTACATGCATCAGGGGGGTCTGCTCTACTGCTGTGCGCCCCTACAGTCAGAAATTGACTGGCCCGTGATCAACGGGCCAAAGCTGGAAGTGGGACTAGGCCACTGGGGGCAACTGGCTATGCAGTAGTACTAAGTTCAGCAATCCACAGGCGAAGGGACCTTCCAAGACTCCAAGATTACAAAACAAAACACCTTCATTACCAATTCAGAAACCTGTTGCAAAAATCTGCAAAGTGAATAGAACAGAGAATTTATAAACTTAATGTCTTACTGCTTGGTGTAAAAACACAAAACCATAACCATGCAGGAAATGTTTTATAAATGAGGGCCGTGTGGGAGATTCCAGACCAGCCCAAGAGATCCCCATGCAGCAAGAAGCCAGATGACCGGATCCCAATGAACCTGCGCTATGTCATAATCATGTTCTCACTGTGGACCACAGTATCACTGACCAAAAGCCATTCGCTCAAATAGTGTCAGACACCAGGTGACCTCATCGAATGCAGAACGAGGAAGACATGATTCCTGAAAACCCTTCCAGGTTGCTGTTATTGCCTCTGCCAGCTTGTTCAACAGGTAGGTCTAGGGCAGAAATAGATTTCCAGTCCTTGCTCCTAACATACCACTGTCAGAGGCTGATCCCTCCATACCAGGAAATGTACGATAATAAAAACGGGAAAAGCACTGTTACATTCCATCACTAAAATAAAGCTTAAGGGATTTTCAGATGATCATTTTCTCTTTTTTGGATTCACTTTGTCACCCTTGGTTACCTTTTTATTATTGTGTGTTTCTTTGTCAGTATCATGTTTACAGGTCATGCCTATCAAAGGCAAATGACTGAAGATATATCTGACATACTGTACATAATTATTATGTGTGGTGGATTAAGTCACTTATTAAAATTTTGTTTACATGCCTCATATAGTTTAATTATAGTCAGCTGATTACGTGATGTCCAGTAACAGTGTGTAGATTGCACACATGACATAGTTAGAATAATTATCCTGATTACTGAGCAAACCGGGAACCTTTCCGGAAATACTGCTCCTAACCTCATATAACCCCAAAAAGGTTTAATTTCATGTAATACTAGTCCCCTAATTATAACCTATATTATTAATCTAAGGATACTCTACACTTGGCACATGACTGGTATCTATGACTCCCCATTGCCACAAAATTAACGTATAATTTATTTCAAAATAATTTGACAATTATTGTGATATACAACGACTATATTTCCTACTCATAATAATGAGATGTAAATTATGCAAATACTATGGAATACTATTATTCGCTGCTCATTATTATTAGTATTATTATTATTATTATTATCAAGCATCTTATTAATAAAAACACACGCGCTGGAATAACCCGCGCATGGATAGCAAAAGGAACTAAGCCTCTATTACTAGTGCGACCAACCCACTGCCACCGCCTAGCGGTTTAAAATAATTCACGACAATAAATATTAGGTACCAATTACTAAATGTTAAAATGCTCACCGAAAATTTACAGCTGCTGAAATGTTTTTTTTTTTTTGACGCAAATATGACATTTATAAACGAAAGGTTAACATAGCATGAAACATCATACACACTAAAATGCTCTTCCAAACCAAAATATACAAATAGTACGTGAAAGTTAACGAAAGACAGTTGAGGCGCTGTCAAAGCGTGCTGTTTAACAGGTCCATTTACAGTACTAAGCATCATTAACAGCAGCAATCCCAAATCAGCAAAAATTGAGTAAAACTAGTTCACTGCGCCTAGACATTTTTAAAGAGATCCAAAATAATGTCACCTTGCGAAGACCACAGTATCTATTGGTTCGTCTGGCAAGGAAAAGTGTACCGAGTAAGACGAGAGCAATGGAAACCGACCTGGCTTTCAGCGTAGATCCTCCGCAGTTTTCCGTGCTTAAATGCTACAAGGATGCATACATGAGCAATTAAGAAATTTTAAAGCGTAATGCTGCAAAATGTATTCTTCAGCGGCCGCCGATGTCCCCGGGCAGCGGCCACAGCAAACCACAGGGAATAAGAAGTAAATCTCACATTGACACTCAGGTCACGTGTCAGCTGCTGGAATTCCTCGGAGTGAATACGAGCAGCGTGGGATGTGCGATTTCCTCTCTCGCGACGTGTCGACGTGTAATACGTTCTGTCTTTTTCCAGTGTTACCGGTACAGCTACGAATACCCTATATTGAGAAGTCTGTCCTAATCTTATTTTTCATATAAAAAATAAAAACACGTAGTGTAGCCTTCAATATTATGTGGCTTAATTATACAGTTCGATCGTTTTAGTATTGCTGGGTGATCCAAATGCGACTTTTCATATTGAGGACGCAGTTCACAATATAGAATTATATATTACATTGTGTCTAAAATGTGCGATCTTGTGTGTGTGTGGAGTTTGCATAATCTCCCCATGTAGTGTAGGCTTTCTGTAGTTACTCAGCTTCATGCTGCCTTACAAAGACAGGCAGTTAGACTGACTGTAACTTGTCCATAGTGCATAATGAGATGTGTGTAATCATGTGCCCAGCGATGGACTGGCATCTGATGGACTGGCATCTGATGGACTGGCATCTGATGCTCCCCAGCTTTCTGCTCCATGCTGCCTGGGATAGGCTCCAGGCCCTCATAACCTTCTCCAGGATAAGCCGTTGGCAGATGGATGGATGGAATAATCGTATTTCTGAAATAAAGTAGCCTTTTCCAAGGTCTCTCAAAGAAAGATCTGTTCATTTCGGTTGTTTTTGTAATCAGCTAACAGTCTTGCTACAACGTGACATTATGCAGTTCAATTGTACTACCCATATATTCAAATGAACTGTCTTTAGTGCCTTTAGTTAACACACCAGGAGCTATCAAAGAATTTCACTTAATAACAATGGGGATTCAAGACTAAAAATAACAACGAAGAAATAACTGCAAACTTACTGGATGGGCATTTGGGAAACTGCTGGCTGCACCATTCATGTACAATTTAATCAAAATCCATCACAGTACAGTAGAAACAAAGCTACTTTTTGGCATTTTGTACTGAATATAGAAAATGCTTTAATCATGCTTCACAAATATGCTAAGACGTGCAGTCTGCACAAATTACCATGTCATTTTACAGTTACATAACTTATCTACATGTATACTATCAAAAGGATGACCTAATTACATGATACAATGCATTGGATTATGGCTTCAATTACATTGTAAATTTCACATTATAGCTTTAAGTAGATTTATGCAGATGTATTGGGGATGTTCCTTCATGCATCGCTGTAAATCATTTTTTGTTTGAGACTTGGTATGCGAATCTTTAAGCCTTTGTGAATAAGAGCTTCAAGTACTTTAGAATAGTGTTTGCCAATCCGGTCCTCGGGGACCCACAGTCAGTCCACATTTTTGCTCCCTCTGAACCCGCAGGTGGGTGGGAGCAAAAACGAGGACTGTCTGCGAGTCCCCGAGACCCGGATCGGGAAACACGGCCTTAGAATAATGAGAGTACTGTGGTAGGTAGCAACATGTCATCATACCAGAAGAGTGTGGGTTCAAAGCTCTGTCACCTATGCTAGGTGAGACTGCCTTCTGCTGCCAATCCCAGGTCCACATAACACTTCTCATTGATTTCAACCAGTCAGTCTTTTTTAATGGTAATAATGGACATTCAATACAAAGTTGCCCCGTAACGAGACTTTGGTTTCGGAATTTTAATAAACAACAACACAGATTAATATGAGTAAGGAAAATAAAACGTAAGAAATATTTATGCTCAGAAAGCACGTTTTTCCACCATTTGAAATAAAGTAGTGCGATTAAATTTAAAGTTATATTTACTTTCACAGTGACGAAATTCAAACACAAACAAAGAATTAAAATAAATGGTCTCCCTATGCAGGTGAATCACAGGGTTCCCTCAGTACAGATGAACTCCACTGTGGGTTTGTAATGTTGGCGCCGTCCACTCCCCCCCTGCCTGAAGGGGGCGAACCGGAGCCATTTTTTTACAACGTCTGCGAACTGGTGCTGCGTGGCGTCCTTCCCAACTGGCGTCTTCTTCAGAGCCCCTGGAAAGGCAGAGAGGGGCCTGAATGTTTGTTTACAGCTGGTACTGGAAGTACAAGTCTATAGAATTCTCGAGGGAATGCTGTCTTACCCCTGGGCACCATGCCATAATCGTTGATTAAACTCTGAACTTTTCGACAGAACAGATCACAATCATGTACTCTCCATAGCAAGAGCATGGGATTATTAAAACATATGCACACAAGTCATTATTCATCCATCCATCCATCCATCCATCCATCCATCATCCGAGTGCTTATCCTAGTCAGGGTTACAGGGATCAGTACTGTAGTAATGTTACTGTCCAATAATGTCTGTTTTTATAAATGTATCTATTTATCTTTCTAGTACAGTATTTAATGTACTTATCGTCATATTCATCCATCTATTTATTCCCATCTCTACATCTTCATTTTTATACAGAATCTGCTGTATTTGGCAGTGCATATTGTCTGTTTTTGTCTTTTTGTGCAGCTGTGTTCTGTGTAGGCTATAATAACAATTTCCTCTGGGATAATACAAGTTTTCTGATTCAGATGTTATAAAATCTCGTAAAATCCACCATTGTTCTGTGTCTGGAGTTTGGATGCTCTTCCTGAGTCGAATGGATTTCCTCTGGGTGCTGTGGTATACAAATATGTAGTTAGGCAGAGGTGGATAGTTCAGGTGCAGAAAAGTAAAAATCCAGACCACGGTTTAGTTTCACCCAGCCAGTTTAGCATAAAGAGTCACAGTCACAAAGTACTCAACTAGTTGGTTGAAACAAAACCATGGTCAGGATTTTTCCTTTCTGGATGTGAATTATCTACTTGACATCTCGAAACTACCCATAGTTTATGACTGTGTGTGAGTATATATTTCCAAAGACAAAGTGGCATTTTACCTAGCGTGTACCCCGGCCTACTGCCTAGTGCTCTTTTCTGCTGGGGATAGGACCTAGCCACCCCTAAGCCCAGGCTATCCATGTCAAAGATAAATAGGTAGATGTTGAATGGGAGGATTGTCTTTCTGCCTATACCATATTGGTCCCCATTAGACTCACAGTCACATATACAGGTGAAAGAAAATTTGGGGGTGACAGTGAGGGGTCAACCAACGTCCGGTGCCCCTGGAGTAATTTGGGTTGCCCAAGGGCTCCATGATGACATCACTCTGCCAGCCATTAAATCTGAACCAGCAACCTTCTGGTCAGGAACACCCTAACTCCAATCCTAATCCACAGAGCCACACATCGCCCAAAAATGTATGCATGCACACAGACAAAAACAAAAGATGTCTTACGAAAAAGTACACCCTGAAGCCTAGTGTTCCGGAAGCTTCTTTTCTCCCCACGGCCCGCCCAGTTCATCTCAGAGCCAACTCCGAAGGAGAGCACAGCCTGCATCAGACGTCGGATGGCGTCGTCTACTGTGGCCCCGCCCATCCGCGACAGGTGCGTCACCTGAGAATTCAAGTGACATCTCAATAAATCAAGACACAAAGCTACATGCAGTGACAAGAACCGAAGCCATTATGTACAATCAAGAATACACACTCGTGAGAGGGCAGAACAAAAAATGATTGGTTCAGAGAGATAACCAATAAGGCTTGTAGAGGAGGTGGGTCCAACGAATCAGATGTTGCGGTCGCTTCCTCTAGTTGCTTGGGCCCACCTCCTCTATAATCTGACTGGTTATCTCTCTGAAACAATAATTTTTTATTCTGCCCTCTGAACAATTTGGTGTAAGTAAAACTCCCACCAGGAGAATACACACAAGAAACAGGAAAAAAAATTGTAAGAAGAGTTACCAGTTTTCTCTGTGCTACTGCATCCTCCAGATACCTCTCTGTCTCGTCAAGCTGTTCCATCGACCTCAGTGGAAGATCTACCTCCAAAGTCTCGTCATCATCGTCACACACGGGTCCCTGCATCCTAGCCTGCAGTTCCTTTAAAATCACCCACTGCTTTTGCTGTTCCTCTTTAATCTCAATCAAAAGTGATATGATTTTTCTTTGAGCTGCCGTCTCTATGAAATGGAAGAGCAGAATGAATTAGTGGCCTGATAAAACTGGAATGAGAAGATATGTCCAAAAAAGAAAATCTGCATGGATCCTTGATATTTTATACTCTTTTAACTGTCTTCAACATAACAACAAGCACAGATGATAGCTTTGCTTGGGTTCTGTTCTCAGGAGAAAAAAAATAACCGTGTAGACACAGTTTACTGTGAAATGAGTTCGATATAAACTTTTAATTTGCATATCACCATGCATGTGAAAGACACGTATATCAATAAACACTGGGGTATATGAACTATATTCTACTTTTTCAGCTCAAAATACAGCGAGATCACGATTCAGCAATGCTGAAGTTAACAATCTTCATTCCAAGCGGTGTACGTTTACCTGAGGATGCCGCTATTTGCGATAACTTTCCCTCTGAGCCCCCGCTGCTATACGCCTCCGACTGAGACTCCGCGTCAAAGTTCATGTCTGCATGTCGCGATGGGTCCTCTGCATGTCGCGATGGGTCCTCCTCAGGGCGCCTCTGCGCTTCTTCTGACAGATGGTTCATCTCTTCTGACACGACAGAAAGCCTGTGCTGTAGTGTTTCGAGTGCCATGTCTGCCATGTGTTTGTTCACCAAACCCTCCACGCGTCGCTGTATTGACCAATGGGCGCCGCTTCCATTGTTTTGAGCCATTCGGTTTTCAAAAAGAGGGATCTATTAAAACAGCCTAAAAGGCACCTTAACAAACTGATGTAAACAGACTGGGGAGGAAAATAAGCGGAAGTAGCGGTCAAACCATCCCCTGCTTGCGCACGATACCACGTTTCTACAACGTCACGACAACGTTACAATAACGTTGTAAGTCGTACATTAACTACAATTCCCATGATTTTCTTTCTTTTTTGCCTGACTTCAGGTTGTCTGTTTTTGACAACTGGGAAAGTTAGACGAGATCTAGCGCAAATTAAAAATATATAATGTAAAGATTTCTGCTTCTTTGTTTCTTTTCGACTCTCGCCGCTATGATATTGTCTCTTCGCACGCAAACGTACTGAAGTCAATGTTTCCGTGTACGAAATAACTCGAATAGACAGATATCAAATACGGGTCGACCTGTTTACATCCAAAATTAGGCACATTTGACGACGTGATTTCCAGAAATTTATCGTAAAACAATGTAATTCATAACTTTTCGATCGAAAGTGTTTGTAAATTTTGGGTGAATCTCATCACAGTTCTTACGGTTTCTTTGTTATATCTAACACACTTATATAAGGACCGTTTTTAAATAAATAAATAAATAAATAAATAAATATTACCATTATATAATTTATGGCTGTCATCTAGCTAAGAAGTATTCTATAGTTTTAATTTCTATTCTTTGAAATGGCGTATAAACTGCTATATTTTGTCAACCCCAGCGCAGTATACGAGTAAATGACATGAGCTGAACGTGAGAAACGCATCTAACTCCAGCATTTAGTACATGAAAGTGTCGGGAGTTAAACCGGAAAGGTTTACAAGCACGTTTGTCCGTCTGCTTTCCGTAAAACATTAATGATAAGCGCAAGAACAGTATTATTGGAGTCTCTTTCTCTCTCTCTCTCTCTCTCTCTCTCTCTCTCTCTCACACACACACACACACACTCTCTCTCTCTCTCTCTCTATATATATATATATATATGTGTGTGTGTGTGTGTGTGTGTGTGTGTGTGGTGTGGTCATTTCTGTTATGCCTGCTATTCTGTGTGCCGCACTTTGGTCAGCCATTGGTTTTAAAATACGCCATAGAAATAAGCTGACTTGACCTCAACTGATTCCATAGTGCCGTCTGTGTGGCGGAGCGCTTGAAGGTCAAACCCTCTGAGCTGGGGTTGAGGATCCATTCCTTAAACGCCTTTTCTTACCTGAATAATATTTACGAAGGATATTTATGTCTTAAAGTATTTTATTCGGTTAAATGTAGGAGCCAGCGGTGGTGTGATTCAAATGCGTGCCCTGGGAAAGGGATGGCGCCCCATCCTGCATGGGTTATTCCCTGTCTAGGCTTCAGGCCCCCGCGACCCTGGACGGAAAGCAACGGAACACACTGCATTGTCCCTCTTCAGCGTATGACCGAGATTTACGGTGCCGAAATAAATATTCACGCAGTTTTAGAAGTAGATCGACATTCAGGTCTTGGATTTGAAACGAAAGCCTAGTATTAGATGTTTTTATTAACGTTTAAGAGTTTGTATAGCCTATAAATGAATGTCTGTGTAGAGTAGCCCGCATAATAGGTGTGAACGACTCCTCAGTATCTAGAATACAGTACCTCTACCTTATCCCTGCTTCTAGAAAGTACTTGTGCAGCTTTTGTGCAGCTTTTGTCCGTGAGGTTTTTGTAATCGTCGCCTTCCTCATTGTGAATAAAACACGGCAGGCATAAACATAATTTCATATATAATTTATTCACACATCATCTTCCTCATGACAGAAATCCTCAAATGTTCCAAAACTAGACACGTCTTGCGACTGTTTGCCCAAAATGAGCTCGGCTCCAGGAAAAACAACTTATACAAACATGTACGACTTATAAGACAACTGTAAGAATATAGGGGGCACCGTCCAGTCCCCACTTAGCAGAAACCAAAACATACAGAGATTCAGATATGATCATTTCCACACGTTCATACCTAGTCCACAGAAGTAGCCTGAGGGAATGCTGACCTCATCCAGGACAGATACTGAAGCCCTGTCTGGAACCCACCTTTCTGATATTGTAGTTGCTATTCTACCTCATGTGACCTTGGACTCTGCCAATGGCCTAAATCAATATAAGTATTGATGTTAGAACCCAATGTCCAATGTACAATATAATTACTAGGCTATGGCAGTAACCGAAATACAGTATATTCATACAGTTCAATTTTACTATTAGTAACCAAATGTCTTTTCTGACTTTTAAAGGTATTTCCATAACAAATCTAAATGAAATAGTGCAAAGGACCAAGAATCTAGCTCACATTTATGTTTTTATATGTAATTAACATATATAAATTAAAACAAATTTATATATTAAATATATTTATGCACTTATGTACACCCTGTGAATATTACAAAAAATATTTTTAACACAAAATAGAACTCCTGAACTCTAGAATAAGCAAGATACTGATGGTAACTATGGTGACAAACATCAGTCATACAATGCAAAGGCACATAGACACACATGCATGCATACATGCGTACAGTACCACGACATGACATGGAGGACAGCCATTATACTTAAATGTCAAATTAAATCTCTCTTCATATAAAATATACTTATATGAATCCTGTAGTTCAGTTAATGAGTTTAGTTCAAAAAGATTTAATGCTTTCATAACGTTTTTGATCATGAACATTGAGGCTCTTTCCAAATACAATTTTTAGCATTAAAAATCGGCGAATCAAAGGTGTGGTGAAACTAACTAATTAAAGTCAAAGTGTTTTGTCAGTTAAGCGGAGATGGGCACGTGCATTAACTGGAGTGCGCGGAGCGTCTTTTAGCTTTTAACAGGTTGCCACAACGTTGTAGTAAAATTACTACCTCTAGTGGTAAAAAGAATGTACTGCACTATTATGCTATTATGTGTGCTGTAATTTACTTTTTATTACACAATATACACACAAAGATAGTTATAAAAACTTGTAAAAATATTATATATTTCTTGTATATAATATTATAATTATTGCCTTAAATAAAAAGTCATTAAACCTTTATGGCTACTGAGCACTTTCCCTGGTAACAGTATTATGTCCTTTTAAATGTTAGTTTTCATGTTTGTTTCAGCCCACCGCCCCCCCCCCCAAAAAAAAACAAAAACAAAAACAAACAAACACAAAAAAATTTAAAAGGAAAACCATATCAACAGCAACAGCAAAACATCAAATTACGGAAGGGAAGCAAAAAAACATGGGCATTGAAAAGACAAAACAGTCAAGGAGTCTCCCGCCAAAAATGGAGACGTTCCAAAAGCGTCAAATCTGACTCGTTACACACAGATTTCTGTAACAGTATATTTCAAGTATCTTGGCAATGCTAGTGGCCCAAAAGTGTATTTCATAGGTGACTGTTAACAACAGGTAGGGGATGGAGGCCCCTTTACATAGGGTCAATGCGGTGCAACTCCGTACAGTTGATTTGATAAAAACACAGGTACGATAGCCGTAAAAGAACTAGCTAAAAAAAAATGTAACGTTGTAC
>JAODJW010000062.1:7917740-7930726 GCA_026777045.1 Hyperopisus bebe | reverse complement strand
CGGCACTCATGATGACATCATACTTGGCCTAGTTGCTGGGGCAACGAGCACCCCTGGGGAGGGGGGCAGCCAAGGTGTGGGGGGGGGGGGCAGGACAGCAGGAGATAACTCAACAAGCCAGCACACACTGGCAAGGCTCTGGAGACACATGCCATACACCTGCTCCGCATATCCCCGGTCCCTTGTGGAATGTAACGGACGGAAACCCACCAGGGCCAGCCGACAATCCAGGAGCATCATGGGAGACATGTAAAATTAGCGCTGGCCCCAGAGGAAGCAGACAGATGAGCTTGATATACTTCTGTCCATGTTCTCCTGGTCGGATAGAAGCAGCCACCCCAGGACTGCAGGCAGGGATAGGGAATGTTCTCGTCTATTTTTCGGGTTCAACTTAAAAGGCGCCCGGTCGTCATGGCAACGCCACACACCAGGCAGACTCCCTGCCCGTGGCTTCGATCGTCCCAGCTCCCCATCGAACAAAACGGGCGCCGATTTGAAACGCGACCCCCCCCCCCCACTGAGAAGTAAAAGAGACGTTCACTTGCAATTAGCTCCAGTCACCCATAAACGGATTTACCCAACAAATAAAAAGCACTCGCTTGCCAGGGCGAGCTATTTTTAGCCGGCTTCAATTAATTATGCAAATCAGCAGCTGTCTGTTCTGAGGTAGGTAACGCGGCGTTCCCCTCAGTTCGGGGCAGGCGGCGAATCCCAATAAACAGCGAAGTGGATGAAGAGCGACGCCACCCGCAGGCGGACAGGGATGTGTTCTTAAGGAAGGAAGGAAGAGACAGTCCCAAGCGAAAGGGACAAGGAGTGCTGGGGGGGGGGGGGCACCCAGCCGAGTGTCAAAGTCCCTCGGGGAGGAGGTGAACATTTGCGATAGATCCGCCATAGACATATAGATCTGCTACAGACATATAGATCTGCTACAGACATATAGATCCGCTGTTTCCCCACTCCTCAGCAATTAAGCACCCAGCTCGCTAATTACCCGCAGTGGGACGCGGTTTTGTGCCAGACGTGGAGGGCGCACAGCACATTGCTAAAGACCCCCCAGGAACAAAATAATAACAAAAAGTAGAAGAAGAAGAAAGAAGAAGAAGGCGGCCCTGTCTCATTGTTTGCCGCTAATTAGGTCACGGATAACTTTGTTCTCTCCCTCGCAGTTACACCTGGGCTCTGTGAAGCAGCAAATCAGACGAGACGCTACAGAGCGAGGCGTGTATTTTAGTTTAAAATCACCTATCGGGGACTTGGCGTCTGCTAGAAGTCGAGAGAGTTCACCGGATAAATGGGTCTGCCCTCTCAAAATGTATTAACCTGACATGAAGACCCCCCCCCCCAACAAACCCCTTGGGTCCCTGCCCTTTCCCGAGGACGGCATTCTAAAATACATCGGCAGGCAATTATAATTGATCGTCGTTTATTACCGGTGCCAGAGGAAAAAAAATAAAAAGGGGTGGTAATGAGAGGAGACATCTATGCTAACTTTTATTTCCGGACACAGGCTGATAACGGAACGCTACACGGAAACTGGCAGCCGTGAACCCCAGGGGCGGCAGGACCACGGAAATCGCGAGGGCACCATTCATTCATGCAGCCACCATTACCATCCATTACAAATCTCCCCGTTAAAGTGCAGGATGTAGGCAGCTTGCATGGAGGCAGAATGATTCACCAAACATGGTGGATATAACAGGCGAGTAAACGCCCTCCAGGCAGGGATGAACCCACAGGGGCACTGGTCCCAGCTGAAAGCTGACTGGCTCTCGAAGTGCTCCTTCCCCATCACTCACCAATTCAAAACATATCATTGGCTGATAATGTTATCCCCGCCTCCCACCTTCCTAAAATCCTATAATCGCCCCTGCATCCAGCCTGTGGGTTCTCCTGTCAGCCTCAATACCTCAGGATGCTGTAGCCCTCAGAGACCAACAGGGGGAGCTCCTGATAATCCCTTTATCCCATATCCTCTGGCTGCACAAACATTCATAACAACAACCAACTTGGAGAAGCAACTGTACTGATTGTAAATACCCCACAATTTTCTTTAGTTACAAAACATGTGTCACAGAATGGGTTTCTTCACTTAGCAAAATGCTTTTTGATAAGCCATCACCCCAGTCATTGCATCACCTGCACAGGAGACAAACAAAATGAAGGGCTCCTCCTACAGGATGGTGGGTGTAACATAGTGGGCTCACCCAAAAGAGCTATCCAGCAACACAACAGGAAATCTGCACTCTAGTGCAACACAGTCAGACTGGCAGCAATGAGGGGCATCCGACCCTCAAACGTGGAACAAAAAAGAGAGAGAAAGACAGTGAGAGTCAGTCAAGCAGGCTTAGTTCCCCTATAAAACAAACCCTATTCCTCTTAAGAAGTGAGGATAGAATAATAAAGTGAAAATAAGCAATTAAAAGCCTGTTTCTAAATATAAGCTACTTAGCATGAATGAGGATTGAAAATAGAGCGCTTGTACTTGGGCCCAGTGCAGTTTGACAGCTCTGGCATGCTAGAGGCTAAAAGCCTGGGAGAAAAGGAAGACCAGCAACTGAACAAAACAGGACACTACCACAGACAAGGTAACGCCCACCAGAGAAACACTGGCTGGCCACACCCCTCGCGCCACCAACCAATGAGCACCCCCGACAAGGGTCACTGACTTTACAACTCTGCAGAAGATGCTGATGACATCACAGCGTAACCACATTTTGCTTGGGAAAGCAGAGGACGGAGACGATGCAATCCCTGCAACCAAAACCAAAACGTTCGCCACTTGGAGGGGGGGTGGGGGGGGGGGTGCTTGCGATCAATTTTCTGATGCATCTCAACTGAATAAATCTGTGAAATATATGATCCACCCTGGGGGAGGTCTAGCAAACTGACGCACCCTGATCATGGGGCTTCAGTCACAAGCCTACTCTGGCCTGGTTCAAGAGTCCCCAAAAACATATAGCACTGTCCCAAAGCCTTATGTGGTCAAAGGAGATGTTTAAGGCTAATTATCTGGGTACCTGGTTTATAGTTGCTCTGAAAAATATTTAACATTAGCAAATTAAGAGTATCAGAATAAAAGCTAACAAGAATTTCTTCCATTCTCCTAAAAGTCAGTGATATCTTGTTAGATGGCTAGATAAACCACCACCAGCTCACTTAATTAATTAATTAGTTTTAAAAACAGTAAATGGGGTAATGATTAGTCATACGATTCAAAAAATATTTTGGCTGGTGCAAATGGTGCGGAGACTTTAGCAGAGGTTTTGAAATGGCTACGCTGATCACTTTAATATCACAGCATTACACCTACATGGAGATCAATTAAACAGCATTTTTTCTTTGCCTGACCAAGATTTTTGCACGGTGCTGTCGTAAGTGGTGAAGACGCAGTAATGTCTGATTCCCCCCAGGAGAAGCAAGCGAAACCAGAAAGCCTGTGCATTTCAGGGTGTGAAATACGATCATTCGGAAATCCCTGAATGGGAACATTTCACCAGAGAGACGCTTCAGGTTACGGGCGTGATCACGGCACAGTGCGCTACCTGGTTCCGTGCAGTTCTTCTCGATCTTGTGCACCGTGTCGTTCCTCTTTGGCATCTCCAGTAGCCGGCGACTGCCCCAGCTGGCATGGCTGTCGGCAGTAACGGCACTGGACACGGAGAATCCTGCAGGTTTTCGGTAAACACAGAAACAGAGCCATTAATGGCGCTCAGAAGCAAAACAATCGAATCCGATATCAGCTGGGCAACACTAAATTGGCTTGTGAAGATCTCAGGATTTTCAATAATCATGCAGGGGGTGATTGTAGGATTTTACGGAGGGGCATAAGAGAGGGTCAACCTTATGCTGGCGCCCCCCCCCCCCCCCACATGGGCCCTTTGAGGCACATCCATCCCTCTAAACCATAGGACCATAGCTACAAAAAAAGCTAAAAAAACAAAAAAAAAAACGAAGGGGAACTTCACTTGACTTCATTCACTTGATTTTTGCTAATTATAATGTTGTTCTGTTTTTCATTTAAGCGAGTCCCTTACCCCCGCCTCTGCCCCCTACACGGCCAGGGTCGCCCTTAGAAAATGGATCAAATTTCGCATTTTGCTGTCTAACTTCCTTCAGAACATCTTGACGAAGTCCTTTGATTATTACCTTCAGGTATCAGGCAATCCGATGGCGCGGTTAGACAGCAAAATAGAAATCCAGAGCCACTGGATAATCATAATTGCTACACTGCATGGTTTGAAGACTTGTCGATATTAGGACAGTCAGGTACACCTCTAACTGCCACATCTTTTCACCATCATCAGGCTTCCATTTTTCTCAGCGGAGTATACTATTCCTGTGTAATGGCGGGGGGAGGAGCTGGGAGGAGTCTGGCCTAAAGGCACTGACATTGACCCCTGTGGTTTCAACACTTCCTCTTTCTTGAGAGTACATGTCCAGCGCCGTCTAACAACTTCCTCTCAGTTGCAGGCGGCTCTGCAGGCAGACATCTTGGCACTCTTCAATTAATGACATCACCCTTTCAGTGAGCCAGAATGAACTCTGGGAAATATGTTACTATGGAGATGTGATGTAACTGCTGAGAGCAGAGCAAGTGGTGATGACATACATTTCAGAAACTGGATTTAATATGTATTTTTTGTGGCGTACTTTCCAGAGCAAACATGTTTGTCATCTTTTTTTGTATCTTTGGTGAATTCATTGGAAATCTATAAGTTCACAACTACAACTGTCAAAATTCACCTGGATTCCTGAGGATTTGCCCATTTGAAAGATACTGGTTATATCGCCTTCCATTATTCTTCAGTGAACCTAGTAAGTTTGGTTTGGAGAAGCCCTGCCTGCCAGCAACACTCCCACCAACTGGGGAAAAAAAGTCTCTGCTCGAGTCACCAGAGTCACGAACACCATCATCTCTGCAGGAAATGACATCACGTGGATACGACACGACAGGAAATGACATCATGTGGATATGACACGACAGGAAATTACATTCGGACTTCGGAGAGATGGAATATTCAGATCTTTAAACTAAAGTCGCCTGAAGTCCACCACAAAACTCCCAAGTGCATTTTTTTAGGTATCAACCAAAAAAAAAAATCTGTCTTTTTTCTTCACTTCATTATGTGCTGTGTAACAGTTTTTTTAACAGAGAGAGAGGAAAAAGTCAATATCTGACGCCGAGGCGGTTAACACAAATGTCTGGGAATGCGGTGCGGTGACATTTTTGCAAAGATTCCTCCCATTCTGAGATTCAGCTTTTGTCAGAAGGGCAAACCAAAGGTTTCACTCAGCCTCATTATCCCATATTTGCGTTCGGCAGGGCTGGGGGCCGAAGCGGGCGCATTTAAATGTGCAGGGCTGCCGCCACTGAGCGGCGCGGCGAATGCTAAATCAAGACGGAGGCAGCTTCTCTGATCCGCACAGGTCTGTGTTTGTTCCCAAATCCCATCATGACGTGTCCCTCTTACGGTCCCACTCTAAGCAGGACCTGCTCCTTCGTGTCCCTCCATGGCTCGGAAGAGGCCGCCCCCACCTAAGCGGGGCCCACAAAGTCACCGCACAGCTTTGGGTGTCACAACACTAAAAGTCAATTAAACGTTGAGCCCCACAGAATTTTCCTACTAAACACAAAAGCACATGCATGCTACTAGTGTAGCATATACATCCATATCTTTTGAAAGAAATTAAAAGATTCTTTATTTTCCATTTGCAGTACATTACACTGGAATGTTTCTTTTGACATAATCCCATCTTGCCTTCTTGAGACATACACACACATATATACAGCTGAGAGTAAAGTCATTTAACGCCCCTGGAGCATTTTTGGAGGGGGGGGGAGGTTAATAGCTTTGCTCAGGGGTCCAACAGCAATGTTACTATTCTTCCAAGGATGGGACTCACACCCGCAACCTGCTGATCACAGGCACAGGGACCAAACCCATGTATTTCTATAACTGCTTATACAATGTGATGTCACAGTGAGCTTGGAACCCCCCCCCCTGGGAAGCACAGGGCACAAGGGAAAGGATGCCCTCCAGCAGGGGGGCACAAGGCAGGGGGTGCCCTTCAGCACAGGTCACTCGTTGAACCGGGGAAGGGACTCAAACCCACGACCTACAGTGCTGCCGTCAGAGCTTAAAGAAGGGCAAAGGGGAGGAAATGGAATAATCGAAATATGACTCACCTTATCGATGACATTTCAATAACAAGAAAATATACAAAACATTTACAAAATATTTACGAGACCAATTTTGCAGTAATGCTGCAGCCAGGAAACAGTGAGACGAGTGGGCTAGCAGGCTATAACGCTAACGAAGCGTTTGCACAGAGGGACCATAGGTGTCAGTTGGCACGCATGGCGAGCAGTCCTAGCTTGGCAGATGATTACAAGCACAGAACTACCCGCTGTCTTCAATGAGCGTGTGATCTGGGGGGCTAAATGGACCCCCCGCATCCACCTGATCGTGACCCCATACTGTCACTGCTGGGTTATTTTTAGGGCCAGCGTCCACCCAGTCTGTCAACCCAAATCGCACCATTTATCTTCATTAGAAGTCCAGGTGCGACAGCGGATGGGGGGCCAGGAGAAGGGTGGCGGGTTCCCGAGGGCCCCCACCGTAAAGAGGCCGCGACAGTAAACCACCAGGTGCACGTGAGCAGCCGGTCCCCACAAGAAAAGCCCATGTCAAAAGCCATTATCAATTCACTCACAATACCAATCAAATATTTAATGGATTAGTGCAACTGATACCATTATGAAATATTTTAACGACAATAAAAATTGGTAAATGACAGTTATTTTTATAAGATGATTAACTTGTAAAAGAGTAGGGCATTTCTTTATAATTTAAAAGCTGGACAATACTAGAGTTAAAAATACTCATCAAATGAAATTAAAATTCAAACAAAAAATGAACTTTTACACATTCAGACGGATTTAATCTAGTGAAGACAAGTGACAATTCTAATCAGATTCCTTTCAACTCTAACTGGGCTACTGGGGTTGCTGTTTTACAGTCTGTTACAGTAAACATCTGTAATCGAAATGGTAATTGAGAGCAAATGAGCACCATTCGAGTATTGAGTATCGATACTGCGGTAACAATCTGCCCATTCCTATCATCACCATCACCATCATTCTGATCGACAGCAGAGCTCCTGCAATGCATCTCAACTACGTTTTGGTTCTCCTGAGTATTGGACAGTGTCCGTATATGCAAAAGAATGCATTTTTGATTACCTCAGGACATAGAGAGTTACAGTAGCATAGTGACTGGATCAGACACCACCCGCAACCCCTTGATTGGTTCTGATAAGTGAGACCAGAATACTGACTGGAAGTGACAATGCCGCTGATCCCCGATTGGCCACGACAGCTCTGAATGAGACTGCTATTGGCCCAGTGTCCCCCGGGACTGCTGAAGACATACACATTAACATCTACATTAGTCAGCTGTCTTAGATCCCACTCTCATTAAAACTGCAGTGGACAGCGAGAGCGTCGACAATCACTGACGGCCAACAGCATGCAATTCAGGATGAGGGTTCACTGCTCCTGCCAGATAAGTATCTTTGAGAACAGAAAAGAGGAAAACAGCAAGTCTAAGCAGAACATCGTTCTACACTCCCCATAATGCAGCACAATAGGTCCAAACATGCTTGGGCTGCCTGATATTACATTGATATCACATCACGATATAACTGCGATTATACAGCGCATAAGCAATAATCACCAGGGGTTTAGCTGATGGGTGTAAGCATTTGTCCAGACGCCGACTTTTCGGTACTATACAGATGTTAACTTACACCTACAATTTGGTAAGATTAGTTGTATGCCTAAAATATTAATAATGAAGCTCAAAAGTTTGAGATTTGTATAAATCTGACATATCCTTTATTATATCTGATTAGCAGGGCACACTATATATCCTACTATTTTGGTAAATCGTAGTCGAGATACGCCCTCGTGGCGGTGAAGAAAGAGGCAGTTCAACAGCCACAACATCTTTTAAAAGAAGAGATATTGTGGTTAAACAAGCTAAAGAGACATCGGTTGTGTGGAGGGACTTTTTGCAGTTTAAAGTCCCACACGTTTATTACACATAAGGATATGCCGACTTCAAGCGCATTACTAACTTCTTGGCGTCATAATATGACTCATTAATATCTTAGGCGCACCACTAATAACGTCTGTGTACTATTGAAATGCCGGCGTCAGGACAAATGTTTACATCCGTCGTCAAAGGTCCTGGTGATAATTGCGCATGCGTCATATAAATCGCTATGTGATATCATGCACCCCTACAAAGTACTAAATGTATCAAATACCTGAATATTTCATCCATCTTAGACCCCCCCTTATCCTGCACAGGACTGAGGGGGCCCACCCCAGCCAAATCCATCACAGGGCAAACATGCTCTCTCACACACTGGGGGGAATTCAGAGACACCAATTAGGCTAATAGGAGCTCTTTGAACTGTGGGAGGAAATAGGAGTACCTGAAGGAAACCCACAACATGCAAACTCCACACACATATATGGGGGAGGTGGGATTCAAACCCACAACCTTGGAGGAGGACGGCGATACAGATACCGCTGCCACCCCAAGAGCATAACCTTTAATTTCTATTCTATAATTTCATCAGTCCCCCCCTTTTTTCAAAATGCCGGCCTCAGAATTGTAATCTAGGCCCTTTTTACATGGCTACACAGTCATCTCGACAGGCAGCACACTAGGAAGTGGTTACTGACGGCAACACACCTCACTGGCGCCAGGTGGACATCAGTGCACATCCCCTGGACTTCTGTGCTTATTACACAAACACAGGGGAGGGGTGTCATTTTCCACAAATTGCTCCTCTTTCAGCTCATATACGTTTACCATCACAGAGATGAGGCTGCCATCTGTCAAAGCCGGTGTTCGGCGAAAGGAGTTATCAGAGAGAATTCTGGGTAACGTTCTTCAGCAGCACATGCCGATCCCGAGGATGACGTTGCTCAGGCCCGTCTCCTGTTACTACGGCGATTCAAGCTCAATCATGCACGATGTGATGCCGTATTCACAGCCACTGTGGTGCTAAGGGATCAGGAGATAAGCAAACCACTTCACAGAAGAGTCTGACCAAAATAAAATGCTCAGTAAAGGTCACAAGGGCAGCATGGTGACCCAGCTGGTGACAGTGTGGCCTCGTACCTCCAGGGTTGGGGGTGTAAATCCTGCCTTTGTGTTTAAGTCTCCTCCGCGACCCATGAGGGTCTAAACTGCCCTCAGCAGGCTGCCGCATGTTAAAGCACATGCCCAGCAGCAGACCGGCCTCCTGTCCAGGGTGTTTCTGAACACTGTGCTGCCCCCCCCTCAATCCCCCCCCGTGACCCCATACTGGATGAGCGGTTGGAAGAAGGATGGATGGAAATATGGTCGTACAGTCATGATGCAATTTTTTTTTTGTTCAAAACACCATGCAGCTGGTGCTTAAATGAAACTAAATTTTTCTGATGAGGGACCACCAGGATACTGCTGCATCAGAACGAGAACGCGGCCTTCATGATGCAGACCTCCCCTGACAAGGCAAACAACACACACCAGCTCACAAACCAACCGTGACACACACACATCATGGCTATCATCAGGGCGTCAAACTAGCATCCAGACACATCATGGTATTCCAAAGAGACAGGAGCCAAGCCTCAGTGCTCCCTTGGCTGAGGCTCCTGAAGGATGGGGCTGTCTGGGTACTGGGGGGTGAGGAGGGGGGGGTGGCTCCTCACCCCCTCATTATTCCAGCTCTTATCGGGAGGTGTCACATTTCTGAAAAGTGCATTTCGCCTTGGCAGAGACAGGCTGCCCCCCCCCCACCCCCAACGGTTGGGGGATGGTCAGGGGCAAATGTGCTGTCACACACAAGTCTGATGGGTGGGTCATGTGATTGACAGCACTTCAGGCATGCTGCTGCATATGTGCAAACATGTCAGGAGCTAGAGAGGGGCAGCAGGGTGGATGAAGCACCGCTAACCAGCAAACGGAAGCGGTTACCACAACCAGAGAGGATCACTGATGGCAAGTGAATATGAACAAGTTCAGAACAAACAAGAGCAATTCTGTGGCCAGTTTGCCATTTGTTTTACTCAAACTGGGACATCTCCACAGGTTTCAAAGTCACCATCAGAGCAAAGATGCAAGAAAATGCATTCTCGTCATCCCCCCCCCCATGAATTTAACAAAGAGAAATAAGAGATAAGCCTTACATCACACATAGATATTTTTTGCCTCTTCAGAAGCATAGATCAGCATGCTGGAAGCAAATAAAATCACGTCTGATTGCTGTTAAATGGAAGATACCGTAGATACAAGGCCTTATACAGCATACAATGGAAGGCTAACGGTCCAGCAAAGGGCACAGATTTCATGTGCTTGAACACCTGAGAAATCATGTCATTGATGGTGACGGCATAAAGCTTGCTTGTTGCCCGACGGCCGCTTAATCTGTGGAGACACGCCTTCCCACCTTTGCCCTGTGTTGGTGTTAGAGCACTGGGGGCAACTATAACCTTTGCCCTGTGTTGGTGTCAGAGCACTGGGGGCAACTATAACCTTTGCCCTGTGTTGGTGTCAGAGCACTGGGGGCAACTATAAAAATGATCCGTGACCCAGGGTCAAAACCATTGCGACTTCTGACAGACATTTTGATCAGAATGCAATTTTTACCACAGACATGGTATTTAAAAATGTCACCCATATAGTTCTTTGCCCACGTACTGTACACATTTGTAATACACGATACTATTGCTGTAAATTTCTGAGCTTTCAAAAAAACATAAATCACAATAAAATTATTGTTAAGCAGTACCATATATGTTTAGCTTTAATTTCAATCACAACTAAATTTGAGCCTAATTTGTTCAAAAATTAAATTGATTGTTTTCATCTATTTTGCTACATTTAAATCATTAAATCATATCACCTAAGACGAGAATATAACCCAGAAATAAATCAATGGAGGTATGAAGCATAAATTTCTAACCAAAACTTTACAGCAATAATATTTTCACAAAGACAAGAAATAAACTTAATCTTAAACGTAAAACGCTGTTTTCATTACCTCTTCGTTTAAAGCAACACCGCAGCAATTTTAGACAACAAAGTCTGAAAATCAAAAAACAGCACAACTTAAAAGACTATCCGATTATATAAAGTGTAAACAATGTGTTTATTACGGCAAAAAAGATTGTTTCAGATTGTTACAACTAGTATCGATTTGGTAATAAACGGGATCGTAAAGTGTGAAACAAAACCAATAGAAAAAAAAGCCTAAGAACCGATCCAAGACGACTTAAAATTGTCTAAATTCTTTACAAAAAGAGATAAACGTCAACCCCCCTGTGTTACTGTAAAAACATCGATGCCCTTGTCATTATTTACTGGCCCTTTTGCCAGTGCGTCGCACCTACACCAGGATCGGATCTTCCCTAAGCATCTCACTTGACCCATGCGGTTTCTAATCGACGTTAAAAGACGCTATTTTTACGCGCCATGCAATTCGATCTTTCACACTTCACATCTCAAAGGGCTTAATGGGATGAAGGGAAAGCGGCGTCGTACGCCGTGCGCTGGAAAGAGAGACACCCTCAGCGTAGCAGGAGATAATGGGGCGCAGATGGTTCCCAGCGCCATTCAAAGCGGCCAAGTTCAGCAAAGGCGCACATGTGGCCGCAGCCAGGGACCGCTTTGTGATGTATTTATGACAAACTAACGCCTCTTTAAAGCAAACGCACTTCAAAAAGAACTCACCCGTCAGCAATAACCAAAAGGACTGCATTATTTCGTGGTAAATCTGATTTTAAAAGCAACTGGGTGAGGCTGTGAGAATTGTCCTTGTGTTTGACAGCGTGCTATACAGCTGCAGCCCGATCGCACCGAGACTCGGGATCTTATTATTAATGTTACCCACCGGTAATAAAATCGAATAAGTCATATGCAATATGCGGCATATGCAAGTGCAAGGGGCTCATTCCTTGAACTCAAACAAGTTCAAAATGGGTAAAAAGAATGAGAAAAACACGTTATATCCATAACAGACAGCAGTCCCGGAATGGGGCCACGGTAATTTCCTATCGACACCAAACGCTCACCTGAATGTCCAGCCAGAGAAGACAGAGCCGACAGACACAGGAGGGACAAGCCTATGAAGCTCATCTGCCCCCAAAACAACTCCTTTCGCCTTTTCCTTCTCGCTTTAATCTTCTTTTGGGTGAGCATCTCTTGATGGGGCCAGATCTGGGGTCCAATAATGAGAGGTTTCCAGTAAGCGATTACCTTTTCCATGGAGATCCCCCCTCCCTGTTTCCGCAGGAAAATTGAAAAAAGGGGGAGAATAAGACGGATAATTGGCTGAGGAATGTGTGAAGATTGAGTAAAGTTATCAAAAAAATACCGTTGCTTTCGATTTGCCTTCTCGGCGTAATATGTCTTCTTATATTATTTTAAATGGTAACGCCGTGCAAAGTAAGTGCCGTAGGCGGAAGGAGAGGCGCTCCATGGATGCGTCTGCTAGGCTGCTTCTGGCAGGACGCAGATTTCTGTCCGGTTTGCGTGTTTAAGACGGAGCCGAAAGCCGGATGAAGAGGCAGAGCGGCGCGTACTCACACCGATAGGGCGCAGAGGCTTGATGCTGAGATAGCATGTTCTTGCACACGAGTAAAAATAGGAGAAAGAGAAGCTGGGGAGGGGTGCAAGAAAGGCGACCGAAAGCGACGCAGATATATACGTCCGTTACTGCCCCCTTCTGGCTAAATCGGCCAGCGGCGTTGGTAGATAAACCCACGGCAATAGCTTCGAATCCACTCAACACAAAGGAATACGCAGAACAACGATTAAGAGGGCTCTAACGGGCTCTATTTAAGGGGCTCTAACGTCGTTAAAAAAAGAAAACGTATTGATTACGGGTTTACTGTATATTGGTGGGGGGGGGGGGGGGGGGGG
>JAODJW010000062.1:7900749-7911991 GCA_026777045.1 Hyperopisus bebe | reverse complement strand
CAGCACATCATGTCATCCTTGTCTTAGGATTTGGAAACTATCACAATGCTTTTCATGTGGCTGTCGGGGACAGATAAAGCGGGATATCTCCGCCTCTCGCTGTTAACGTGCCCTTGCACGTCCCCCTGGTTTAAAGGGACCTGGCAGCGGGCGGCAGGTTGGCGGGACAATGTGCCAGAGGGTGCTGGGTGTGGGCAGGCCGGCTAGCACAGGTTATCAGCCTCGCCCAGGCTCAGGCTGGCATTGGTCTCACAAGCGCTGACGTCTCCACACTGTGTTCGAAATCCCGTGCGCGTGTGTGCGAGTCCGAACGCTTTTCTATCTTCCATAGCTACTGTTGCTCAATCTGGCCTCAGCAGGGTTGGACACATGTTCTCTTGCAGCCATTCTGGAAACATCTACATGTGTGTGCATGTGTGTGTATTTATATGTGTCGGGGTTGGTGCCTGTTTGTCCAGCGACACCGGCTGTAACAATGTGAATCCATGTGTATTTAATGAGGTCACAGAGGCCAGAGCCTTGCCTATGTCAGAACCAGGTGTACTTTCAGACCAATGGGTCATATTCCCCCCCCCCCCCAGGTCAGTCAAGGTACAACCAATCCGATCCTCCGCTCCCCAGAAGAAATAAAGATGGCAGTGGTCCATCCATCAGGAGACTGTGCATGTGTTGAAAGCTTCGTAAATTTGTGCTCAATCATTAATGACCGCGGAAGACATCTTTGTAATATAAATATGAAATGCGAAAGCCACAAAATCTCCTTGAGAATAGATCATGTATTATTCACGATTGTTCAGTCAGAGATTTAACACACAGAAGATTTCTGTAATATTTCAGAAAGACTAGTAAGGGTATGAGGTAAACAGCATGACTGGAAATAGACTACCCTGACACTTTGGGAAATGGACAAGTGAATGGAAACACACACACACACACACACACACACACTGTGCAGACGATCGAAAACAACAAAAATATTTGAGGGTAACCAGAGGCAGTTGAAAATGAATTTAATGTCACCATGGAGTGTTAGTACGAATCCAGTGAGGCACAAACACAAGCAGTCCTAGTCCCCGAGTCCTACAGCTTGGCGTTTACACGTAAACGGTTTCTGTGCGGCCCGTGCGCCAGAACAGAGGCGCGCCCACAGGTTCCTAACTCCTGCTGCTCTCCGCCGCCCTCAGCACTCACTGCAGTCTGATGCCGTTCTCTTTGTTCCCTCCAACGCTTTCGGAAAAGCTCTTTGCTGGGTGGCCCCGTGACGACAGCTCTGAATAAAAGTGCTTCATCAATAATGGATACGAACCAGGCATGCAAAAGAGCCTCTGGTAGCGTGGAGACCCGATTTCACGCATGTCGTATCTGCAAGTCACCACTGGGCGGAGCGTAGCTGCATCTCTCCACCCTGCAGCCCAGGACAGGATGCGGACCCCAGGCTGTAGTGGGAAACTTCTCTTGTTTGGGTTCGAAGCCGACAGCTTCTCTTCAGCTTCCCCAGGGGTGTTACCTTCCACATGGCTTCTCAGAAGACCTTAGTTTCTCTTTCAGTATGATCATACTAAACCCCAGCGTTCACCCCCTTGGACTGACTTTTAGTGGTCTGTGCTACTCCGTAGCCTAAAATGTGAGGGACTCAGCTTTTTTTATTAATGTTATTTTTCAGTACAGTATTATGGTGGAGAACTCTGTGCTGTTTACAGAATTTTCGAGGGGCAGATGCTTGAATTGGGGGGTGTGACAGGGTAAATTTTGTCGGTGCTGGGGAAAAGCTTTAAATATATCATTGGTCATTGAAAAAAAGGGGCACTTAGAACCTAGGGGGGATTCAATTATTCGGGCACTCAAGTACCCTCTGCCCCCCCCGTGCCTGTTCTGCACTGGATGCCAGTCCACCGTAAGGCATGTACTAACACACAATCACACATTATGGGCAATTTAGCGACACTAATTCATCTAACGTCACATGTTTGGACTGTAAGAGGGAAGCGACACAAACGGAGAGCAAGCAGCTCCCACACGCAGGGCTGGGAGAGGGAATCGAGCCCCAGATGTGAGGCTGCAATGCTAAGAAATCAGCTACTGTGCCACCCTCCATCTTGAAATGCTTTGTGGGAAAATTCCAACCGCATGTTCTGCAAAACCTGCTAAACTGTCATGGACCGCAGCCACCCAGAACCAGGGCTGAGCGGTATATCCAGCCCTGGATGGACATGCACTACACTTTCCTATCACAGTTCCCATGTGAAAAATCATGTTGTGCAGTTATATGAAGTGAACAATGGAATTTCCAAAACCGCTGAAAGTGCCCTGAACATAATGTGACAATATTTGTGATTAGTATTTTTCATCGAGAAAACACGCAGTGCCATCTAGTGCACATTAGTGAGTACTGCAGCAAATATTTGGCAGTACGTACATCTGAGGAACTATAGGCGGCTCCGGGCTTTTCACCCGGGGGGTGCAGAATGATGCAGCCCAACCAGGCATTCAGTACAGGATACGATAAACTTGGGCTGCACATAAAAATTGTAAATAAATTTACGATAAATTATTATTATACATTGAAATGACGAACACAAACCATATTTTAAAAGATAACTTCACAATATTTTAAAATATATCTCAAATTTGATCGAACTCAATATCTTCAAACATCATTATCTGATCAATAGAGGGTGCAATTGCACCCTCGGTAAAATCGCCTATACAGTGGTACCTCAGAACTCGAATTTAATCCGTTCAGAACTCCGGATCGAATCCTAAAAAGTTCGCGTTATGATCGAATTTTCCCCATAAGACATAATGGAAAACCAATTAATTGTTTCCCGGCCCAAAAAAATACATCTAAATATGTTTTTTAGCATTTAAACACAAAATGAAGCGGATAAAACAAGAAGACCATATACTGTACTAAACACATCTAAGCACAGTTGTCAAAACAGTAATTTGTAATGTAAGAAAATAAATTTATCCAAACAATGTGTAAAGTTAAAAAAAAAACAATGTGTCCTGCCCCGCTGTCCGCTCCTTCCGTGTGCCACGCCCCCTCGTTAACTCCGTGTGGAATCCCCGTGTGATCAGCTGTTTCTGGTTGTTTTCATTATTAATAATAAACCATTAATACATTTAATTATAATATTGTCGGGCCGAGCGGGACGGAACGGAGACAAAGACTTCCAACTTGATGGGACTGAGGAATGAAGCCATGTGATTCCAGAGGAAGTCAAATGTGTCGTGATGGTGCAGCCGTCGAGGCATAAACACGGGGCAGCTCTGACTGCCCCCGGCTGGGGGGGATAAATCTACCCAGGTGCTATTAAAGTCCTCGTCCTGCGCTCAAAAGAGAGGCCATTGGTGGGGGGGGAGGAACTGCTTTCTGCGCTTACAACCTGAGACAGACCTCAGTAAGGCTCCAGGGCCCCGTCCAAGTGTAGAACACCCAGCCTTAACTTAGTATTTCCCACACTAGCCTAACCACTGCCCCCCCCATTCCGGTTTCAATGCATTAAACACACCTATGGCCATGAATCATTCAATCAAAACATACCCGCAAACACACAAGGACTTTTTCCAGAGTTTTATGTTGAAGATTATGTGACACACTTAATTACACATAGAGTGCACCTTCCAAATTATTCATTTTGTCACTTCTGTGGGAATTTCTTGAACATCTGTTAAGTACATAATGATCAAAGGTATTAACCTGTGGCTATGATTAAACTCGTGTCACACAACATACCGACATTTATGTATATACCAAACATATCTGAATATCCAGTCACGTCTAGTCTAGCACATAGCACACATTCATTAGGTTCTGTTTGTTCGCTTTGTCTCATTTGAGCAACAGAAAACTTCTTAGTGAAGCAAATCCTGCTGACCTAAAAACAAACTAAAGCCTACTTTAAATATCCATCATCCTTGTTTTGATTTGTCTGATTTAAACCAGTAAATGAGTTGATTAACCTAAATAATCATCTCTGATGAACATCAGAAATTCTAAGATCCCCAAAGCTAAAATATGGCCTCTTAAAGATAACAAACTTAGCCACAAACAATATGTATTTTCTTTGATTATTTTCTTAGGCATTATTTAGAGCCAATAACACACAATAAATCCCTGCTTTTTATTTACGCATCTTAAACTCTGTAATCATGCCATTGTGATGTATTGAATGCTGCATTTTCTCTGACCAAATGTCTTGTTAAACAACCCGAACAAGTGTTACTGCACAGACAGTCCGTACCATTTACAGTAAGCCGGACCTCCGGGTAATTAATTGTCAACCTGGAATGAGGAAGTGCCCAGACAACATTTTTCAAACCGGTTAGTCGGCTGAAATTATAAGGTCGTTTCTAGGATATAATCATCTTACAAATTGCATAAGACTGGTTTGCAGAAAGATTTTCTAAAAATTCTAAAACAACAATCTGCGAATAGGAGGCTTTTAAAAATTAACACGTAAGTGAAACATAAAATCAGACATTCCGCTATCACGTCTAACATGGTGGAGTTATCGGAACACAGGACAACAAAAATGCATGGGTATCCCGGCGAAAGAACATCGTTTACTGAGTAACTGCATTAGTATATAGCATTAAAATAGTGACAGGGTTACCAAGCCCTTCTTCGGGGGCATTAACAAGTATCAGTGAACTCAAACTGCGGGGATCCAGACCTCATTGTGCCTGAAAAATAATTTCCACGGAGGATCATAACCAGCGGCAACATAGGTCTTAGCGTCAAACTCCTTCCCTTCCTTCAGCAGGTCTTTTCGTAGCTCGTTTACGTTCTCCAGCCAGTCTGACTCGGAGGCTGTTCCACCAAAGGTCCTAGAGGCAGGGCACCATGCCCAAACAATGATTAATGCACTCAGACAATTCCACTCAATAACTTGACTTACGCAAGTTGTTATTCTGATTTGTTCACTTGATGCTCACCTGACAAACACTCTGCCTTCTGGTCGGTCCAGACTCCCAACATCAGCGTCAGTGGGTGCTGGTAGGTCGAGGTTGGGAGGAACGTAAAAGGAGATCGATACCCGATCATTCTCCTTGTCAGATCGGGACGTCGCCACGATGACTGGTACAGTCATGGGGATCTCCTGACCTGTAACAGGAAGCAGCAATATTATCTTTCTGAAATACATATTCACTGTATTGCAGCTTAATCACCTAATATCTAACATTCATACTGATGAAAATTTTACATTGCAGTCTCAAATGAATTTCCAAAAAGGTGAATTTTTGTTTAATTTTTTCGTTTATCCCACTTAAAATGCCTTGCTTACTTCTCTCATTTTCTCCGTCGGTGTATCCATACAATTTCATAAAACCATCGTACACGACCGATGACGCCGAACTTTCAATACTAGTCATTATCCAGCGGCTTGCGTTATAGTAGCGTTCCTCGAAAGTCTGTATCAATAGTGAGAAAAGAAACGATCAACAGTAAATCACCGAAAGAAGTAAACGTGATACAACCACTTTACCTCATATTCTGCAATGAGCTCGTACTGCGGACATTCATAGCCATGGCAAAACAAAGGCGCAGTCCAATCTGATGCGGATGTCAAAGCCAAAAAGAGGCAAAAAACGCAGAAAATAGCTGCCATATCTCAGGTTCTCACTGCAACACACTCGGTTGCCTGACATTAAATCACAACCAACAACTCCCAGCAACAGAAACTCCCACTTCTTATTTTTAGCGCTAATTTCATTTTACCTGCATAGTCGGACCTCCCACAATAATTATGTAATTAAAGTCACACTTGAATATTTCCCACCCCCGTATACTTTGTTGACTGAAGTAAATCAGTCAGAACAACACTTTCCATACTTGAAATGTTAAAAAAAGAAGTTTAAAGACGTTTGCTATGTATTTAAAATATATTTAGGGTAATTAAAGTTAAAGCTAATCTGTTTTCACTAAGAATAGTGCATTTTCATTTCTTAATTAATCTTAAGATGGAAAGTGTTTTATATCTGATTAAGATATTTTATCTGATTATGTATATCGTAAACTATGGCAAAATTGTATTTATTTTACAGGAGAAGCAGGACACCGATCCTCTGATTAAAGTAATAATGAAAAATAGTTTCCTCGTCTTACTGTATAAACTCTTGAATAAATGAAAATGAAATTAACAAGGTGTTTACTTCATGAGCGTCGTTAGATCCGAATACTCGGGGCTATTGTCCCAAGTATTTTAGTTCCGATACTAATCTTCCTTCAAAAACACATAAGTCAAGCCCCAGGTAAACTCGAGAGCCCCTAATATTTTCAATAGGTAGAAACTGTCCTGGTTTACTCTACTTTTCACACCGTACTTTCTAGAACAGGGCTATTCAAATCACGGTCCTCATGGTCCGCGCACTGCTAATTTTCCAGCCTTCCTTTACCTATGAGCCATGTGTGAAGCCTCTGGCCAATCAGAATCAGTCATGATTTCTGCCATCTTATGAATTTTTCCTGTTATTACTGGGGCTAGTGACGGGCCCTGGTACAGTTGTAGCTGACCTCCCTTAGGGCTTTATCTGTTTAGAGCCGTTATTGGCTCTAAATAAATCTTTCTTTATTGTAGTACAAGCTTGATAGAATACGCCTGCGCACCACTAGGGGGAGACAGGATATCATGTTCAACGAACACTATCATGGTTTTCGTTCTTCGGGATAAGTTTTCTGAACCTTGTCATTACAACCATACCCCTGTTGAGGAATAGCATGAAGACGGATATTATCCAAGGGTAAATACAGTCGACTGGGAAGTTACATTATGCAATAAATTATGCTCATAACTTCTAATTATAAAACCTTGATCAATATCTGATCAAGCAAAGTTTGTCAGTCTGTATAATTACTTTAAAAATCAATCTTTCTAAAGCATTCATTAAACACTCCATTGTGAAGATGTCTTTTCCTACAGATCTAATTGTTTTCATATAAATTTAATGTGAAACGCGTGGCTAGTATGTTACTGGTGCAACATGCTATTTTTTTCTGGGTTCAGACACAGACTTTTCATTTGTCATAAGCCACCTAAAATGTCATCTCAAGCAGGCCAAGTCAGGGATCAGTCAGTGGGCCCAATATTAAACCTGCGTTAAGGTATCATACTTCAATTACTTTTTCAATTAATTTTTAACTGTGTTGTGGAAAAAGTATTACATATTGTAGGCTCATGGATTCCAGTTTGTTCTGTGTTTACATGCCCTCCCTACTTTGCTGTCGTTTTCCTCTCACCTTAGTATGTACCTTCAATTGAATTAGTATCCCATCCTGCTTCCTGGAATAGGCTCCAAGCTCACTTGTATAGTGCAACAGATCAGTGGTCTTGGAAAACTGTGCCTCTTCGCCATTGGCCCAGCAGTTCCCACTGGCCATCCTGCTTGATGATGCCTTTGTGTGTTTTTCTTGTTCTCCTTGGCCCCCGCATGGCTCTAGGGGCCAAGCACGTGACTTTGGAGGTTGGTGCCTTTTGTCATGAGTTCATTGAAATATGCCACAACTTTTCCTTGTTGCCCTGAGTCCTTGTGATTGGTTAATTGAGTTATGGTTCCCACCAGTCCTGCATCATGTCTTCTTAGCTGTGTATTTAAGTGCCTGCTTTTGTTTGACTCCTCGCTGATTCCTTGTGGCTGATTCCCTTTGTTGCTTTAGCTGTTGCCTTGCGTTTTTGTGTCGTTCCCTGGGACTGTAGATTTCCTGAGTACCTCCCTGCCTTTAGTGTTGTGGTCACGGTGTTGCCCCCTGCCTTGATTTCTGTTTTATCAGTTTTGTTTAGAACCCTCATGTTTCCTTTATTTTCTTGTTAGCCCTTTGCATTAGTTTTGCTAATAAACTCATTTTGTTGGAGACTCTTCCTGGATTTAAAGATCTATATGAAACTGATGCCATATGGATTTAAACAAGCAGCAACAGCCTCATATGCATAACAGTTCCAATTAAGTAATAGTGAACAAATTAAGAAATATATTATCTTCAATTAATTAGAACTTGAGAAACTTCACTCGGCATTAAACCACATAGGTTACCATAAGTATAACATGTTAACAAGGAAGGACATGAGTATTTGCGTTTTGCCATCTTTTCTTTATCTTTCTGAAGCTTCACACCTCCAGAGTTGGCTGACCCCATGTGTGCGGAGTTGTGTGGAAGTAAAATTGGACATTGGTAGGCCCTGGAGGGGAGGCATATTGGGTCTATTATGTCTTAGGCCATAGGCAAGAAGAGATTTTTTGAATACTGTGTGACCTCGCTTTGTGATAGCTGCCTGCGGTTAGTTCCGCAGAAGCTCGGACCTTGGAGAGGCAGACAGTGGAGCAAAGGGGGGGAGAAACCATCTGCAGGAAGAGACTCGAAGCCGCCCCAACTGGTGCACAAAGAGTTATAGCTTAATAAAGTAGTTGTAGTAGACAATATATAATATGTTAAGCAATTGATCGCATAAGTAATCATGTTAATCATCCTAAGGTTATCATACTGTACTAATCATATGTTGACCATGTATTTGCAGTGATTCAGGGACAATACGTCAATGTGTTAATCATTAATCAATGGAACACCCAAACATTAACAGTGATTCAATGTCATATAATTAATATCTATATACATATCTCAAGTAGAGTCTAGAAGCCGAGGCTGTCTCCAGTAAATTGCGTATAATGGGTAGACTTTACCTTGTTACCCTTGTTACTATGGTGAACCAATGAAGCAGGAGAATTGTGGTTTTTTATACGTTTCAGCTTAGTTTGTTGATGTTTTGTGACCAATCAGGATTTAGAAGTCCTTATTGGGAATTGGGAGTTATGGTTTATCTACTGGTTGCTCTGTGTGCTGGGGGTGACTTGGTACTGAGTGGCAGAGTGTGGTGGGAGCACTTTTGCTGAACTTGCTGGAATAAAAGAGATTTTCTTTACTCACCAAACTAAGAGGTCTAGACTTTTATTCTAAGTGACTGTCTGTGTTATCAGAGAGGTTGATTTATAATTTTTCTACCACAGTTGGCATGTTGTCCCATGGATAGATGAATGATTTGTCTTTGACACTTTTAAGGCTTTTACATTTGTACAATTTATCACTGCAAAGGACAGTTTAACGCTCGATGTAAATTACTTCATCAGTCAACTAAGACCTATAGCGAAATAGATAATACAGATAAATAATACTGTTCCCGGTTCAATTTGCAACTTTAAATATTCCAGCATTTTATATTCTTAAATGCATAATGTGTTATATCTGGTGTAGGAGCAGAATACGTCTGTCCTGTAGGTGGCGCTAGGCAGCAATGAAACGCGCTCCTAAATCCCACGCAAAAGCAGACAGAACTGGGCGGGAGGAGGGGAAAAAAAGAGGACGCTTTACACCACTGTGTGCCAGTCCTTCTCGCTGCAGTCACGCTCTATCCCGCTTTCTCTTTCCGTTTTGCTTCTCAGCCAACGCTGTACCCTCCTCGATGCGCTCGCTGGCAGCGCTCTCTCTTTGCAGAGGCTGTGCACGCCGTGGGAGGCGTGTTCACCAGCGGCCTGGGAGCCGGCGAGGGTCTCCTTAGTACAGAAAGGATGCAGGAGCAAGGGAAGCAGGGTAATTATTATAAGTCGCAAGATTTACATTTTTATTTTTAGGGGAATTAAATGTACAATCTTACCATCTTGCAATTTAATTGGAATATATATAGGTTTTTTTCTTTGGACGTTAAATTCAGAATGGATTACCGAGAGCAAGAAAATATACAGTATATATAATAAACTGTACAGCATTTTTTAGCAGCATAATTTGGAATTGCCAGCGTGCTGAGGTTTACGCTCCGGATTTTTAAAATAGTGTTTTTTTCTGCTTGTGTCCGTATTCGAATAACTTTAAATCCATGGAGAAGACGACGCAGCCCCAGCTTCAGCTGACGATGTCAAAAAACGCCGAAAGTCCAGCCGAGGATATATCCAAGTTGACGGACGACGATTTGCTGAAGTGGAGCAAGGAAGACCTGGTGCGGAGGCTGCGGAAGGCTGAGGACGAGAAGATGAGCCTGATGCTGGACCACAGTAATCTGATACGCGAGGTTAATCGGCGGCTTCAGCAGCACTTGAACGAAATCCGCGGATTAAAGGTGAGGCGTCCTTGCCGGTACCGAGGAAGTTTGGTACTCGGCACACACCTTTACATATACTGTTAGAGTAAGCATGTGCATATTTAACGAACATTGGCGGTATGCTACTTCATGGGTAAATCTAAAACTGCGAAACAATTTCAGCAGCTATTTGCAAACATTTGTGAAATGCTATAACGATTAGACACTGAGATCATTTTAGTGATGTATTTTTGAAGGAATGCTGAATATGCACTGAAATGCACACACACACACACACACACACAGAGTTTTAATATTTAATTTACGCTGTTTTCATTTGAATTGCGATTAAATATCTAGGACACTTCAGATATATTTTAAATACGAGTTAAATATGTCGCTGAATGTGCTCAGATCAATCCGTACATAAACTCTCTTCATATTCAGGTTTAAAATGTTACTATGATGTTAGGTTGCATATCAAGTGGAGGGGGGGCGTATAGCGTAACCATACTTAAGTCGGATGAATCATGTGACCTGGAATGTTACGTTGGGCTTGGCAAGAAATGCTGGTTAAAAAGGAAGAAGATAGTTGGCAGAGAGGCTGAGAATGAGAGTCACTGGTGGCTCGCGGACGAGACAAAGGTGATTTAAAGGCGCAGGTCATGAAATTTAGACCCTGGGCTTATTAGTGAGAGATTTAGTGAGGCTAAGATGAAGTACCCTGGATGTCGCTCAAGCAAGTGAAGCCAAAGCCAATGCGTGGAAACTAATTGGGCAGCCGTGATTCCTAAGGCTGGCAGAGACGCAGAGGTCATGACATGGAAAAAAAGAACACATGGGAAATGAGCAGTGAGGGTAGCCGCAATAAGGACCATCACATGGGGCATGCATACCCAACTATGGGCAATGGAACTCACAGACAGATTAACTTACAAATAAAAGAGGACACACATTGCTGGTGGTCCAGTGGGGGGGGGGGCAGTGGTGTAACCAGGATGCCACCGAGAGGTGGGCATTCAGCAAAGGCGTAAATTTGGGCTCAACATAGGTAGAACCCACCGCCCCCGTGAAGGTGCCGTACTCTCTCAATATTGGCAGGGGCATGTGCCTATTGTCCAAATCCAAATCTATGCCCTTGGCATTTAGATAGGTTGGGTGCGCACTGGTGTTTG
>JAODJW010000062.1:7874128-7884360 GCA_026777045.1 Hyperopisus bebe | reverse complement strand
CTAAAAATGCCAAAAGTCTTGTATTTTGTTTGGTTACTTATGGTTAAGGTTAGGGCTGGGTAGGGGTTAAGGTGTCATGTTGGGATTAGAGTTTTCCCCATAAAAATGAATGGAGAGTCCCCACAAAGATATAATTACAGACCTGTGTGTGTTTCTGTGTCTGTATATGCTCTCCAATGGACTGGCATCCCTTTCTGGGTATCCCAAGCTCTGTGCCCTATGCTGCCTGACATAGGCTCTAGGCATTTCCATAGCCCTGACTTGGATAGAAGATAGAGGTGAATTTTAACATAGGTTTTCTTTATTCTTAATATCAATTTATATATGCCACTGAAATCAACTATTAAAGGGCGTTGTACCAGTGCAACATGCTACAAGTAAGTTGTGGAATATTCTTGTGGAATCAGCTAAGAGGTTGGAATCTTCTTGTAGAATCTTCTGCAGAAAGACGTGCAAGAAAACACCCAAAAAGGGGGTCACAGCACATGCACAAAATAACACCCTCTCCCCCACAACCCCCTGCCCCTAATGCTGCAGGGCTGCACCTATCAGAAGCACTGAGCCTAATCGAGGCCTTTCCGGCTCAGGCCATTTGCACGTTGAGCACGTAGCATGTTTTTACGTTCTCTCAATAACCGTTAACAGCGTACGCATAAATGATCCAGTGAGAGATGCCTTTCACACGTTCTTTGACCTGAGGTGTGTTTTACAGGTTTACAAGCTAAAGGGCGCCTCCCGCTGGCGGCTCTGAGGGGTTGGGTATCTTCCCGGAGATGCGGCAGTGCGAATAGAAAGGCATAGGAGAGACGTGCGAGGATACAAGCCATAGTCCTCTTGCCATCTGTTGCCTCCCTCCCCTCCTGAATCACACACATTGAAACCACCGCTTGAGCTTCTTTGCTTTTTGTTGTGAACATTGCCGCCGCCCCCCCGTCACCCATCTCTCTTTCCCCCGGAGTAATTACACACCTGCCACCTCTGAAGCCTTTATCACATCACTGCAGTCAGCCACTGAAGCACCAAGCCAGCAGGCTAAGGCTACTTCGGCCCAGACGTACCTTTGCCAGCAATCTGCCCGGTGACTCTGTAGCCAGGCCCCAGGCACATGTCACGCGCCACCTGAGAGCCTCAGCTCGCATAGATGAGATCCCAGCTTTGGTCCCACTAATGTCTCGCCGCTCTCCACAGAAAAAGCTGTTCAAGAACAATAATACTTTATTGATCCCCATGAGGAAGTTCTCTTATCTCCTTCCCCATCCTACTCTCCATGAGACACATATGGACAAGAGCGAGTTTGGGGGTCACAGCGAAAGGCATCCATCCATCCATCCATCCATTCATTTTTCATAATTACTTAGCCATTGGAAGATTAAAATGATTATTTCCAAAATTACACACACTGAGGCCTCCAAACCTGTGGTGGTGTAATATACAGACAGGGTCAGCTCTTGCTTTTCAGGAACCCTAGGCAAAGCTTTGCATGGGACCCCCCCACAAAGGTAACTGATGATCATTTCACTTCCTCCACGACGCAGGTAATTCGGGGGTCCGAAGCCGCTGGCTGTAGTTAGAGTTGGCCCTCAGTATGCAAAGGAAACCAATAATTCAGCCAATGGGAACTGGGTTAAATCAATAAGCGATTGCTGACTCTTTGCAAATATAAACCATACCAGGTATCTCACTGTCAAGCCACAGTAGTGGAGACCGACTATAGTGTGGAATAACCATCCCCAAACCACTAGGAATTCCATGACCATGCTCCGAGATGAAAGCCACATAACATTTTTTCCTTTAAATATTTCACATCATCTGCTTTCCTCTCGTAAATCTCATGTCTGTTGCTTCCATGCATTTTTGATGCGACACCCATTTAACTAGTTTTAAACATTTATGAGCTTGTCGGATTCCCCTGTGTCTATGAAAAGGGTGTCGATTTCACCTTGGCGACCGCAGGCAAAAATGAGACTGTGGCGGACCTCGAAGGAGGCTACGTCTCACCTACTGTCCTCTTACTCCAGGTATCTGATCCACCGTGTGCTTCCAAAAAACCTTTTAGCAAGGGGCTACACCGTTGGGCCTGAGCAAATTCTCTAGCCTTTCTCTGAGCAGGTAATTGGAGGTGGGGAAGCTAGAGACCCTTCTAGCTGCCCTTGACTCTTGAACATTTTGTACCCACACTTTTGCTCAGGTACCTGCACTTGTGTGTGTAGGAATGTAAGGCTTTCTTATCACTCACAGAGGCAGTGAGGACAGGATGTTACTCTGATCTCTGTGTGGAAAATACCTCCCAAATACCTGCACTCCACTTCACCTGCACCTGCACCTGCCCAGACACTGTGGGCATACCTTTCTGTGGGCATACTGCTTCTCTAAAACAACTACCCCAGTCTCTAAATGAATGGTTGTAATATGCCCACACGACTCACCGTGAGCATGTGTAAGTGTAATATATACTGTGTTTTTTTTAGGTAATGAACTGCCCATGATTTTTTTTCACATAAAAAATTGCCCAGATTATGCAGCACAGAAACACTGTTTACATCCCTATGGACCAGAGTACAGGCTGAGCTTTTTTGGGGGGAGGCAGGGTGGAGCTGAGGACAGCCGGAATAACAGAACCCCTCCAGCACACACGCATGCGTACACACCAGAGTCGGCAGCAGGACAAATGTGACAGCCGAGCCCATGATTTTCACGGGGGTTCAACTTGTTGATTGCTCACCACGGAAAGCCATTCTTTTATTCAAGTGTTTATTATATGGGGGGCCAAAGGCATTCATTTGGAGCTAGGCCCCCCCCCCCCCGGCGTGGAAACAAGGGCACAGTAACACATACTCCACCTCATTCTCCCTGATCTAACAGGTGGGTTTCTTCATACTTTGACACACAAGCCCCGGTGAGAAACCTGGTTAGCCAGTTTCATACGCTTCCTCGTTTCCATTTTTTTCTGATGCAATCAGAGGCTGAGCTGCCGTTAAAAAAAAAAACAGAAAATATATCCTTTATATACAATGAACCCACTAGCTTTCTGCGACCAGGTGGAACACTGGCTGTGGACCGGTACCGGGGATTGGGAACCCCTAGTCTAGGTGACTCAGGATCAGGGGGCTTTAGAACAAGTCTGACAGCGATGAGCTGAGCTATGGACAAGCTCAGGGCTACTCCATCCCATTTGGATAGCTCAGTAGTTGTTCTCTGGGTCATGCCGCTTGCCAATTATAGCCATGTTAATTGGTTCCAGGGCTTGGTCGCGGGTGATGAATTGGTCACAATTACACAATTCCTTGTTGGGTGAACTGAGGTGTCCCAACACAGAGCCTACTGGGAGCTGACAGGTCAGGTTCATTAGATCTCCCTGTCACATGGTAGAGGACATATTGATCAATAACAGCCTTACAGCAATCTGAGGGCCCCCTAACCAGCCTCTTCACCGTCTCTGGGAACCTTGTGTTGTGTAGAGAGGAGAAGGGGCTTCTGTTGTAGCCAGGCAGCAGTTTTTGCCTAAATTTTAAATGGAAAACCTGCTTCCAAAGCTTTGGGGACAGAAGAGGTGAAATGTGTTTTGAGTGGGGGGTGTGTGTGTGTGGGGGGGTGGTTCCGGCTGCCACAGTGGTGACATGCAGAAGCGCCCAGAGGAGATCAATACGCAGGCCTGGGAGTAGCGTTCAGATAAGTGTGCCTCTTTAAAAGGTGCTTCACACATAGTAAGCCTCCTCCCAGGGAAATTTCCAGATATCTATAGCTTGACAGATGAAGCCATTGGCTGTTTTTGCACCCTGTGAGAGGCTAACAGCACTGATGCGCGACAGACAATAGCCTTAAGCCAATAATTTCTTTTCCCCCTTTACTAAATTGATGACTAAAGACTAAGCAATGTTTTTTAAGAAGCAGCACTCTTTTCAGACTTATGCAGATACCCATAATAATTCTACGGTATTGAGCAGCAATTCTGAACCGCGAGCCAGGTTTGAAAAGGGCCGCGTGGCAGATGTAAATGTAAACATTTTAAAACTAGCAAGCTCCTATGCTGATCCACAATCAGATTTCCCAGCCCCAATCCTAGAATTAACCTATATAAACAGGTTTTGGTTCTGCAAATGCTTAGGGCACAACTAGCGGACACTCGTCCAATCCAAGAAGCCAAACCACAGATGCTTAGCACATCCAATCAGGTTTCTGCGATAGGCATTGATTGGTGTAAATTGCAGAGTGCACCGCGTGCCTGATCATAGCGTTAATTTAGACCTATACTTGATATAGGGTCGCAACTGAGCTGGCATGGTAACAATTGGGCCGCGGTGCAAGAAGGTTGGAATCCACTGGTATAGAGTGAGTTTTACCTATGGTGGTACTAACATGGCTGCCTTGTGCCCAAAGTCTCTTGGATAGGTGCCTGATCCCCCACAACCCTGAATAAAATAAATGGTTACACAAAATGGATGGATGGATGGATGGATAGATGGTACTCATATAGATGCACTTAATGTTCTTAGAGTCACACTTATGAAGCCAGTGGATCCCCAACTGCATTTCTGACTCTCTCTCCCAATTACAGCATTTGCATTTACTTTGCAGTCCTACTATTTTAATCAGTTACAATTTTTACCAATTTATACAGCAGGTATACCCAGGCATTAGAACAAACCCTCTACTAGACTTCCTATAGAACCCAGGACGTTTTCGCTCAGAGGTTAGCATTTAGCATGATGGAACATACAGTAGTTGCTCAGCAGCCAGCTTCTGTGGTTAGCTAGATGCTATAAACCCACTTTAATAACATCATTCACTGTTTAACGGAAAGCTACGCTGCTTACTGTGGGGTTTCTTTGCTATAAAAAGGCACGTCCGCCTTCATAAGTAACATATATGCGGACACAGTTTTAAACATGCAAATACACGGCAAAGCATTTCTCGCAGATAAGCAGCACGGAATTTTCACGGATAATCACGATGCCGCCCCCATGGGTGATCTTTTTCTGTCCTTCCTGTGAGACCCGCATTTATCACTTGGCAGAAGAAGGCCGTATTCTACAAATGGTACACCCCCCCCCCCCCACACCCACAAATCCTCCCCCATTGTAAAATACAAAAGGAGATTCCACCCTATAAATCTCCAGATTGCTACTGATAATCTCCATGAGGCTGCTTGACATCCAGCTAAACATGTACAGTAGTGAAGGCAATAAATACCAGTCACCCACTTCTTTTTCTGGATTTTTCTCTGCTCCCTTCCTCCCTTCCACTAGCGTGGAATCAAAAATTGCATACACACTGCCCCCCCCCCCGCCTCAGCGCCGTCCAAAAAAAAAGGATCCTTCCTGAATCCTGAAAGTGGGCCAGGAGAAGAGCTATCATAAAACGTACATGCCCCCCCTCCCCCCAGCCCTGTCACCAAATCATATCATCATCCCCAGGGGAAGCATGGTGCCGCAGGCTGGGCGAATCGGGTCAGCGCGTGGGCCCCACCTCACGTCACACAGATGCTGAAACCAGCAGGGGAAGCCAAGAGAGTCCATTATGACATCACTCCCCTGCCCCCCCCCCAGTCAAAGTGCCGGCGTTCTGTCGGAATGCGGAGGAAGGGCGGCAGCACGGGCAGCCTGATAGTTACTAGGCATGCTAATTTTCCATGGCATCGCCTCCCCCATATATGCTACCCAGGTTCACTCGGGACTAAGAGGTTGCAAAGGCATCCGACTAAAACAAGCGCAACATGGGCTCAGCTAGCCTCCACACGGGGCAATTTCCTGTTCGCGCTGACGAATACCAACTTTCAATACGAATTGAAATGATCCAAAACATCGCCACAACCAGCATGCAATAAAAGAAATTATCGCCGCTTTCCTTTTCAACAGCCAGAGTTCATATTGACTGCGAGGTAATGAGAAGGAAGCGAAACAGAGACAAAGGCTGCTGTTCATTATGTGGATTTTTAATTGGGACTCTGGTTTAATTGGAATCAACGGTTATCACAATGTCTAAAGCTAGCTGGCACACACACACACACACACACACACACACACACATACAAGAAGTACTCATATTTATTTTTACACTGCATGCCAGAGTCCTGGTTCCACGATTCACAGTACCGTTGTGTGTTGGTTAACAAGCAGGAGCACTGGCCTGGGTGAGATATGTGTCCATCTAGAGACAAATTAAGCAAGCTAAAATTTAAATATGGGACGCCACGTCATCAGTACTGCAACAAGGAATTGTGGGAAAGGCGTGGCGACTTTCTGCTGCCGTTGAAAGAAGGACATGATGGAGGCGAGTGAACCTCCCTCACCTCAGCTCCCATGGGAGAAACAGCCAAGATGCTGAGGAGCCAAGAGAGGGGAGACATGGAGGTTGGTGGCTGTCGAGGTCCAGCTGACTCATCCGACAGTCCAGTGGTGAAAAGGATCCGCTCTGTTTTCAGAGCTTCTGTCCTAAATTCCACTGACCCCGAGTTCATTCATTAATTAGACTTTGATAAACATCTCAGCCCCTAAGGACCTGACCTCCACGTCATCCTCTGTCTCACAGCACAGCAGATTTCCGTCTCGAGGAAAAAAAAAAACTCTTCGCCGACACAAAAAAGCTAAAATTGTATCCCTTGACTCATTTTTTTACTCTTCTACAGTTACATGTAATTGGGTAGCAAGCAAATTTAAATAATTGTTTATAATCGCACATAATGACAGATGGTTACAGTAGAATTGTTGGATTGATGGCCGTTTTACAGCGTGCGTGATTTATTCAATTAGACGTCGTCTAACATTTGAAGCGTAGGTAAATGTTTAGGCTGGGTGAGCACTCCCAGAGAGTGACACCCGGCTGACAGCCCAACATCGACTACGCGTCTCTAAAAAGCTGCTGTACCAACATTCACCATCTGCAGGCAGAGAGCAGGAGAGACTCGGAAGGAGGGGGGTGTTTAAGCGGAGGGAGGGATATTAATACTTTGGGCAGCATTCCCTGTAAACAACTGTGGTTTTTTTCTCATTAGGAAGTCCATCCACACCAACCTCCCCTACCCCCCCCCCTCGGCCTGTCTTGGGCCTCTGTTTTAATTATGTCCAAGTCTGATTAGAGATTCCAACCAAATTCAGTTTGGGCCCAATATTTGTGCAGCTCACAGAGATGGGATCAGCAGCCATTAGACCTTCTGCAGCCCCAGTTCCAGAAGTGCCACATCAATGGCCGACCCTGTGCCCTGACACAAGCAGCGCTTTCATCTGCATATTGTGATAAGCGCGTGTGTCATGTCAAAGAAGATAATAGCACCTCTATCGAAACAAAAGTTCCACTGCATTGGGCAGCTTACTGCCAGCACAAATTCATATTGGCACAGACAAGGGGTTCAGCAATTTACACGACACTTGCAATCAGAGATAGACACTAACATACGTGTGGCTCCATGATAAAATATCACATGGGTACAACACTTACTGTTTGTAACATGGATACACAATACATTATATTAAAGGAAGCAACACACATGACTTTCTGGGGCACCGCAAAGTATGCCGGGAACCAGAAAAGGTAAGTCCAAATGACAGCTGGCCATGCAGTGTCACCATATGTGTATTAATAGGAAAAATGGGATGTACGAAAACTAAAGAATTCCATGTACAAATGGCAAATAAAGCATAATAATTTTTTTCAGTTTCATTTAATTTCAGCTTCAACCCTGACATCAGAGGACTTCAGGCTAATTCTGATTTCTCCCCAAACACTTAAAAAAACACGAGCAGAATTCCTGTCCTCTTTACAGGCACTTCACATTAGGATTAAACACTACAAGCATTCATTATTTATACATTTAATCAGAAAATGGAACATTTTAATGCTAATCATCATTTTTCCCCAGACATCATGGTTAGCCAGTGTTGGGCTTCAATAAGTTGTCATGCTTAAGTGCAGCTTTAAAGACGTCCAGACAAAGAGCGACCAGCCTCTGAAGGAGATGGCATCGGTGCTGCATGTCCTCAGAAGTAGGGAAACATCGCCGCGTGAATCGCGGGCCTGCAGATCTCGACAAACCATTTGGAGGAACTCGGCTGATGAAGCACTGATTGCTGAGGAACAGCGGTTTTGCTGAAAGCAGACACATTCACAGCTGCTTCCATGTCTGCCGACAGGCGGTGACTGTCTTATTTACCGACTTGGAAAATAAGCTGCTGGAGTTTATTTTCCATGAAACTCAATGCACTTCAGTCAGATATAACTGATTAATTAAGATGGTTCTGATATAGGGCTTCTGAAGACCTCTTAACATTTCAGTTCCTGCTATAGTGTTGCCTAAACAACTTGTAAAATCATATTATGTTGGGGAACTACTCAAATGCTCCATCTCACAGCTTTCCTGGCTTATTACATAAGCAGAAATTGAAACACGCATTCTGATCTGGACCCAGATTCAGGCAGCTCTGCTTATCACTACAGCCCATAGCAGAATTCCACACAAGAGCCCCGAACATCTCCCCTTGGCATGGGGTATGTGTCCAGACTGTGCATGGTGCCTTGGGAACAGTGCAAGATGCAGGCCCAGTCGGAAAAAAATACACACGGTTTTTATGTTAGCCCAGTGGATGCTGGGTATTCTCCAGTTTGTCCAATGGAATGGGTGGCTGCTGCTGCCATTGCTATCAAATCACAGCTGGCACAAAACAGCAATCAAAATGTACGAAAGACAAACCATTTCAATGAGTGAAACTAGCTAAGCTAACTAGCATGCTAGTGCACTAGCGAGAAGGTAACAGCTTCACAGTGGGAATGGGATTAATGTGAGAATACATAGGGGTAACTTATAAACCAAAATTATATTTTGCTCTCTATTTCTTGAAGACCAAACAGATGACAAGGGGAGTCTCATCATCTGGGACACCTACAAGAACCACATGATACCAGAGCATAGGAAAGATACAGAGATTTTGTTTTCAGAAGGATTTGGCACCTACCTAAAATCAGAACGTGATGTAGACACCCAGCATGACTAAGGGTGCATTCAAAATCCCATACTTACACAGTACGTTCTGAATTTCACTAGAGGCTTACTACTCTTCCGTTAAGAGTTTTCTACTTAAAGTTGGACAGAGATGGCACTTTCTCTGCCATCTTGATAAAAATTTCTCAGCAACCAATGTTCTTCACTTCTAGCTGCAGCTCCAGTGGGCTTGTGGGATAGTTTGTTGTCCATTGGTTGCACACTTTGGAATTTCACAGAATGTAGCATCATGATATCATCCGTGTTCCGTTCACCTACTATTTCATCGATACTGAGGATTCAGACATACTGCTCACATAGCATACTATATTTCCCTTCTACTTAGCAAACAAGTATGCGATTTAGGACGTGCCCTCATACTGATCACTTGACCCTAGGACCATGAGCCCACCCACTCACTGAACATTAACAACAGGGCAACGGGTGAACACTAGCATAAATTTTCCTGCTGCATCTAGGATGGTGATGTATTTATTGAAATAAGTAACTATTCTTTTAAAAGTAAGACAGGCCCATCAAACAGTAATGCTGATGTATAACCTGTGCCAAAATAATTTATGAACCTTGCTGTCTTTTCGAGGATAAGGGTTCGAAGTTGTTTCCTCCGTGGCCCAACAGATATCTGTTTTACCACATACCACTCAATCTGGATTGACAGTTATGAAGTTCTCCTGGCAGGTTTGACAGAACAGCCCAGCATGAACTAAAGGCTTGACTTGTTGGTTGGGCATCTGCTCAGCACTCCTTCTTCATATTTGAGAGGGTTTATGGATCAGATTAGACCTGCAGAATAAATAAACATTTTTATGATTTGATTCAGGGAACACAGTATGAATGCTTCCCTGAATATTAGTCAGTTTCTTTGGGGGAAGTGTTTATTTTTTAATGAAAATATCCTTCTTAGCTAGCTGCGGCAAGTTTGCAGAAAAAAACAGTGATACCTGTGCAAGGCAGAAAGAGAACAGTTAACGGTAGAGCAAATAAATATTTGTCTGTGCAGACCGACCAGCTCAATCCTCATTGAACATCATCTGAATTGTCTGTTAAGGAAATGTCATGTTTGATACACATCACACATGAAACACAGCTGAGCTAATTTACATAGTTCAGACATAGTTAGCAAATACAGAGAGAGGTGATGTAGGGAGATGGCTAACACTGCATACCACCGAATGTGTGCCCTGAGGGCTGCCACTGGTGTAACTAAGGCAGATGTAGCTGTGGCCCAGCTAGCTAGCTG
>JAODJW010000062.1:7837700-7853274 GCA_026777045.1 Hyperopisus bebe | reverse complement strand
GTATTAATCATTTTTATATGAATATTCTTGGGTTGTGGAACGAATCATCTGAGTTTCCATTATTTCTTATGGGAAAAATCGCTTTGATATACGAGTGCTTTGGATTACAAGCACGTTTACTGAACGAATTATGCTCGCAAACCAAGGTACCACTGTAGTAAGAAATGTAGTAACTGCTTGAGATAGAAGATCCACCACGATTCGTTAATGCTGAATTAACATGAGATGACTATGTAACTAATACTTTTGTGGGTAATTAATACAAAAATAAGAGCATAATACTTAATTATTTCTGCCCCCTCAAGTAAAGTGTTACCGATATGCTTGAATCTCACCAGGTATTAATTTTATGGGCATTTATGAGGTAGGTAGGTGAGAGAAGGATTGGAGAGGGGCTGGAGTGAGTCTCTGAGAGAGATTCAAAATGAGACTCCTATGCCCCTCCTCCAAAATAAACATCATGGTGGCCCTCCATGCCGCTGCAGGGCTGCTGTAGATTATACGCCACACCATCAGCCTGTAGTTGCTGCACAGGCTCAGGTGATGAAGACAGGACTCCAGCAGGAATGTTCAGAATTCCATAGATTGGAGACAGCTGGCCCGTAATGGTGGACATTTTGATCCTCTTTGAACATTTCCCCATAATTCGTAAAGAGATGCCATTGTCTGGCGTCCATTGCAGCATATGTGATACGACAAGCCTGGAATTATGCATGGAAAGTTAGTCTTTCCCAGCCGGGAACCACGGAGCAGTAGCAAACCTGGTTACGGCAATGGAAAATGCATGGGTTCATTAGCAGTTTAATTAGCTTGCACACTGAGCCAGTTCATCTTGTCTATGAGGTGTTACGGCTTGTTGTAGGGCTGAAATACCGTCAACGATCAGTTTGTCGATCCCTTGAAAAAATCGCCGAATGCAAAAGATTCATGATCAAGACCCTTTTTAAAAAAAAAAACACTTTTTGAGATTAAAGGAGATTCAGGCCAGATGCTGCGGCAGGGACTCTGATGTCACACGTCCCGGCTGTGTCACGCTGCCTGCTGTCATCCGTCTTTGTAGAAGACACACCGGAGACACTAAAGTATCACTCCGCTGGCCTGTTGGCTCCTTGCATGGAGTACAAGCTGCTCGCACAGAGGGAATCGTGTTTTTATGCATACCGCCCGGGCCTTGATCTTGCCACACGTTGTGACCCGATGCAAACGAGGGCTATGAAGGTGTGGGAAGTTCTGTCACACTGTAAACCTTCCCGGCTCATTAGGCTGACTCAGGCCTGGTTGGTCTGAGGAAAATCACAAGACTCGCTGTTTACTCCTCGCAAATTTAAGACCCCCGTGCCACCAAGGAGGCCACCGGTGAGTGATGTTCCAGTTTTTCGTCACCTAGACGTGGGTTAGCCTTGGACCCTGGTGAATTAAGTGCGGGCTGATCACGCTTCCACTGGTCAGCCACGGCTTGCACCCAAGCCAGACCCCTATTGCTGGTTATTTGCTCTAAATGGAGCCGCAGTATGAGTGTCCGCAATAAATTACTGTCCCTGTGCCAGCGGCTTCTTTCACCTGGCTCTGTTCACACATAGGGTAGAAAATTAAATTAAAGGAAAACATAGGGACAAAAATAGCTAAATTGTCAGCCCTTCCCAGGGCCTGAGGATTTCTTGGGTAAACAGAATTTTTTGGGTAAACTGAGACAGCTGTTGAAGGGTCAGGCTTCAGTCTGGCTGTTTGGTCCACAAAGAGGCTGCATATTCACTGTATAACAACTAGTAGGACCGAAATAACTGTAATGTAATGTAACATACTGGCGAAAGAATTTTGTTTAGGCTCGCGTCTGTGTGTTCCGTCCCGTTCGTTTGTTTATGTTTAACGGTTCATGCTGCCATTTACAGGAATGCAGGTGTGACTTGACTTACGTTGGCATGACGTTCTGATGAAGTGGAAAATAGAAGTCAAATATGAATAAACTATTATAAATAATCAAATAAATAACTACTGTCACTGAATAAGTAAATAAATAATTACTATGATTTAATGCAATACCGGTAATTGAAAAGTAAGTAATTGATCGGCATCAGTAGACAGTTTCGTATGGCATATTGCTAGCCCATAGTGTGATCAAAATTCAAAGTTGATTACTGAATGTGTATTGCTATTGCACCATCATAAAATCGAAATATCATAAGTTGAACTGTTCTAAAGTGAAGAGCATCTGTATTACTAATAGGAGTAATAACGATTAATGGGGGCACCTTGCTTATCAGAGAGGGGGTGCTCTGCTTCTCATCTGCAAGGCTGCGTTGTTTTATTCCTTAGCTTTGCACGGTGGTCTGCATGTTCTTCCCATAGATCCCTGGTCCTCGGATGTTCCCAAGGATTTCAGCTGAGAGTTTGGCTAATGACACTAAATTATTTTGAGTTTGCTACTGTGTGTCTGCCCTATATCAGATTTGTATCCTGCCCAGGACATAGCCTGCCTCCCCCCATCCATTTCCCCTAATTTCAGAGATAGGTAGACATCATTTTAGCTGATAATATTGAAGTAGTCTGATATAATGGGAAATATAGCACAAGGTGGCACCTTTATTCCCAGACACAAAGGCTGAAAACCAGATCTATTTGAGTGGCATCTCTAAAACTGAGACAGAATATTTAATTACTCTTTGTCTGCGAAGAAGGTGCATTACAAAGCAATGTCAGGACGTTCAGACCCTGTTCCCGTACGCGATTTTTGGCAGGGCGGATACCCCAACAGAATATGAAGTGAGTTTCATTTGAAAGCTTCGTCTTAGGTTGAAAGGGGAGTTATCTGGATATGTAAGGCACGCCAGCAAAGATCAGATCACGGTGATCCCTGAGAAAACTTTTGTGTTGAAATGGAGGATCACAAACACCAGGCCCCAAAGGTGCAGCGATTGTCTGTAAGCAGGAACCTCTGCTTGTCACGTGTCCTCCATCCGTGGGCAGGCGCCATGCTTGGGAGGCCTATGTCCCTGTACAGCTCCAGGAGCTCCGTACTGGCTTGCTGCCTTAGCTCACGCATGTAAACCCTGCTTTCCTGGAAAAGGCAGGTACTCACGCGTAAAGCTATTACTGATCATCCGTGTATGAGGGAGCATATGTGTATGTTTGTGCACTAGTTCTCAAACTTGGGGTTTGGGGCTACTAAATAACTGGGAGGGGTTGTGAGATGATTTTCTCGAGTATGACAAAAAAGGCTTTGGTGACTCTTTTGGACATGTTTTTGGTAATTTATAAACACATTCATAATGCATTATAAAGCATTCATAAAGCATTATAAACATGGCTTATAAAAAGGCATAACATTATAATGGTTGGTATAAGCATTAAGGATACTTTGTATTGCATTATGAAGGTATCTATAGTGCATTATAGATGAGAGCGTCAGAGAGCATCCTTAATGCATAATAAACACGGCTATAATGTGTTATGCCTTTTGATAAATATTCATAGCCAATGTTTATAATGTTTCATGAGTGCATTATTATTTGTTATGAATGTGTTTATTATGAATGAATTGCTAAAATAATTGCCTTAAGTAAAGTGTCACCAAAATTTTAATTAAAAAGCTGAATTTTATGAGTAACATCATTAATTATTCAGTAGATGCATAATTAAAAAAAATCTGTATACTGTTCTGAAGGGAGAAACAAACAGAGCAGGAGAACTCAACTGGCGGAAACAATTTAATCCAGACCGCTAGGTAAATTATTTTGTGGACATCACCCCTCCCACCACCCCACCCCCTTGGGAAATTTTATCGTTAACATCACGTTAGCAAATATTGTCATCGGGGACGGTTTTATCTCAGACCTTTATTGAGTATCCCTGAAATGTAAGATTGCTGGGTCTAGAAATACCGGAGTCCTGACCAATGTATTTTGGGGTTCTCCAGACCCACTGTGTCTATGTGTGCAGGATGGTACTAGGTTGCATGTAATTGTGTCATTTATGATGTTGACCAAGGTTTGTTTTCCAACAACAGATCTCATGCGTCATGGATCCAATAAGCCAATAATTAATGGAGGCTGTTTAAGCCAATGAGGTACTATGACATGGTGACCTGCGGTTACTGACCTCCCAAGCCCAATCATGTGACAATGTAAGGAATGTTAACCTTTAACCTTTAACCTTTAACCCCTAAAATCAGCACAACAGGGAGCAATAAATCATATATCTCTTCTTGTTGTAGGAAAATCACTTCTCCCATTTTCCTTGATGTATCTATTCGTTTGCTTCCAAACAAACATATAGCCAGTTAATAAACCAATAACTCTGAATTCGCTCTCGTCTCCCGGTCGGCAAAATGTACCGATTGCTGGAATCTACTGCCCCCATACCGCCCTAAATTTATTCCTAGCTATAGGCCGGCAAAAACATCTTGCAAATATGTTTTCATTTCCATGAAAACAAAATGCTCATGTAAAGATTCTTTCCTATTATGACTAGTCAGATGTAATTACATGTACACCATAGGTCAGCTGATGTTTTTGGAACACTTTTAACCTTTTTAAAGAACATCACTTCCCCGTTCTTTGTGTGGTTTTATGTAGATAAAGTACTAAGGTCACCTACAGTAACCCACTGCCTGATTAAATGACTCACCTGCTGTATGTTAGTATTAGGAGAACAATGGAGAACAAAGGGTCTTATATTTTATACTAGACATGAAAAAGGGCGCTCCATCCATCCATCCACCCATCTTTAAGCAGCTTACTAATTACTGTGTTGTTGGGGGGCGCACATAGGGCACAGAGCAGGAACAAAGGAATTTTGAACAGACCACAATTTAAATGACTAGTCAATCAATCCATAATGTTCTCTGTAAATTCAAATCTTTCAGAACAATGAACAGGTGAAAGATACAGTTCCTAAGATAGAAAAGTTATTCACTGCTATATATTACAGTTTGTACGTAATAGCAATATGCGACAGCTTCCAATGCAGTTCACATAAGAAACTGTGAAAATATGAAGGTGACCTTGTAGTCCAAGTTTAAAATTCCAGAAGGTAGGCAGCAGTATAATGCAACCGATTACACTGGTACACAATTGATAAGAAGTTCTTTATAATAAAGATAATTTTAACTGTACTTCTACATTACAAAATATGGTGGAATTTAATACCTTTTAGGCTGACTTTGACCAAATACTGTAAATTAATTAATCATGGTCATGGAACAACATAATAGTATATATTGTATATTGAATAGTGTGAATGTACTGAGAGTTTTACATAATTTGTTGATTTTATTTATTTTTCAGTTTGCATATCAGGGAAACTCTAGTTTAGATGGAAAGTGTTCTATAATTAAATATCTATACATCCAAACATTGATAAAGAAGATAGAGTGTACAATCAATGTGTGGATGAATTACTCTGTCCAAATGACCCCCCCGGACATGCTCATATAAGCTTTATTGACCGGTGGGCTCCAAATGTGACATTCCGCCAACGCCCCCGGCCAAGTGCCTATGCAAGGACAGTTTACCATCTCTTACACACCCCCAGGGTCCATAAATCACTGTTGGTACTGAATGAATGAAGCTTAACTAAATATATATATTTCCCTCTCACAGATGTAGCTAATTCAGAGTCTGTTAAGTGAATCAAACATCTCCATATGGAAATAAATGAACTCAAGAGATATGTAGATATAATAGAGGAAGCTTGGATATCTGAAGTCAGCAATACCGTGTGTTTTACATGTTTATCGAGAGTGATGACTCTGCAGTTTTGGAAAGCCACTTGCTAAGCTTAAAATTATGTGCAAATTGTTGCTTCGCAGGTCTTATTACTAGGGAAGGACACAGATTAATGGTTTAAGACATGGACGGAATTTGATTGATCAAGGAACCTGTTTGATCAACAAACTGGAACAATGTGCATAACCTGAATTGCGCTGTTACCAAAAAAAAAAAAAAACGAAAGTCACATCAGCTAAGCAAATAAAGGCTACAAATGAGTACAGGAGATAAGATGCCCCAGACGGCTGGCAAGGTTGTTGCAGAGCTGATGGTGAGCACGGATACAGTGTACTTAACTCCTCACCCACTCCAGCAGCCTGAAGTGATGAATCACTCCATTTGGATGGGACGTTGACGCACCACATACACTCACACAACCATACACTTCAGGGATTTTAGAGATATCAATCCAGACTTTTCCCCTAGAGCAGTGTTATCCAATCTGGTCCTCGGGGACCCACAGACCAGTCCGCGTTTTTGCTCCCTCCCGGCTCCCGAGCAGAAATGTGGACTGTCGGGCAGGGAGCTGGGAGGGAGCAAAAACATGGATTGTCTGTGAGTCCCCGAGGACCGGATTGGGGAATACTGCTTTAGAGAAATATGCAAACTGCACACACACAGGGATTGCAGGAAGGTATTGAACCCACAACCTTGGAAGATGCACGGTGGCCACTTTTTAACTGATTTGATTTTTCATTATTTTTTTATTAACATTTTTTTATTTATGAAGGAAATATACAGTCGGAGGAAGCATGTAGTATCATCTCCTCATACTTCCAGAGTTGTGAATTCAAATCCCACCCCTGGATTTGCGTGTGTTGACCAGATTCTCCCTGTGTGATCTCAAAATAAGCGATTATGATAAACAGCACTTCTGTGCTTCTATACTGTATGTGCCCTGTGGTGGACGGACATCCCATCCAGTCTGCCCCTAACCTGTGCTGCCTTGGATCCAGGCCTACTGTGAATCTACACTGGAGAAGTAGCTGAACGTTTCATGGATGAAAGCGTGTTATCAATGTAAAACTGGGCATAAGTTTTTAATAGAAAACCAACCACCTGTAAGCTGATATACGTCGATTTTCAAGGCAGTATAGCTTTGTCTGTTTTTTAGGCTCTGTCATCTACGACTTACAATCAGTCATCTCTGTCTTTATCGTCTGAATCTCATAACGACAGCGAAACATGGAGCTCAAGGGGTCTGGGGGTCAATCCAAATGGACTTGATTAAAGGCTGACATGATTTATGGCCGGAATCAGTGGAGGGCGGCCCAGCTGAATGGCTTAATGACCGGGGTTAGCTCCTCATATACAGTCCGTCTGCTGTAATACCAAGCTCTTCATTTTTATGAGCTGTGTTCTTTGTTCTGGTGCCGAGGAAGTGATGAACCAAAAGTTCTGTGCAGATACGGTTTGCTTAACATTTGCAGAAAAGGTGCCTGCCATCCATCCTCTGTTTTCTAAATTATACGTTTGTGCGATTTAATGTTCCCCTCAGCCGCCGCTGAATGCTTGAATTTTCACGTTTTCCATTATTATTGTTCTTTAACCAGAAACACCATATAAATATTTAACATGAAATAAATATATACAGACGGCACGGTTGCCATGGAGAGAGGAATAAGTGTTAAATTTTGGGATTTATTTTGCCTTCGTTCAATCTGGACATATTCATATTTCCTCCGCACAATGTGGTCTCCAGCAGGAAGGGGACGCCGTGTGGCAGGAAGTGGCTCTGGACGAACTTCCTTTGTGAAGAAAGCTGGAGGCAGAGAGGCAGGAGGGGAGCCAAGCTGTATACTGCAAGGTTTCCCGTCCACCAGGAATGCCTCCTTCTGAGGAACCTGCCCTTCCAAATCGGTTCCAGAAAAAAGGCGGAACCTCAGCTGATAAAACATGAGACAAATCGGTTTTCAGAAGCACTGCTGTGAAATGAGAGATGCCAGAGGGTGATTTCCTGTGGATAAAATGACATGTTAGATACTCATCTACCCCCTCACTTCCTCTTACATGTACACCCCCCCCAGACCAGGCAGTTGGCACCGCGATTTATTTTCTCCTTTCTAATTGCGATGAGATCTGTTTGCCTATAAGTTCTTGAGTCATTAGTGCTCAGATAAACCCCATAGCAGTACTCAGCATTGATAAATTATTACCGATTTGCCAAGTCTTTGTTTCTAATAGACCCTGGGCTAAGCTGGAATATGTCGCCTCCTGGAATACTGCTGATTGATATTAGCGCATTAGATTATGTACCCAGTGGGGGTGCGAGTCCATCAGGACGGCTCCGGGCTCCTATCCTGCGAGAAACGTCAGCGGGGTATTTGTGTCCTGAGTGTCCCACTTCAGTATCTCGGAAACGTTTGCATCCGCCGAGCTCCAGTTTCCGGATCACATCGCGAACGGAATTGAGAATGAGAAATTGTGCCGGTGGGGAACAGCATGGCGCTTCGTCATAGCAAATGGACCTGAGAATGTTTCGCGGGGAATGAAGACTGTGTCTGCCTCGACCTGAGGTAAGGATCACAACGGCGAAGGGGCCCGACCTACAGCAAGCTTATTTTTGTTGAGGTGATTCACCACTAAGGTTTTCCTCCCAGCCAGGGTGACTTAGGAATCTGTGGGATACTTTTACCTGCTGAGATGATGCCTTTCCAAGTGTCTCGCAAGTTTATTACATTGAATTTGCCCAGACATATATTTTTTAGCTGCAGAGGTTTGGATCAAGTATCATGGTCAACGATGCAACAGCAGAAGTACTTGTGGGACTGTGAACCATCTACATTTGGTGATCTGCTATCCTGGGGCCAGTTTACGTCATCCAGAATCCCTCAACGTCTTTCAGATTCAGCCAGGCTCAAGAAGGCATTTCCTGCTCCAGAAATGTGGCACTGTTTACATGGGTCTGAAGATTTTTACATGGGTAGGCTGAAGATTCACGAGAACCAAAAAGAAGATGCTTTCTTCCAGAATGTTCTCTGAGGGATTTAGCAGCTAAACTAGGGACGAGATCTGCTTCCAACATGCTTTCAGAATCAGTGCCAGAATGAAGAAACTTACTTGGTATGAAAGGTGCAGATGTAAAGGCGGACAGACCAAGCTGCAAAGACAAAAATACACCAAAACACAATAAAATCACAGCTCAACAGAAGTCATATATAGAAATATATATATATATATATATATATATATATATCACACACACACACACACACACACAGAAGAACAGAATGAAAATAAGTATGTGTTCATGGTATATGAGTTCATGACATACTGGATAATGTCTCATTTAATCATAATTTTATATTTATATTATTATTCTTTTCATTTTACAAATTAATTATAAGTAATCTACATAAGCATAAAGTAGGGTGATTTCACTCATGTTGTGATGCTAGACAGTAACACGGATTGTCTGTTCAGGTTTTCTTTGGTATCAATATTTTTTTTCTTTCCATAAAAATAGCCATAATTCATATGCCTTATCACTTTCACTGAGAACCTTTTAACACGGCTGGCCCGCAGAGAAATGTCATATATCAAACGAGGGAGATGACGTCACCTGACCGTCGCGGCGTGCGGCTAATACGCGCTAATGGAGCGAGCTCCCATTGGCTTAATGTGTTCCATAAAGCAAAAACCATCATTAGGCTTAATGAAAAAGCAGAATGCTTTACAGCTGGTTATATAAGATCTTTCCTAAAGGCCTTCCCATCGGGTGGCACCTCGGTCAAACTGGCAACTACCCCTCTATGGAAAGGTGTCGTTAAAAAAGAAAGTATGTAACTTAGGACGTGAGAATTATGATGGCGTGAGATTCCTGAAGTCACAGAGGCAGAAGCACGGGAACAGGCAAAAACACTGTTTACAGCGACATCGTGAATTACCCACCAGTAGTAATTTTCTGTCTTGATATAATGTTGAAATTGCTCTCTGTTGTTTTAAAACATGTTCATAATCCATTCTTTACACTTCTGTTTCACTTCGCGTATGGTGCTAATTTAGTCCAAAAATATGGTGGAAAAAGTATAGAGGCACAGAACAAATTGAGTCTTGCATCACGTACAGACATATGGCATAATTATACCCAAAACTGAATCTGGGAATTAGTCTGAGTCTGTGTAGCTGCCCCCATAGTCCAAAGCAGATTGGCTTTTTTTCATTCTGACTCATGGCTGAAATTAAGATTTCTTTCAAGAATAGAATATAGCCTCTTCGCCAGTGGACCTTGGGGACCCGCAGCTTGTCCACGTTTTTGCTCCCTCCCAGCTCTCGGTAGGAAAATGTGAGGAAAGATGTGAACTGTCTGGCAGGGGGGCTGGGAGGGAGCAAAACTGTGGACCGGATGGAACCAGGTTGTGAGACACTAGAGTGTCAGCCACTTTTCCGAGGGCTTCCTGCGGCCCTGCAGCTCGATCACCCCCACACCACACCTGTGGCTCAATTAAATGGCTAATCACTCCCGCAAAAGGTTGCGGTGAATCGCAGAGGCCGGGACACGGGGTCAAGTGCAATTGGCTCCCTCACTTAATATCAGCCTCAGGTCGATGATTACAGAGAGACGCGCCCAATTCTGGAACACAAACAGTATTTAGAGAAGTCTCCCAAGTTTCCATCTGATAAATCACCTGCAAACACCATTAGACAGTCATTAGACAGGTCTTACATCTCTGGGATTATTAAATCCTGGGAACTATTTAAAAATAAGAAGCTAAGAAGTTTTGCTGCAGATATTCTGACCAAAACGGTGTTCTTGACACAGTTTAACAGGAGTGCTACCAATAAACCACAAAACCACGTCTGAGCCAGGCTGAAATGAATGTGGATCTAAATGTCAGTAACTTCAATCATCTTCTTTAAATGAATTAGCAATGCTAGAAAAAATGTATATGTTTTATATCCAACTATAGAAGCTGCATGTGTGCTCTTTTAATGACTTTTATGTCAATCCATATTCTTTTTCATTGTGGCTGCAAACTGGACAGGCAAGTATATAGCTTTTGCTTTTATTAGATATTACTTTATAAGATTATTTTTCCTATCCATTATTGGCAATCTCTTGCAAACAATAAGAGAGAAATTAATTGGTTAACTCGCAGCCACTTTCTACCAATGGTCTGTTTTGTTTTTGCCTCATTTCCAGGAAATTACAGCCTACTCCAGCCTTCATACTTTTTTATGTTACTGCAATTATTTTGCCGTGCCGCAACATTAAAGTGACAAATGTACTACATTTCTTGCCGCAAAATATACAATTTCATTTAACTAAAGCAGGTTGTGTAAGAGCACACATTTGGCTAAATGGCACACTCAAATAGGCTTTGCTGATCTGACATACAGGCCCTATATAATTCATGCAGACATTTGCATCCTAAACCAATGACAACTCTGTTTGTTGGGATTTAAATATTACTCAAAGGACTGCGTCTGTTGAAGTAGTTCAATTACTGTTTTGAGTCTAATGTCATGCTCTTAATAAATTAAATAAAGGAATTTAATTTGCACTGTGAAACACACACACTCGGATGGGCACAAACAAAGACACAAATGATGTCAGGCTTCGCAATGTCACTAGAACATAGCTGGGGGGGGGGGTGGGCTTGTGTCATGTGGTAACGCAAGTCAATAATCAAGCTTAATATGTCAGGACAGTAGAGGCAGCACCTATCTCTGTGAGTCTGAGCCAACACGCCTTCTTGGGAAGGTGATCCGGACTAAATGAGGAATGCTGATTTCAGAAAAGGGCAGAGATTCTCTCGCCAAGGGAATCCTGCTGAGACAGGAAGCCTGAAGGTTAATGAGCAGCGGGAAGCTGATTTTGGGTGTGGCGGGTGGTGCGAGTCTGTGAATGCGGTGGAGAGGGGAACCGGGGCAGGGTAACCCTTTGGAAAGGAATCAACATCAGCAAGCTGTCCTGAACAAGACAGACGCTTGGTAGAAATGAATGTTTTGAGTCGTGGACCATTGGTGCAACTAACATTTCAGTACCACAAAGCCCACACAGTCCTATGCTGCCCAAGAAAAGATCTTATATCTTAGTGTGACAGCTTATCCGTTTTAAGATTTCTCCTAAAGACGCCCCAGTGTTTGCAGTGACCATCCAATATTCTCGCGTATTTGTTGACTCAGCCGCTACCATGTCATGTTTGGCTAATCGATACCGCATCCAGCCATCTAACTAATTAAGTTAATTAAATGAGCTGGTGATGAAACTTAACGAGTAAAGGCTGACAAGTGGTGTTCATCTAGCCAGCCAAGAAAATATAAGCAACCTTTTGGAGAAAAGAAGGAATTCCTGTTCATTTTTATCGAGTTACTCTTCATTTGCATATGTTCTAATGCTAGATTGTATTTTTTTTTTCTGAGTAAATTTACATTTGCTACCCAGATACACTTTTCTTTGACTGCTTAAGACTTATGTGCAGTGCTATATACTGTTTCTAATTACTACGTTCTTCAGCAGCACAGTATTTGGCCATAAAGAGTTGTACCAATGCATGCTAAGCCATATTGTAGAGTTTGCCTTCTGATGACCACGGGGGGAGGGCATTCTTTACTTCTGGATGATGAGCTGTAAGTCTGGAGGGCCATCAGAACATTCATGCAATGTTTAAGATTTACTGCAGAGAAGCTGTACTGAGCTAATTTCCCCCAGGGGTGTATTCAGAAGACAGATTTTTTTCTTGTGGCAGATGCCCAACTCTGCCCATTGTGGGATTAACATTATAATCAGGAAACACACGGCCATCCTTTATAAAGTCGGACCTACATCCCAAAACACCTTCACCCTGGAAGTTTTTTCAAATTCCAGATGTTGAAGTGCTGTCATAACACCTTAGGGCAGTGTTTTCCCCAGACAGTCCACGTTTTTGTTCCCTCCCAGCTCCCAGCCAATCAGGAACACCGAATACCTGGTACAGGTGCGCTGGGAGCTGAGAGGAAGCAAAAACTTGGACTGTCCGGGGTTCCCTGAGGACTGGGTTGGGAAACACTGCCTTAGGGAATGAGTCACCAAGGGACGATTTTTGCTCAAATTACCCCTTTGCTGGGGGCTTGTGGAAGTCTAGTTGAGAGTAGCCTTTGCAGAAGAGAGATTCACCCATGCATGACGTGGTAGGAAAGCTTCTACTTCAGTGATGATCTTATACATACAGGCAGACCATGGTAAATCATCGAGGATGCAAGTGTGTCCCAATACCGCTTTTTGTCTGTGCTACCTTCCTCGCTCACTCACTCATTCCTTTCCTTGTCCACTTCAGGAACTTTCAACTTAAGACAGCAAGTCATCGAGGGAGGGAGTAAGGGAACCATCAAAACAACAGTTTTGGGATGTAGCCAGGGTTTACAGAGAGTGCTGTGCAACACCATCATCATGACTAGTGATGTCATTACAATAACATGGAACCCTTTTAGCCAAGGGCAACAGCTGGAATGTACAATTTTACTAAAATCACGTGTTGTTTGTGATGTGCTTTGTATTTCTGGTAATTAATGCTTTGTGCATTGTCTGAAGTAGTAACATTACTATTTATACACAACTAGTTTTGTATAGTATTTGTAAGTATTTTCTGAATTTGCAGTGCATTGAAACTTGTCTGCCACCATAAGAGGGAGAATTTAGTATAAATATAATATATTAGTGTTGATTTAAAACTCGGAATAGACCACTTGACATGAATTATAGTAAACAATACATGTGGCATGTAATTATATTCAGATCACAATAATACTGATTATTACTCTAATACTTTCAGAGCACATCAATTTGCTTCCCCCAGAACAAACTTGAACAGGAAGACTTGTTGTTACTGAGACTGATAATTTATACAGAACTAATGAAGGGTTATTTATTGTCTGCTTGATGTAGTAAAGCTTCCTGTACAATTTTTTTAAATTCCAATTGTAATTTATATATCCATCCACCCATCCATTCCATCCATTTTCTAACTACTCATCTTAACTACTCACGGTAATTATTGTCTGTCTGTCTGTCTGTCTGTCTGTCTGTCTGTCTGTCTGTCTGTCTGTCTATCTATCTATCTATCTATCTATCAAGGTGTATAACCATGGTATTTGACACTTGCTGTATTACATTGGTTTCTCAGCCTCACGTGCATTTTCTGATGTACATTTTTTCCTTTTTCCCTTTCTTGCAAATTGAGATAAATCACATAAGCCGCTGAAACCTGGCAAATATTCAGCCCCATTTAAAGGAATTCTATTGACAGGGGAAATTAAGCTGTCATTCCACTACAGCAAGGACGAGGTGTAACTCTGCGCCCCTTTTGTATCCAGTCGTGTTTCTTCTGGTATCCAGGGAGACAGACAGCTCTCAATCCCACGTCTGTTGGTGATGGAAGGAGAAAAGTGTGCTGGGCATCAGAGGCAGAGGAGTGGCCTAAGAAAGAGATCATAAGATGGCTTTCTATCAGCATGGTCTGCCATCCAGGTCTGAAGCAAACTCTTCTTTTCTTAGAGAGAATTTGTACTGTATCAAAACATCCACTCTCACTTCAATATATTGAAAAAGCAAAGAGATATTAACACTTGCAGTTCAAGGAGGCAGCAAAACACAGCATCACATAAAATGAGATGTGTGTACAATGTGGGGAGGGTATGATTTCTCTGGGGTGGGGAGACAAGCTCATCTACTCACCTGCAATCAGTTAGTTTATGTGTGTGTGGACTATGTTTATATTACATTGAGGGGATCAAATGTTCCCCGATGTGATAAAAGCCTGTTATTTTGATGTTGTGGGGACTATTTTTCAGGTCCCCACAAACATCTGTGAATGCAATCAAAAAACTACAAATACCAAATGCCTCTTTTTTTTGTTTTGTTACTGGGTTAAGGTTAGGGCTGGGTAGGGGTTAAGGTCATCATGTTGGGATTAGAGTTTTCCCCATAGGAATGGATGGAGAGTCCCCACAAAGATATGAATACAGGTCTGTGTGTGTTTGAGGGAAAGAAAGAAAGAGAGAGAGAGAGAGGTGGCATTTTATTTTATAGTTATTTTGTATGTTCACCTTCATATCTGGAGGTTGCCAATAAAATTTCTCAGACCCTTCCTCCAAAGTCCTGTGTTCCATCGATCTGTTTGCTGTCCGGAAGATTCATAATTTTTACAATCCAGCGAGATCTCATTCTGCAGGAAACACAAGTTATTTTTAAGGGTATGAAGGGTTCGACAGATGAGAACATTACAGCCACAAAGAGCTGTTTCCCGGGGTCTCTTTGTCCAGGACAGGAAGCCAGTGTGGGTCATTGATGTCCTGCCTGAGGTGTGTTTTATCAAATAATTGTACCTTTGTTTCTGGGAGAAGGAAAACAAATCAATAACCAAATAGAGGGCTTTATTTTTGGTGTAAAACACAATGATGCTGTCATCTGTGGCCCTAATGTGTTTGCCAGTGTTTTAAGATGACAACCATCCAGGTCGTGCTGATGCTACTGCAGACGGCACAAGGCACCAAAGCTTTGGAGCACTGCATCTCCAGCCAATCCATCCACACCTCCATCCCTATCTACTAACATTGCCTTTCCCAGGAATTCCACTGCGTGCTGTCTCAGTACTCTGGGATTTCTAAATCCGAAATGGGAACTATACAGAGGTAAATCTCGGGCAAGCTACGTGCTACTCCCATCACATGATTCACACAGATTGTTTGAACATCGCATGCGGGTGGGGTCAAGAACGACTTTATAGAGGCTAAGCTATCCATCACCAGAGCTGTATGCTGTCTTTCTGTGCTTAAATTTAGAAACATTTGGGGGGGGGGGGGGTTTTTTTAATTTCACCCCAAAAGAT
>JAODJW010000062.1:7815436-7837600 GCA_026777045.1 Hyperopisus bebe | reverse complement strand
GGACTGCAGACGTCACATGATTCCCTTGGGCCCCCCCCCCCCGGTCACTGGTACATCCCAGCGTGTGAGCCAAGGCAATGCAAAGAGTGCCAATGCAGGATCCAAGACGCTCTATGCGGCCTTTATGGTTTTTAACGCACCTCTTTGTTCATGCTCGTTTCTTTACCTCAGTGATTCCCAACCCAGTCCATAGGGACCCCTCCCCCCCCCAGACAGTCCACATTTTTGCTCCCTCCCAGCTCTCAGCCAATCGCAAACACCGACAACCTGTCTCAGGCGTGTTGGGAGCCAGGAGGGAGCAAAAATGTGGAGGACCCGAGGACTGGTTTGAGAAACGCTGCCTTACCTGATCACCGCATTTGGCTAACATCTTTGTTCGGGGCCGTCACATAGCGCGTCGCTAATTTCAAAACTAGTGCCGTGTCTCACCGTGCTGGTGCACTGCTGCAGCCCTGTAAACACAGATCGGGGGAGGTGGGGGGAAACAGACTGCTTGTTACCACTTCACTTGCGCGGGGTTACACTTTGCCATGACGACCGGTGCACTGGCGGCAGAGATAAGGTGCAGTGGAGCCTGCTCCCCATTACTGACACCGGCAGGCTGCATGGTGTGAACTTCCTGCCGAATCCGAGGCGCTCACTGACAGGAGAGGGGGAATCCTGAGGAGGAGGAGGAGGTTCGCTGGGGCTGGGTGGGGCCTGCATGAATAATGCTTAGGGTGCCCATCATTGTGGAATTAGAGGAAGCCTTTTTGGCAGAGGTGGGGGGGTGGGGGGGTCTGCTACTGGCTGCATGACAAAGCTGCCTTTGAGGCAATCTGTGTGTGTGTGTGGCTGTGTAAGTGTGTGTGTGTGTAAGCGTGTGTGTGTAAGTGTCCATACATTTCAATGCCAGTGCAGGAGCAGAAATGTCAGAGGGACGATAATTCACCATGGAAGCACCGCTGGGAAGGGTCCAGGTTGGGGCGTGTAGGGGTGGGGGTGTCTGATTACGGCTGCTGACCCACACGCCGTCACCGCAGCGATGATGCGGGACCTTGACCTGAGCTCCCACTCCCCCCCCCCCTCCCCGTGATCTGTCATTTACAGCTTTCGCCACACTAATGAACCAGTGTAGGGCATGTGCACTCTGCTGTGCCGTTAAGGAGCAGCGATGCATCGCTGAGCATCTCCCACCACAAAAGCAGGAAGGGGTGACGATAAATGGCATCGTGGCATCCCTCGCGGATGCAGACACCTCGCGACTGAGCCTTACAGTTCACAACGGCTTGCTACACAGCCTAGTCAGATTTTGCCCCCCAACCCCCACCCCACGTACTGTGTCCCCTTACCACAGTCTGCACCATGATCTCAGCAAAAGCACGTCTCTATGGCTAAACCAATCTGCTCAGCTGGAGGGGCAACGTTCAAGGTTGCTCCTCGTCACCATGGTTACAGCCCAGATTTTACACTTTGCAGAAGTCATTCACCACGGCCCGGGCTGACCCACTTATAAATGTCAAGACACTGCAGAATAAAGACATCGTGAGACGAAAGATTAGTTCAGAGCTGTGGAAACAGCAGTGACTCCAGGCGTGTTGTGCGGCGGACAGGATATCTTACACGCATCCTGGCCATCCACGGCTGGTAAGATATACTGATTGACTCATCCAGTGTTAGGGGTGCTATTCCTGCAACAGGTTGTTACTACGCTAGGTGTATTCTATTTTACTGACCTACAGTACAATTGCTCTACCCTTCATGTAGTGTTTGATAAAGCTGCACCTCCTAGTGGTAAAGTTGAAACATTGCAGGTTTAATCTTATCCAGGTAGATATGGCAAAGAGATTCTTGGACTCCTTTCCCAATTCCCATTTGACCGCTCCAAATAAACAGGGTCTTTCCACACAGCAGAAGCTCTTTCTGACGTCTGCTACCCCAACAGTAGCTGGTCGACCTAAGATTTAACACATTTCAGATGATACCACCTGGAATTAGGGCCAATTGCAGGTGGGGGGCATAACAGGGGGCATAATTTATATGGAGAAGCTAACCTTATTGTTAGCCAATGATATGTTTTGAGTTGGTGAGTGACAGGAGAGGGGGCACCTCCTGGAGCCAATCAGCTTTCAGCTATGGTCAGTGAACCTGAAATCCTGGTTTTTCTGCGTAGGACTCAGTGAAGCAAAGCATAATGAAGGTGGCTATTAGCGCAGATACTCAGCCTTCCAGGTGGCAGTACAAATGAATCTTTGATGTCACAGGGCTGGAAGATAGCGGCTGATTCCAGGAGAAAAGCGAAGGACGCCGTGTTAGGGCCACTGAGTCATACTGTAAGTAAATGAGCGAGTAGAGTGAGTGAGGGGCACAGCTGGCCAGGAAAGCAGCAGTGGACTGGGGGCCTGTCACACGAGCAGGGACACCTACGTGAGGATGCAGGAGGAATACAAGGAGCGAATCTCAGCAGTGACAGGATTCGTGAGCCCTGCCAAATCTCAGCACAGTGCCTATATACCTCTAATATCCGATCACAAAGCCCTGCCTACACATTACACATACCTTATTACTATTATAAGCTACCTTACATCTCTTTATTAATTCTCTTTGGGTATTTAGCAAAAGTGACATACATTTGTTGAGCGTGGAAGTTCACACATTAATGTATTATAACAGGATACACAGATTGCATGCGAGGAGACGTCAAGGCTAACACGACGGCCCCCTTATGCGGAATCGAGCCCGCGATTGCGAGACGCCACATTGCGACTCACGAAAGGAACCGAGATGCGCTGCATTTGGACACGGACACCTTTCCCCGGCTGCGTCTCCCGTTAGAAGAGGGTGACAACATGGCAGCGTAAGCGGGAGAACAAATCTGACAGCCGGGCCCAAGATTTTCGGGGAGTCGGGGGCAGGGCGGGTCACAGTGAGAACCTGTCAACTGGGGGGGTAGCAGGCACATCTTTTAAAATCTTTTTCTGGGGATGGCTAATTGATGAGCCCGCTCTCATTTGTAGACGCGGTCTCCGGGGGCAACGTCACGCTCCACAGCTCATATGGCCAGCGGACAGGGATGCCAGTGAGGAAGACGTGACTTTCCAGACGTTGCCCTCTACCAAGCCAGGTCTTGGAGCCCAGTCACGAAGGTGGCAGGCGCCGTCACATTCTCACTCCCCGCCTCCTCGCTTACTTTAATTGGCCGTCTCCGTCCGGGCTGTGACAGGATCTCATCCTCACGGTGCCTCGTGTGGCACGGCGGGCCGACGCTGTTCTCGTGTCGCACGATCGCGGTGCGGCGGCAGCTCAGATGAAAGCCGCTGCCGGATAATTAAATGGACCCCTTATTCCGAGCCTCTACGCTTACAGCACCAGACCCGTTATGGTGGGACGTTGTGTGAGGTTGGGTATGACAGCTGGATAGTGGGATTCTGTTATCACCAGAGCACTCTGGGAAGAAAAATATCCAATAAATGTAATGCAGCTGCATATGGATTCTGTCAAGGTTACCTACCTGCTCCAGGAGCAGACATGGAGAGCGGAGGGAATGAATCAAGGGATGGACTGTGGGATTGAGTTTGCTCAGTACTCATCCACTCATCCATCCATCCATCCTTTTATCCGCTACAGGTTTATGAAGAGTCTGGAGCCTATCCCAGGAAGTATAAAGCAAGAAAGCATCCTGAATGGGATACCAGTCCATCAGAGGGCACAAAAACACAGACTATGGCATATTTACAGAATCCTTTTCCCCCAACTGTAGGCTGCCACCTGTGAGGTAATGTCTCTGTCCTCATAGTCGTCCTGCTTTTTGCCTGTTTCTGCTCAAATGTAGCAATATCTGACCATGAGAACCAATGTTTTATTATGATATTTATCCCTTTTTGCGCCGGCGGGTTTAATTAATTCCCAGTGTAATTAAACTGTGTGCTGACATTTTGCTTCACCTCGCACGGCTTGCGTTTTCGATGGCGGGTTGTAATGATGTCACCGCTGGCTTCCCCACACGGCCGAGCCGGTAATGGCACACACTGTTAAGATGCGAACCTAGAAAGGTCACAGAACATTGCTTGTGCGGAGGCTGTTTAAAGATCAACCCCGTATTTTACACACGAGGCCAATGGGATTTGCACATTACCCAGTATGCACCAAAACGATTCAGACAGAGTGAAAGGTGATGCCCAGGGAGGACCCCTTGTAACAATTTACTAGACCCTAGAATATTAGAGCAGACGAGGTTAAAGACACCAAAGAAATATACGCTCTACTCTACCGTAAATATCTAGTCGGTAGCATTCTGTTGATCCTACTGCTTAGTAAGTAGTCGTTGGAAAACCACCAAATGAAATATCCAAAATAACCAAATACAGGTTAGACACAGTAAATAGCACTTTGCCAATTCCAATCAGCCTTCTGTATATAGTAGACTGTAAATATCCATCCAGCAATTCATCTATTTTCCATGCCTGCTATTTTCCATACTAGTGGTGAATTTGGAGCTTATCCCAGCCAACATAGGGTACAAGGCAGGGGACACCCTGGATGGGCTGCCAGTCCGTTCCAGGGCACACACACAAACACACTGTCACACACTACGGGCAATTTAATTTGATGTCAGCAGAATATAAAGGATATTCTAGAGACAATGGCAGTGTTGACATGGATCCAGATGGTATGTTTGAGAGGTACTGGAACGAGTTTGGGGACAGGTTTCATGGGATGAACCTGCGTGATGCCCTGCTCCGAGGGATCTCCGCATATGGTTTCCAGAAGCCATCTGCCATTCACTAACGGGCCACCCTCGCTGCCCACCGGCGTCGCCACATGGTGACTATCCCATTGTAACTTAAGCACCTTGTTGCAGTTGGTGCAGTGTAAAGAACACACTATGACCATCTCACTGGAGGTAGCCCACTGTATGCAGTTTCATGCAGTGGTGAACCTCTATGTTAATGTGAAGCTGTGCCCACAGAGCGATAACTGTACAACATTACTGGCCATGTTACTGGAAGGAGCAAGACTTTGCACATTGCATATTATCTGGCATATATTACTTATTTCAGTATTTAGCTTATATTTATAATTTATTTAGTAATACCTTCTGTTACAGCCATCTCTTCAGGTTATTTTATGTTCAATCCATAAATATGTACGCCCTTGAGTGGTATTTTAGTGCTTGACACTGGTCTTAAGACCCTTTTTTCACTTACTCAGTCTTGTCACAGAATTGAAAGCATTTCTACTCGGTCTTCAATCAGTCTCAGACTACAACGTCTTTGGTTTGGACTTTAGAGCCACAGTGATAGAGTTTTTAGAGTTTTTTTTCACCACAGTGATAAACTTTCTCATTTCCCCTGCTCCTCCCAAAATAATGACATACATTAATAAAATAAAAATAAAATTAATCTATTATTTCCCTATTTTGTCCAGTGCATATTGATTTTTTTTTTATTTTATTTTCGAAAATATGCGCTTGGACGTACCTTCAGAACAAACAAGACACCATTATTCAATGTGGCTACTTTAATCATAATAGTGATTTTCTCACATACACGCACACTCTGCTATAGAGCAATCTAACATGCTCAGCCCAATAGATTTTGTTAGAATGGGAATGAGTGATGTCATCATGTAGATCTCACGTGATTGGTCCTCTTCAGAAGCTCATTCAAGTATCACAGTTGCATGTTAACTGCTGTTTTTATGCTGTTGATATGAGTTTTTCGTCTGGTTTGCCATATTATTAAATCATCACCTTTACATGTACCAGGTTTGGCTTGCAGAACAAAAAACAGCAAAACAGCAAGCACACTCTGATGTAACACAAATCATTTCAATTTCTTTGTTTTTCATCCTGACTGGTTTAAAACATTACTGAACTGAAAATGGAAAAAAGACTTTTCAGCTCTGAATAGAGTTGCCATCCACCCAATACATCACGGCATCGTCAGTGTTCCTTTCTAAACTAAAATGGGACGCAATTTGTCTCATATTATGAGGACGAACAATTCACCATCCCCCTCCCCGCCCCAACTCTCACCCTGATGAGGGGTTCACATAAAAATTTGATCTGGTTCACAGTGGTATAGTCTTTGGTATTTGTAATTAAATACTGATGTTTAAGATCAAAGGACATTCATGCGTAAATAATACAATTTTAATTTTAAGTATTAGTAGGGGTGATTTTAGTAGGAAAAGCCATGGTCTCAACTTGACTTGTTCTGGTCTCAGTCTCACCACCACCCCCCCCCTCCCCCCAGTCTTGGTCTTCACTGGGACTCTGTCCCTCAAGGCCTTGGCAACTGGACTTGATATACAGTAAGTGATCTTGTTCCCATACTTACCTGTGAGCAAGCCCTTGTGTCCCTACAGAGACAGCCGTCACTACACAAGGCCTGTGCTGGATGTCACACAGACTCACAAACATCCGCCTGACCTCCTCATGACCTCTAAGTCATTGCTTTCATCACAAATTTAATTTTCTGACTGATGTTTAAACAAATTTCACAATGATTTACCGATTTAACTAGTCTGAGTCTTGTTAAAATCTGCCTCTCTGAGGCAGGCAATTGATTTGTGCACAGACGATTCAGAGGGAAATATTGCATTGCATTTTTATTTTTTAAAATATGCAGCTTAAGAGGAAATCCAGACAGAAAGTATCCATATATAAACTTCAGCTGAAACGCAACACAGCTTTGGCTATAAACCAAAAGCATTCATTTCTAGGCCATTGTTAGAGAACTTACAGAACTGACACAATAAAACACCATCGCAGTATATTCACAGCAGATGTAGCAGTGGGGAGAGCTTACAAAGCTGAACGTTGTGTACATTGCTATTGCGAAGCAAACCGAGTGCATGTTCAGATTCTGATAAACCTTTACCTAAATGTAACATAACTAAATTAAAAACCGTACATGAGGATATTATAGTAAGTACATTGGTTTGTATGTATAATAATTCTATTAATATATTAATACTATATGCAGTGTGTATATATATATATACATATATACATATATATATATATATACATACATACATATATATATATACATACATACATATATATATATATACACATACATACATATATATATATATATCAGGCATTACAGCTCATTAATATTGTTCAGTCTGGTCTCCCCCCTTCACAGCAAACAGGCCCTGCATACCTACCCAGCATGACACACAAATTTTATGTGCTTGTTCTAACTGGACACAACTTATGAAATCTGTATCCAATGGCAACCGAAAATAGAGGAGCCGGGGGCAGCCACTGCTGAAAGGGACAGTGTCTGAAAACTACACACAACACATGCAGAGAAAACCACAGGTGCAGCCGCACAAGACCAGAAGGGGCCACTAGGGGGCGTGGTGACAAAAGCTTATGGGTGATACCGCCACAAGGCAGCAGGCTCCATTACAGACTGACTGCTGCATTAACCCTGTACCCTCCCATAAGTAGCCCTGTATACACCAGAAAACTGTCAGCTAAGGGAATCCTTAGTAAAAGCTGCCAGAGACAGAGGTACACGACATTATCATGGTTTTCTCATCCAAACAATGTCCGTGGAATTTGGAAGGAGAGCCCCCATCTGCCCCTACCATAGTCTGTAAGGGCCCCTCCCTCTGTTCAATGCATCGCTTGTGCCCCCAGCTCCTGGGTCGTGGAGGTCAGAGCTGCTGAGATCAATCAGGGGCCCGCCCAATGCCGCTTTGAAACCCTGAGAGACTTTATCACCATCGACTCCATGGACCATGTGTCAGCACACAAAAAGATACATGTACCTAGATTGATGATGTCATCAGCTCATTCCCCCCCCCCCCAGTTCTTTTCCCAGAGGGGAGGACCGTACAGGGGAGAGGGAGAAGAGCAGAGATCGGTTGAGAAGCACTCACTCATGCACAGTGCGAGCTCTCTCCAGCACCCTCTGGGGCATAGTCGGGGATCACCCAGCATGCACTTCACAGGGAAGCACTCAGAAGAACAGGAAGGAGGGTTTCAAGGAGCCATGGAGAGACCATTTTCATCTACAGCTCCACTGCCTTGTTACTTTAACATATCTCCCCTTGGGATAAATAAAGTCTGTCTATCATCCATCCATCCATAATTTGGGCTCAAGAAACCTAAGTCTTGAAAGGGCTGTGCTATGACATCACACTGGTGACATCACATACTTGTGACATCACACAGTGGACCCTGGTTTATTTACACACCGGTTACTAGACCGTAGTTTATTTTACCACTGACTACCTGTCTGGCTTTTGGCCCCAGCTCAAGCCTTGCTGAAAATATTTTTTTCCCTTGTTTTCTACAATTTTCATATGATGTTATTTCTTGCAAACACATCTCCCTGAGCTTACAGACCTGGAGAAAATCATGCTGTCATTGTGCCTCAGCTGCTGCAGTCTTTGTTCCGCCAGCCCCCGACGAACCAGGCCTGTGTCCCCACTCCCCCTCCCTCCCCAGAAGTCGCTTTCATGACTCAGCAACTTGAGATGTGCGTGGTGATTAAGCAAATTCCAGAGAGCTTCCCACTCCTTCAATGAGAAGCAGAAAAGTCTTTGAGTGTCATTCACGAACGACTGTGTAGATCCAGACTCCTCCAGCCAAATCCCAACAGTCTGCATAACGGATTATACGGGATACAGATGCTAAAAACACGAACACGCTATGACCCGCAGTGAGCTGTGTGGCAGCCAACGAGGTCTCCAGAACATGAAAGAACATGTGGCTTTGGCCTGTAACTAGACACTAGGGTTAGCACATGGGGCTGGGGGTGTGGGGGTACAAAGCTGGGCCTCAGGCCACGGCCCTGAGGCAGTCAGAACGCCTGCCATTGCCTTCTTGGAAGCTGTACAGCCGCACGCGTTTCCTGGTAGCGGGCCACCCATGTCAGACAGCCGTGTCAGTCCATGTCAAGCCAGCGGCCTGCCGAGAGGGCACTGAGAGTCACGCCAACGGAATGATGTTTTTGTGGCCAGGGGAAGCAAATAACCACTAAACAGAGAAGCCTGCATGACAGATAAACATATAGCTGTATGTATCTTCTACAGACAATCCTGTAGCCTTAGGGATACAGTTTGTGTTCATGTTCTGTAACTGAACAACCCATGCATGGCTTACCTGAGCGCATGCCGGCCTGGAATGACAAAACGGTTCCGTTCTAGAGCGGAAAAATCAGAGCGAAGCCATGACACTCCGATCCTCTGCTATCTGTGTCACTACACGTGGGGGCGTGGCTTTAGTGTGTTGCCATGGCGACTGATCGGCAAGCAGTCTTGTCGCGGCTCTGGAACACCTCAGTTAATGAAGCCTAGCTGGCCTTACTGGGACCAACTGAGTCTGATTGGACTAACGGGGCCATCTAGAAAAATCTATGCTATTATTCGCACCCTAAATGACTTATTTAAAAGTTTTAAAAGAAGGCTAAATTTTAAAATAATCCCTGAAAAGGTTCTATATTTATTGTGCTGGTACACATCGGTATATATACACACACACAGACACACACACTCATTTATATCCTTTTCCCAATGATGTATTCTGGTCACTGTTGCTTGGAGCATTTCCCAGGCAGCGTAGGGTACAAGGCTGGGATACACCCTGGACAGGATGCCAGTCCATCAGAGGACACACACACACACACACACACACATTTGCATTCATATCTTTGTGGGGACCGTCCATTCATTTCTATGGGCATAGCTCTAATCCCAACAATGACAACTTTAACCTCTACCCAGCCCTAACCTTAAACAAACAAAATACAAGACTTTTGACGTGTGTGTGTGTGTGTGTGTGTGTGTGTGTGTGTGTTAAGTCTTGTAATATACTGTATGTACACCCCCCCCCACACACACACACACGCACACACACAGTGAAAACAGGATTTAAACCCCATATATGGAGGTATGACACAACAGTGCTCCACACTGAGCTGATCTGTATATACATATATCGCTTATATATAGTTGGACTCTCTTCAATTTTTTGTTGTTGTGTGTGCAGCCGGTAGGATTTGCTTCATCAGGTCCATACACTCTCTGCTCCTTCTGCTCTCTGCCCTCTGCTCTCTTCTCCCCTTGTAAGCCGCCCGACAGCTTTCCACTGCGAACGTGGAGCAGGAGCTGCACTGGTCATGTCAGAGACATTGACGCGAGTCTGCATGCGAGGGCCCCTGGAACACCAGCGCCTTCCGTAACCTGCCTTCCGTAACCTGATTAGACAGACAAATACATCTGCCCGATGGGTGTGTATATTTGTGTATATTTGCTTTCCTGTCTCATGCATACGTATGAGCCGACTGGTCAACGAGGAACCCCCCCCCCCAGTCCCAAAAAGAGCACATGTATTCAATTTTCTCCTCTGAAGTTCTCACCTTCTCTGCATATTTCTCTGAGGCACTAAAACTCATCTCCACTTGTGTAATATCTGGCCATTTATCCCTTCCCTACTGATATGAGTGCAGCTATATTCAATTGCCATCTGTGTGAATGAAGCCGTATCCCATCCCATCCCTGCTATTTTAATACAGCCGTATCCCAACCCATATGAGTGCAGCTCTATCCAATCGGCACTATTTTATTGCAGTTGTACCCCATCCTCGGTTATACAGTAATTGAGGCTTGGGGGTGGTGTGCAGCTTGGCAGGTTGGCTTGCCTCGCCTGTGCTCGGAGCTGGTTGAGTATAAAGAGTCACAATCACAGAGTACTCAACTGGTGGTCTGGATTTGTACTTTCTGAACCTGAACTTTCCACTTCCGGTCACCAGTTCAAATACTACAGTCAGCGGAGGCCCTGAACTTCCAACTGCTCCAGAGAAAGCCCTGCTTACAAATGAACATCGCTTTGGATAAAGACGTCTAATAATTAGATTGTAACTCCAAATATGAAATGACCCATTATTTGCATTTGTGGGGGGGGGGGGGGATGTTATGATTCTGCCAAGGCTGAAACCATCAACCTTCTGATGACAGCCAGAGGTCCAACCCACTGAATCATACTCAAGACCCTTAAGTATCACACCGAGTCATACTCAAGACCCTTAAGTATCACACCGAGTCATACTCGAGACCCTTAAGTATCACACCGAGTTATACTCAAGACCCTTAAGTATCACACCGAATCATACTTAAGAACCTTAAGTACCACACCGAGTCATGCTCAAGAACCTTAAGTATCACACCGAGCCATACTCAAGAACCTTAAGTATCACGCTGAGTCATACTTAAGAACCCACCAAGTTTCATGTGCTTTAGTGAAACAACATACAATGAATCACAAATGGTAAAGGCAGAGATATGACTGTGTATCTGTGTATCTGATCACCTGTATAAGATTTAAAAAGGTCAATGTTGTTCACTGAAGCCCAGCATTCCCTTGCTTCTCTAACCTCTCTCACTTTCACTAAGAGCCAAGTACTTTGTGTGTCTGACAAGAATGCAAATCGAAAGCAAACCATCCAACGCGGACGTTTCCTGAAAATCTCCCCCAGGCTGCACGCTCACACTGCTGCAGCTGCTTCAGTGGGTGACTAATTACCAGACCTGCCACCTCCGGCGAAACCCAATGGTTCTGGAGTGACCCATTGCTGTAAGACCTCGCTGGGTTCACTGGCTTCCTGCCTGGCATCAACCGAGTGCCAGGACTATTTCAGCCAGGATCTGCTTGTGCCAAACATAACTACATAAGTGCAGAAGTTCTTAAGAAAGCGCCAATGAGATCAGGTCTGATATCTTTGTGAACATTGGGGTCTTGCTCTAATAACCAAATGGCATAATTTTTCAGGCCCTGAAGCCAACAGCTCACAAAGTTAATACCTCAGAGGGGAACATGCATGGGTGCTGTAATGACCGGTAGCGTGTGGGTCGACAGCCCTGTGCCAACAATGCTGACATTAGCACCCGCGTGGGCACCGTCCCGACCTCTACAAATGTTACATCACCGAAACGAGGCTTTAATTGTCGCCAGCAGAGCATTAACTCTTACAAACTGCCCCGTGTATTTCATGAACAAACCCTTTACGTTAATTATTCAGTTAGCGAGTGAGCGGTACTGCCTGTGGCAGAGAGATTTCCCATAATGCAGCGGTCCTTTCTAATTGCGCTGGAAAAGGCAGGGGTCTGCAGCCTGTTCCAGAAAGCTCCCTGTCCCCTCTTCTGTGACTGACCTATTCTTTCAGAAACGCATCTCCAGCCCTGCTACAGGCCAGAAGTTCATGCTCTAGATTCCGTCCATGAATGTATGGATAAACTTGCCGATACCTGAAGATCACTGTTAACTATAGTCCACCACCCCGTCAATCAGCATGTTTAAGGTACCCAGCATGCACCGAAGCACCCTGAGACAGAACGACAGACTGCAGCAACACGGACCACTTACACATACCAGGCTCCATCACCGACGTGGTGGGATTTCATGACGTCCTATAGCTCACCCTCTGTTTCCAAGCTACCTCAGCCTTCACCCACCCTGGTGCCCCCACATCGACTCCAAACACCCTCCAGCTACCCAGCACTGCCCATGTCTCTGGACAGAATCAGCGAGCATTTTCCTTCCTCATAAGTTCCCTGAAAATAAATTCCAGTTTCTGTGATGCATTGGTATATAAGATGAATGAATAAACAAATGAATGAATGAAAGAATCAATCAATCAATCAATCAATTCCAGTTCAAGGCACCATCCCGCGACATTAATCCTCTTTCCCTCTCTCATCCTCCTGTTACTTAGAAACCTGACTGACAGTGCTCTTTAATGTAATGAGGCCTTCTGCCATTTTCTTTTTTTAAGGCTGCAGACAGTATTATCCTTTCTACATGGCTATTCCCTCAAAGGTCATCATGCTGGTTCACGCGAGAACAAGTGATCTGGAACGACACACATCACAGAGGTCAACTGGTCCCAGGATGGTGCACAGACAAGCTCTCCAACTTACTGAGATAGACACCATAGAGATCCATGCCTAAAATCAAGCCATAATTTTAAAAGTGTGACATCAACCTTAACAAAAACCTAATAAAATTAGCCAATGACTAATCGATCAATTGGGACTGTAAAATAAATAAGAATTAACTGCTGAAAGTCACAGAAGCAACTGCTGTTGAATTACAAATATATGTTAATACATCATAGACCACAAAAGAACAAGGCAACAAGGTAATTACAGTCTAATGGGTTTTAATTATGATTTAATTCATTCTAACAAAGTGCCCCGTTCCCTAAGCAGTACACGGTGTACCGACGTCTCATTTTAGTTTAGGGGAGTCTTATTATTTTCCTCATGAAAAATTATACAATTTAATCTTATTATAAATGATTTTTACTATACTTATGCATCATTTTTGGTCTACACAAGGGCTAACTGCTGAGGCGTAAACAATGACTCTTTGACTTGAAGTGCACGACATTATCTACAGAGAACAACACTCTTTCAATATTTAATCATACATTATTTTATGGCACACTATAAAAATAAACTAAGGGGACTCATTTCCCCCATTTTATTTGATCTGGTATGTGAGTTCTTTTCTCTCAAGGACAACTGAGAAGAGTATAATTTTAAAATGTTCAGTCTGCCCTCCTGCAATAAGTCAAAGACCAATATTACAATGGATTACAATATTTAGACAGAAGCATTTCCTATGACATCTGTTGGGTTCCTTTGTCTAGCTAGCTGGAGTACATTCCTGACAATTATATTGTATTATAATTGAAAAACCTTAAAATTAAGTTGGAATTCATTCTAGGATTCTCGGTTACATTTAAAGTCTATGACTGGTTAATTAAGTCTGGGTCTTACGAAATTCTGCCACATCAACCTATCACTTCAGCCAATGCAAGTGAGGAATCAGCTATTCGTTGCTGGCTGTTGTACATTGGTAAATACTACCCCCTACTGGTTGATGGATGCATGTGACCTGATGACATAAAATCCAATAAATTTAAGTAGATCCTTGAGTATATTTTTAATATAAATTTTACAGCCTTGTAACAACATGATAAACGTTGCAACATCAGGCAGTGATACAAAATGTCCAATGACTATAACATAAAGCCCCTGGCAAATCTCTATTAGAAACTCATTAGAAACTCATGATTCAGTTTCCAGAACGTCTGGAGCAAGGAAGGTGCATTTAAGCATTAGTATCGCATTAATAATTTTACTTATTAATTTCAAAGCAAGTTAATTAATGTAACTGAAAACATCCTCTGGGTCAAAACCAATCAATGCGAGTTAAAAACACACTATACATGCAATACATAATTTTTTTATTATAATATGAGAAGCGGAAATATCAGCATTTTGCATTTCATGCCCTGACAATGACAAATGCTTAAACATCCAGGCATGAACACGACTGCAGGTGGTTGAAATAAGTACCACTGCTAATAGAGATATGGAAATTCAGCTCGTTTGTGTGCAATGAATCCTTTGTAAATTACGACAGTGTGATGGAAACAAGATTACAGGACAGATTTATACTGACATGCAGACCACTATAAAAGACGAATAGACAGAAGAGGAAATGAGATGTCAATGAGGGCCTTACGGAAACTGTCCACTCTGTCCCACTTCTCACTACTGCCCCCCTACCTTACATACTAATAAAGTTTGTTGTTTATTTTTTCTCTCTTATTAACCTTCTGTTCATCAAGCCTGTTTAAGTGGGTCAACATAAAACACACATAGGAGCACACATCCTTTAATAGTTCTACCTGCTTTTAATATTTATAGTGTCATCTCTAAACTACAGATAAAGGTTGCTAACGTGAAATTTCCACTGAACCCTTGCTGAGGTGACGTCTTCCGCGGCAACAGTTTAATAGCAGCCAGCTTCCATCAGTGAAGAAAAAAAGAAAAACAGGAAATGATGTCGCTTTCAGACGCCAACCTCAGAAAAATGTCGCCCCGTGATGGTTCAGGGGAGTGGTGGTGGTGGCGGGTTGGTGTTGTGGAACAGCCCTGAGGAAAACAGCATCGGTTTAAAATATGCAGAAAGAATTCTGTCATTTTTCCAGTCTCACAACTCCTTTCAGCCTACAAACTGAAGACTCATTGTTTTTTTATCACCTCCCTCCATGGCGCCCGGACTTCACACGGAGCAGCGGGCGTACGGAAGCAGCCGGCAGAAAGGGGACACATGCCGGTCCAAACAAAGCACAGGCGGTAACCCGGAGACCAGGGGCCCCTTCACTCATTTCAGCTTCGCTTGTACGTTCCCTGCTGTCAGCCAACTGGCAATGAGGCAACCAACAGTAAGACAAAGGTTTTAAAAAATCCCTGCATGTAGAGTCAGTTATTTGAAGTAAATATTTATGACCTTTCATTGATAAGCAGTGACTCTAAGTATGTTTTAAATATTCTAGTATACAGACCATCCCGATCCAAAATTTATGTTAATTAATTTTAAAATCACTTTCAGGTGGGGCTCAAACCCAGGCTTCTTACAGTTTGTATCTGTAAACCCCTCATTCATACAGCTTATTAAATACTACACAGTAAAATTTTCTGCAGGATGGAAACCACTGATGCCGTCACCGTGGCACTGCCATGCCGCTGTGCCCTTCACATCTGCAAAGCCAAGGTCGTGATGCGCACTGGCTGCAGAGCTACAGATCTACGCACTGGCTGCAGAGCTGCAGAGCTGCTCCCTTCAATCGCAGTCAATTCCACCCTTAATTGCGGCATTCGCAATTGCGCCTGCAGTGTAATGAGAAAATGATCCATCCCGCTCAGGTGTGATGAGAACGGGCAGCTTCAGGACCCAGGACAGCAACGGAAGCGTCTTCTTTAATATACTCATCTACATCTATTTATGAGATATTAATCACAAATTAATCAAAATAATAATTAGATGTGAGCTATTCTATACCTTCATAATAAAATTCACAGAAAATAAAACACACAGCAAGTGAACAAAGATTCAAAACTATTTTGACATTAACTCCGTGTGAGCAGAAATCAACCCTGAGGATAAACTGCCCACTGCGATTCTTCATTGCCATCTGCTGGCGGTTCGTGTATTAGTTCCAAAAACTGCACGCTGGTATCCAATTTCATTTTTGCCGAATTTTCTAACTTCTGACCTGTTGTTACTATGGAAGTCGACAAACTAATAAAAAAAAGACAATTTCTCATTTGTTTAAAAAGATGCTACTGAAAACCTTATGTGAAATTTGCTTTTTGAAAATCTGGCGAATTCATTTGAACAAATGGTACATCAGTGTTTACATCACAGTATAAACATAACTGTATAGATTGTAAAACATTTATGTATAGATATATTTAGATATAATTCAAGCCAGTTCTGACCATCCATCAGAATTCAAACCAGCTTTTAATTAAAATTAATTTGTTCTTATAATTTGTATTATTAGCTACAGACTGTCAAGTCTGTTCTAATAATTTGAATGTAGCTACTGACCATAATTACTATATTGTTTATTAAAAACGTAATACTTTTAATTAAGTAACAATTATTATAAAAAATAACACTTTGGTGTATTCTATGTTTACTGCTGTATTTCATTTCCACAGTACTCTACGTAGAGCTCCCTACGGAGCACACGCTCCGTTACTGTGGCACTGGCAGGATTCCCAGCCCGGCACGTTCAAATGCATTACTGCTGTATTTCATTTCCACAGTACTCTACGTAGAGCTCCCTACGCAGCACACGCTCCGTTACTGTGGCACTGTGCAGCATTCCTGGCCCGGCACGTTCAAATGCATTAATTCAGCGTTAAATGGCAACACTTGCAGCCCGTGATACCGAAAGAGCAGCTCTGGAGAGTGGAACTCAATCAGACTAATTGAAATTGATCTGAAATGCAATGAAAGAAACACCAACTACGCGTTTGGCAAATCAATTTATGCTAAGTTAATCGGTATGGCTGTTTATCTGATTTCCTGTCGTTACAATGACCTTTAATTGCATACAGATCGTTCTGGAGTTAAACCAAGCGCAGTCATATCTTCATAAAAAGAAGAGTAAGAAGAAACAGGAGAAAAATGTATTTTTAAAAGTGGTGTACAGTTGAAAATATAATTAATAAAGAGAATTCATTCATATACTTTTTATATAGATCACGAGCCACACACTGCCCCCCCAAATCAGACAGGAAGAAAATCAAACAAACGCATCAGTCCTCAAAGGGGAACCCAGTAATCTAACAATCTGATACATAACTGGTGCACAACATCCTGGCATGTGAACACACTGCATCACGCAGAAGGGCTTGAATAACACTCCCGCCTGTTTGAACCGGACCAAACAAGGCTATAACAGAAGACGGCTCTATAACTATTCCATGCACCCATTTTCCAAATTCCTACCCCAAGCAGGGTCCTCTGAAGCTTATCCCAGGATGCACAGGGCACAGGCCTGGGGGGGGGGGCCTGGGGGGGCACTATGGATCAGGGCACCACGGGGGTCGAACATGGCAAGGACATACTACTGCGTGGTAGGTGGGAGGAAAGCAGAGTCCCTGGAGAAAAGCCCACGCAAACACGGCAAGAACATGCCAACTCCACACATGCAGAGCCGGGGGCGGGATTCAAACAGCCAGTCCTAGACGTGTGAGACAAAAAAAGCAACATACTGAGACCCTACATACTTTGTTTGCCACATGTCTACCTACAGGGGTCTAGTAACAAACAAGCAGCAGTGCATGATGGGAAATCCTAAATGGAGCATTTTTGCTGAGACAGGACTTTGCCTGGAGACCAGGATACAGAGTCTTACTACCCTGCGCGATTCTGCCCAGGCCGGGCCCCCCCACACAGCAGCGAGCTCCACTTTGGTATTAATCATTTCCCCATGGAAGCCACGCTAAATAAACTCCTTGTTTTTCAAGAAAACAAACGAGCGAGCGAGGTCAAAGATTAGCTCGCCCCTATGATTCAAGGGGGGGGGTGGGGGGCATAACGCCGGCCAGACGCACGCCTGACAAAGAGAGCGAGGGCAGTTCCTCGGGAACGCTTCTACCCCCCAGTTAGCCTTGCAGTGGCAGAAAGAGTGGGGAGGGGAGGCAGGAATAAGATCAAGGCTGTTACACTCACGCAAACGCTGCGTGCCGGCTGAGTAGATGAAGATTTTAACATCATTAGATAATCACCCCTGGTGTTCTGCTTTTATCTATGCATCGCTGAAGGCATTTGGACAGTGTTCAGACTGACGCTATGACAAACAAACCTAAATATATCCCCGGCAGACATCTCCCTTAGCACACAGACGCGCCGACATCAAACTCATAAGCGTTGTAAAGGACTCCCCCTGCTGGAGGGGTCTGAGTTCCGCCAAGCCACACAAGCGTGTCACTCTTCACTTACTTTTGATTGTTCCGGCTGGTGCGCCAGACCGTCTCTGGGAGGTAATTTATGCAGCCAATCAAGCCTTCATTTGTCAACCATCACTCCACGTTTGAGAGCCTGCAGGGGGCTCCAGCCTTGGCCTCTGGGGCTTCCACATATGCTGTTTGTTGTTTTGATTGCAATTAGCCGGACGCGTCTGAGCGGCGGTAGAGAGGGGGCCGCAGCGACATGGTCGACTGTCATCAACAGGGAAATACGCCTGTCGATCTACACCCCCGTGTTTTTTTTTCCCCCTCGGGGAGGTCTGGCGGAGAGGTGCGGGCTTGCTTCAGGGGGCTCTTCCATCCGTCCTCACTTCCATCAGCTGGCGACATTAAGACGTGGCAAACAGCCGGTCATCACGCAGGACGGCTGCTTATTAATGGGCCAATATTTCACATCATGCACACAGATGCCAGTAGCCGGAGCCTGCCCCCTAAATGCTAAATTATTGTTATTAAAGTGTGATTGACATGCTCGTTTATTAATTATAATCTCGCCCACAAATGCGGGCTGACTGCACCGGCTTCGCATGCCAAACGAGGAACACGTTCGGCTAATAAATCCTGACGACCTATCAAAGCGTGTTGATCCCCCCCCCCCCCCCCATGGCCAGCAGTGATCTAGGATGCCGCATGATGGCCCAAGTGCGCTGGAGAAGCACACTGAAAAGGGGGGGGTCTATGGAGGTGAACAGGACCTTCTACAGAAGGTGGAGCATACATGTAAAGATGTGGTAAATCTGTAAACTACTGCAGTATAGGGGCCTGATTAAGGTGGATCCCGTCAAAGTATCGGGGACCTACTGAAGATAAAGAAGCACAGTGAGGTAGTCGTTGGATGACACTGACGATGTAGGGTCTTTTGCAAGAGGCCGGAGCATGCTAGACACCTACCCAATCGTCTTTGAGAGACGTTCTTCCAACGGAAGGTTAGGTTGAGCTTGAGAAACCAAGCTGAACGGCTGAAAGGGTTTTCACACGTTGCCTGCTATTCTTATGGGTTCCGCTATATCATCAGGCGGAGCTCTGCGCTGACGTGATAAACGGCACAGAACTCGCCCGTGAATTTTTTGCATGCAGATGCCCGTGATCATTTCATTAGTCACCTGCTGTATTAGGTAGTGTAACAGCTAAGTGGGAAGTGTAATGCATAATGAAACCCAAATTTCGCCTGCTCTCATCCCAAGAGGGGTCCTACGGTAGCACCCTTGAGTAAGATGCTTAACCTGAATTGCTCCAGTCAAACTTCCCACTGTACAAATGGCTAAAAAGTGCAAATTACTATGGAGACAAAGGCTGAGCAACTCGGTTAAATGTGATTTTTTTTCACTTCACCGCAATCTGTCTTGCTGAGTCTCAGCCTGTCTGCAGGGGTTGCCCATCGCATTAGATCAGTAAAGAAGACTGACTATCTATCTATGCATCCATCCATCCATCCATTTCTAAAGCTGCTTAGGCAGTAGAGGGTCAAGGTGAGAAGGAAGCGTATCCCGGGAAGCAGGGAGTACGAGGCGAGGTCACCCTGAACCGGGCACCAGCAGTACACAGAATCATAGATTATTCACAATAGTGAGACATCTATTCATCAAACTACTTTGAAATGTGGGAAGAACATGCAAGCATGCTGACAATCAAGGCACCAAACTGTCCGAAGTGAAGATAAGGATATGCAAAAATGAATATAAATATCTTTGGTAGTATACTCAGTAAATTTTATTTTAAAATGTATATGACAAATCACACTTTCCATCCATCCATCCATCTTCTACATCTGCTTATCCTAGGCAGGGTTGCAGAAATCATACTTTTCATTTTTCATACAAAAAAGTCACCTGGTAAACGAAATCTGGGTGGCCATTTATTGCTTGTGTATTGAGATCTGTACATACACTTTTTTCTGTTTGTATTTAATTTACTTTTATGGGGCACAATGAGTTTTTTATGCCCTAATATAGCTTTGGCAGCTCCTACTGCCTCTAAACTAGGCAGTTACACCCAATGAGCACTCTGGCAGCAGTGAAAAAGGCCCTTCAAGCCGCCATATTGAGTCCAGACAAATGATTTTTATACAACACAAGGGCACTTCTTGTTCGCTCAATCTGTTGATGGCTTTGTAATACACTTAGGAGCCACATATAAGCTTCTCTCGTTCTTTTACTGCCCTGTGAATCCAAGATGCCGTTTATGTGAAATAAACATCCTTGACATTCATATGGACTCCATCAATTGAAACTCAGAGGGGCCCCGGAGAGTCTTATAAACAGCCAGAGAGACCTTGTTGGGGTAGAGGGAGGCGGATATCTTCTTCATGATTCTGGGGGTCGTGAATCATGACAAAAGCATATGACTTAAATGGGCTGGACTCACAGAATACTAAACCTTTGCTGACGTCAAACCTCAGTGCTGCCCCTAGTGGAACTGTCACAACACCACACACATTTTGCACCAGGCTGGAATAAACGTTTAACAACTTCAGTGCTATTAATGAACACTATATCCCTTAAACGAGGCATTCATTTGTTTGATTTGCGGCTAACAACATCAGCTGGGATGAAAGCTCGCACATGAATCGGTCCTTTAGGATGAGAACCAGGACTGGACATCAGATTAGCCAGGATGGGCCAGACTAATTGCCGTTTAAATATCATTTGAATATCCAAGGCTAATTTGACATATTCTCCAGTAGAGGGCAGCCACACTCCACATGTGGACCAGACCCACAGGCAGCCGGCAGCTGTGCCATCTTCAAGCACAGTTTCACAGAGCGAGGATGGATCTTAACACATATCAGAAAAGCCTCACATTTAATCATCACATCCTTGTCATCTATCACTATGGCAACCTTGTATAATCGTCTGGATCATTTACATTGCTGTTTTCACAGGCGGATTGCTTCACCGCCGCCTCCTCCACACAAGAATCCTCTCGGCTCCCGCAAACATTTTACAGTCGGAGGTTTATTCCACGGTTGCCGGGCGATCGTGGAACGCGCCAGGCTTCCATGGCAGGGATTTTCTGTCAAGATGCTACGGGGGAAGAAAATGATGCTGGTGGCCATGTTTATCCACATGGAATACAATGGCAGATGCAGTCGCGCAACCACACTGATACGTGCCGAATCAGATTTATGAGAAGGGCTGTCCGACAGAAGCGTCCGCACACACGGGGACACCTGAACGAACACAGATGCGCCGGGTGGCAATCTCTGCCTCGCGACACCCACACAGGTGACTCTGATGTGTAGACGAGGGTCACAGGCCATTACGGGTGGTGGCGAGACGCAGACGACCTGAGACAGCAACCGTTACCCGATTACACTTTTAATGGAATAAAAAGACTCAATGACGAAATGGAGACCCTTTGAAGCGACATGTTTCAATTTGTCTGTGTGATGATTCATTCAGAGCCAGAGTCGGCTCCGTGTAATTTCTCCATCTCTCGCTGTCCCTCAATGAGCGTAAGTGGAGACACCTTGTGCTGGTCTTTACCTACACATTCATCTCCCCCCGGAGCCAGCGGGCCTGCGGGGGCCCCAGTCACGCTTTATTGTTCTCTTTCATTATTCATGGATATATATTCCAAATAAAATCAAACGCATCTGCTATTTGAGCAGTCGGTGGGTTGGGCAAATGGAGTTCAAATTGCCTGAAATTAGGGAAGGAGCGAAAGCCGGAGAGAGGAAGATGGAGATTTTCATCCCTGGAGAAAACAACTAATAGCTATTTCTGCAGAAACTGGCGCAATCTTGTCTGACTATTCAAAGGAGAGGTTGACTAATTTGCGGGGGCAGTTTCTCCCATTGTGCTCCTTCTCTTTCTCCTTCCT
>JAODJW010000062.1:7799965-7815336 GCA_026777045.1 Hyperopisus bebe | reverse complement strand
CAAAGCATTTGTGATGCCTTCCCCCACCCCCCTCAAGCCCCCACCCCCACCACCACCCCCAATCCTCCCTCTCTCTAAATGCAAAGCTGAGCCCAAGGGCAACATGACGATCCTGGTCAATCACACTCGCTGGATCTGCATATTCAGCCAGCCATAAATCTTCTATTACCTGCTCCGCCGGCTCTGACTTCTGGCCCTTCGTTTCTCACAGAAAGGGGACTCTCCGGCAGATGGGGGGGGGGAGGGGGGGAGGGAGTCCAGCATCCTGCACATCCTCCCTTAGTCCTAACCCAGCCTGACCCTGCTACCTTCATCAGAAAAAAAAAAAAAAAGAAAACCAGCACACAAAACCATCAGGGTTTAGCACAAGATGCAGAGAGTAATACTTCCACTTCTTCTTCTGGAAAGTAAACGACTTGCTGCAGGTCAGGGAGACCTTCCCCTCTATGTGTCCTGCAGCAGCTCCTCCAACACTAGCAACTCCTGCCCCCCCTCCTCCCTCTCCGCTGCCTATGTTTAATGGCGAGCCTGTGTAAAGCGACGCTGTCCCCCCCCCCCCCAACATGGACAGAAACAGAATCCGTGGGTTCGTTCTGCCCTTGAACTGCTTCACAGCCCTGTGCCAGGAAGGCAGGGAGTGGGAGGATTGTTTTCTGACATAGCCCTTACCAGCAGGGGGAGCCAGAGGGTCAACAGTTGTGTCTGCATCCGTGCATATGTGTGTGTGTGTGTGTTTGTGTGTGGGAGTGTGTGGGTGCATAGGGGGTGCATGCTGCTGAACTCGTGTGCAAAGTCAGCCTAGACTCACGCAGTTCCGAGTAACTGCGCTGTGCCCTTGATGCGGCGCATGTGAAGGCAAGAATCCAGACAAAGAAGGCAGGGCATTATGCAAGGGCAGGTACCACGTTACACCTACAAAGTGCAAAATTACCAGCGACCACCATCATGGCCCTGTGGTATTATTTCATCCATTTTCTGTCATTTGTAGACTACGTTCCGGCACGCAATTTTACGCTTTAACCGGTGCTGAGGTATTTACCGAACTCGAGTTGCCGGGCCTGAGGTAGCGGGAGGGATTCCTGCTTATCCATGCTCGGAAATGGGCGGCGTTCCTGGGAACGTGTCCAGCTCCTTAACCACCAAGTCACCTGCTGATAGACAACGCAGATGTTTGCGGAGCTGAGCTCTGAGGTCATGTGCAGAGCTGCTCCGAGCTGCTGTTTAAATCAAACCCAGGGTGAGGAACTGCGGGAAAGCCAGTCCCCGTCGCCGCATTCGTACCGCAAGAGCCGCGTTCGGAGCGCACCAACAATCCCCCTCCATGCTGGGCCAGCCCACGCTAAATATCATGTAGAAATTGCCTTCAGGGTAAGTTCCTGAATCTTTAAAGTGCGTAGTAATTAATCCGTTTTCAAGGAAGCCAAATCCACATCAAAACAATGCATTTGGTTATATCGAGCTCACACCGCTCTCTACTTTATTGAGCCTCTGCCTTTGACTAATCAAATGAGTCGTGCCTTGTATCTTCTGCAGCCCTTTGGAAATGTATGTTACAGTCTTCATACTTCACTGCTGTGACAGATCAAGCCCCGTGTATGTAACGGCAGACTACAGCCTGCTTCGGCACCCAAGACATCCTTATTACCTCAAACAAATTAAAAGCTCTGGTCAATCTCGCTGGACCAGCATTCGCTTGACTTGACAGATGCCGTTTCCCTTTTCTTTTTTGAAGATGTGGACTAAACAGAGAGAAGCCCTATAAAAAAGGGCAGTTTTTAACTGGAATTACCCAAGGATGCAGAGGTGCCGGGGTGGGCTAAGGATTTATGAGGGACGTCACCTTTTCCCGGGAGGGAGTGCTGACTTGGGTCTTTGCCTCTTTTCAGTTCTTCACAAAGTTTGACGTGGGGAAAGAGGAGTGGGGAGATTTTGGCGGCAGGACAAACGCTGCTTCAAGGCCAACGACAAACCCGCAGGCCAAGAGTGACCTTGACTTCTCTGGTGTGTAGACTAACAGGCCTGCCATGTGGAAAGAGAGGGAGGAGGGAGAGGAAGACGGAGAGGCAGGATGAGACGCCGCACCACCTCCCACAGTCTACCGACATCCCAGCCCTAAATGACAAATAGTCATACAGAAAGGAGCTTCCAGCATGTCTGAAAGCCTTTCGGTGAAAATAATGGATGTCACCCTGTATGGCTAATTCGCCATCCATGACACAAAGCTGGGCAAACAGACCTCTGGAGTTCGGCGCCAGTTTCTTTGCCAGGCCTACATCTATGATGAAATCCACCTGGGTCCTGGAGCTGAAGACACAGTAGAGCCCTCTGCTGCCCCCTGGTGTGTCATTGGTGGCGGGTGGGGGAGACAGAGCAGGGTGATTAACAGATGCCACTTCCTTGTCTCTCTCTGTGCCACCTCCACCCTGCACCCCCACCCCCTCCCTCGCCTCTACACTCACCCAGCTTCTGCTGGACTGAGACTTAGACCTGTCACAGATGGCGCTTTTGATTTCTCTCACCCCATCTCCCCCACCCTCCAACGCCCCTTCTGTCTACATCTCAAGGTGGCCGTGGCTCAGACAGGCAAAGTAACGCTTTTTTCCCCTGCATGTAAATGCCAGCAGCAGTCTATGGTAGTAAAAAGTTGCAAAATGGCACATGAAAATATTTTTTGCTGCAGTCGCCAATATAAACATAAACGTTCAACAAATCTGCTGCGTGAAAGCTGATTTACTGTCAATACAGCTGTCCCAGCTGGATCTGAACTGCGTCTCCTGAAACTCCTGAATCGTGATTGGCTACAAGGCTCACGCTCGCTTTGTCCTCAAGTCTCCCTCACCTGCAGGACTCAAATTTAGCCAAAGACTTCTCAGTAACTGACCCCAGCGGAGCATCCTGACTCCAGGAGGAACCAGCAAGGAGACCATGACTCATGAGCAGGAGTATGGTCAGAGCTGCTCTGCCTCACTCTGCTGTCACCACGCCACCTTGGAAAAAGACTTCCTTTAATGCAGGTCCAGATGCTAACTACCACTAATCCTTTGATTTTCTGCTACGCTTCTTTTATTGAGGGTCGTGCAAAACGTCATGTGGAACAGGGGACCATCATATCATCACCGTTACTCCTACAGTAGCATAACTTATTTGCCATCAGCTTAACAGCAACTCTGCCTGTTTCCCGTTTGATATCAGATGCCATTACCTGCCCAGGGCTACATTTTGGGGGGCGGGGGGTCCAGAGATACAGTCAGGACTGGACTGGCCATTTTGTCATTGCCCCTCTGATTGGCAGTTTCATTGTAGGTATATACGAGTTGTGGACCAGTATGGGCAAAAGTCCAGGGTTGATTTTTAATCCCAGTCCAGTCCCGACTAAAGTCATTATTGGGGCTCTACCTATAGCACTAAATGCTGCTGTAACAACCAGCAATTTGGGGCCCTCTGCAACTCAGAGCCCTGGGCTACCACCCTGGTTGGCCCATCTATAAGTCCGGCCTCACTGGCTTCCCTGAAGGCTTCCAGCCCGTTCTGGCCCGGCTCAGCAAGCACAGGCTATGGAGTTCTGAAATGCAACATGACAGCGTGAGGGCTGCCCGGGCCACTGGACTGCAGCAATACGCCCCCTCTATCTTCGGCTCACGGTGATGGATGGCGAGCCTGCTGGCACCTGTGAGTGGGCAGAGCTGGAAACGCATACGCTGCCAAGGCCAGCTCCGCAGAGTGGGCCGCCTTAACGCGGGGATTTAAAAGACTAGCTATAATTAAGGACGTTATGCAATTATTCTGAATAGCGGTATCTGATGACAAACGGGATTATCATTAACAGCAAGGAAACTGGAGCAAGAAAAAGTTGCAGGACTGAATCCCAGGAGAGAGCCAGTTGTTGTACCTTTGAATAAGCTGCTTAACATGAATCACCACGGTAAAATACCCAGCTGTCACCCGACGGGCTCAGAACCAGCGAGCTAATTTAGGATAAAAATGCTGCCGTTTGGAAATAACCACCCAGCATCTTAATTTTTCTGCTCATTCGCCTCACAGTCCAAGTCAATGAGAGCAACAACAAGAAACCCCCCCCCCTCCCTTCATCAGAGGATGTGATTGGCACCTGATTAACCTCGCCGTGCTGTAGTCACACCCGTCAGCCAATCATGTGTGTTCTCGCCGGGAGACGCCAACCAGTGAAATGACAGTGACGACAACAAAAACAGACAGGGATCGGACCCAAAGGCTCTGAGGGCCATCAAGGCCTGTAACTGGCGGCACGAAGCTGAGGAGAAAGACAGCGGGGGCTACCGACACAACAAAATAAATGAACCGGAAACTGAATATTTATGTCATACACAAAACAAAAAACTTTCCCCCTGAATTTTTTTTTTTTCTGACTAGGAAATGTGTTGGATCGAGGACTAGTCTAAAAGGTTGGGAGGAAGTGTTTAAGTTTTGATGCACACCATACCCTACTTCCTGACCCAATTGGCGTTGACATCCTATGTACAGCTGAATAGTGCCAGACACACAAAAAGTTGAGACCCAGTCACTTTCACCCCCCACCCCCATCCAAATGTGTGACGGACAGCAGAGACCATACACAGAGAGGGGCTCGCTGGCGGGGGGCCAAGCAGCTTACAGCACCAGCACCCCCCCATCCCCAACGCACACAACTCCGCTGGGTTTTGAGATCTCCGAGCCGGCCAATTATCCCTTCCTCGAGCAATTATATCACATAACGCTGGAGAGACCACGTGACACACCCCCCTGATGAGCTTCAGCGGAACATTTACATACCACAAGTGGCATTTCAGCACAAAGAAGGTAACAATGCAACGTAACGCTAACGGAGCGGAAACCGGCGCAAATACTGCGTCAATAATCTGACTCGAAGCGCATTTCTTTATAAATATGCATGCGGTCAAAGATGCTTCCAATGAAGCCCGGCAACAGACACGAAGACAACCGCTCACACACACCTGCACAAACCTGCGACACCTCCAAAACACGCGCGTAGGCGCGCGCACACACATGCACACGCGCAAGCACGCAGACGCACGCGCACACACACACACACACACACGCACGCACGTGTACCCTGATACGTTCCGGTAAAAGGGCTCCGATCCTCATGAGCAGAACTTGCCCTGGTCCCCGTGCGTTGGCCAGTGGTGTTTACTGTTATTTAAAAGAAAAATAAGCCGGTGTGACAGTTTAGCATTGATTGATAAGGCTGGCAGGGCAGGGGAGATAAACAAGCAGGTGATGGATACGCTGCTCTCGGAGTGAAGACATCACGCCGCAGGCAGAACCCCGCGGCAGGAGTCCAGGAGCCGCGGGCGGGCTACGCCGGCCCGATCTGGGCCCACTCACTAATGCAGCCGTAATCGCTCACTATATTTCCCATTAAAAGGAGCGCCTAATGAGCCAGTCTCACCAGCTCACAGAAACTGATTATTATCTGCGAGTTCCTACAGAGTTGGTGTTTGTCCAAGACTCTCTCGCAGCACCCGCCCTCCCCCGCCACTCAACTGCCTGCAATTACTCCCGGCGCCCAGTAGATGGCACTGTTGACTTTCCACAGAATCCCTCTAGTACGCCTCCGAGCTCTGCTACTGTCGGCTTCAGTGGCTGCATATTTTCCGCCGTCTGTCAATAAGGGCGTCAGTGGCGGGACTGCTGCTGTGTGCTTTCTGCTAGACAGGAATGACAGACCTCCTTCTAAACGCAGCTCGAGATTCATTCAGTGCGGAGAGGCAAAGCCTGGGCTGTCTGCACACTTATCCGAGAACATAGGGCCTAACATATTACAAGACTGTAAGGGAAGTGAGATTTCCCCTTCCTCAGGACTCACATTCACTATCTTGTGCCCCAGGGAAACTGTCAAACACAACTTTTCTTGAGGGGTCTGCTAAGCTTAGGTCAACCCTAATTTAGGGTCTGTGTGTGGTGGTGAGGTCCAAAACCATCTGGGTGTGTGTGGGTGCGCGTTCCTCTGGGTGACCTCATATCCAGCTTGTCATGAGGCCCCTTAATTGGTTGTCTTGACGAGTTTGATGAGCCACCAATATCCAAACTATCACTGAACAGTATGGAAAAGAAATTCGTGTGTTTATTTGTATACATTTCTGGCCACTTGACTAATGGAGCAATACTAGGGAACATAGATGCCACACTGGCAAAAGTGCAGAAGGTAACAGCTCATCTACGTCGAGTGTTAATCTCACCCCCCCGGCAGTTGTGTTTCACCCCCTTGTTTGTAAATGAACTCCGGAGGCTGGCAGATGCCTCGTCAAACCCCAACGCCGTTCGCTCCGCGACCTTCCATTGTCATACGCAGTAATTGCGCTTAACGGCCTCTAATTTAATTGAATCCTCCACTTTCAAGTTCAGACGAAGTTGATACATAAAGATACAGAAAGCGCATTCCTTTTATGTGCCAATAACTTTCCATCCGCCTTATTTATCGCTGTCCGCCCGCTCGCCCTCTCTATTCACTCTCCTCCGTAACGGCGGCACCGACTCGTATATCACTTTTGGATGCGTCCAGCCCGACGTGCAAGCCCAGTCAAAGTGCCCGTTCCCTCCCGTTCTTTAACGCGCCAACCTGCGCTGTCCCTCGCGCCCTGGCACCACGATGGCAGCCAGCCAGCGTCCGTCCTCGCCGCTAGGCTTCAGATACGCTGTTTTCGGGGCATGGGGGCGACGCGCCAGCGTCCCTGACGGCCACTCGCCGTTCCAAGGCACGCTGTGAGACGCGTGTGTGCGTCTGGGTCCGGATCGGCAAAGCTGCAGTGTTTGAAGACCACCCACCCCGACCTCATCGCTAAAGGAGCTTCGATAACAAAGACGCCGTCTATAATTGCCCTTCAGACAACCCAGCGGCAAGTGTATAATCTCAAAATAAATAAAATCATAATAATGGGCGGACGTGTGGCTCAGTGGGTTAGGCTGCTGTGGCTGTGACCAGAAGTTCGCTAGTTCAAATCCTGGAGTTGGCAGATGATTTTTCTGTTGGGCCCCTGAGCGAGGCCCTTACAACCCACAGTCTCACTAAGGATCGTCTGACCCTGCTTTCTCTCACGAATTTCCATTGCTTTAGAAAAAAGTGTCTTCTAAATAATTAAATCTAAGTAATGATGATAATCATGGCCATATTTATATTGTGTCCAAATATGTTTCTAGTCTGTCAGTCGACGTAACGATTTTAGGATCCCTCAGGTTTTGTCGTCTTGCCATCTTGGCCGAAACGAGTCAGAGTCAAGGTGCCGGCCCCCGCCGATGGCACTCTGACTCCGGCACAGCTGCGACTCCCCCTTTCATTACCGCCCCGTGCGTGCGGATGCACAAAAAAAACCCCCGAAGCCTGCGAAGAGGCAATTTTTCAGCAGACATGACAAGCAAACTGTGAAGAGAGCAAGTTAATTAAAAAGCATATGAATATTCATGAGGCACTCGTACGGTTCCTGTAATTACATATTCAAAAAAGGTTTTATGTGCGGGCGAGCCACTGGTGTAAGTATTGGAGAGTGCCGTCTAATTCGAGCATATCGCTCAGCGTGCAGACGAAAACAAGAGAGTGAAGACGTCTTAATAAAAAGTAGAGCCGTGTTCGTCCTGGTGGGCTGTGAATAGGGTTAAAGAGGAGATGTGTAATGATTGTTCTAGTACAAATTGTAAAATACTAATGAGTTTTAAAGTGATTCGACGTACGGCAGCCAGCCATCTCGGTTCGAAAAGCGGCAGCGGCGGTGACGGCGGTGAGGGGCGCGCTACAGGGCTCCGTTTAACCTGAATGCCGCGGGCTAACGAATCAGTGATTTATGGGCCCCCCAAACAGGAAGCGCCAGGCAGCACAAAGGAAGCCGAGTTCCGTCGTAGCACCGGGGTGGAAGCCTTCGATAACTAGACGCTCGTTTAAGGCGCTTTCTACGTGTTTTTTTTTTTTTTTTTTTTTTTGCGGGGCCGGGCCGAGGTGTGGGATTCGCGCATTGCGACACCCTCCCATCGCAGCCCCCGCCGGTGCGCGTGTCGTTACGCCCCCATAACAAGCCGGAAACAAACTGACACGTTAAATGACGCCTCTTTCTTAAATACGCCTTAGAGTCTCCCTCCATTCCGGGTACCCGCTAACGTTTGTCACGCTGGGAAAAAAGTTACTCCGCCATATTCGTTTTTGTTCAAAACAAATAAGAGCAGGCGGAGGAAGCAACCTCACGTGAGTGGGGACGCTCTCATCTCTAATCTTAAGTGCCAAACAGGAAAAAAAAAAAATCACTAAGGCAAATATGATAGGGCGGTTAATCACCACTTTGCCCGGCTAATTTCGAGTCCCCGTGGCAACATAGCATGTTTTATTCAACGATACATTAGACCTCCATCTATCCCAGCCCTAAGCCCCATGTTCAGGATTGTGGGACAGCCTGCACACCGGCGGGACCTGCCCTTAGGACCCCCCCACCCCAGGAGCCTAGCCTTGGAAGCTGGGGAGGTCTGACCATAAAAAGGGACCCCCGGGGGGGGCGTGGACATCACTGGGCTTAATGGCCGCTCACGTCGAGCTCCCAGGCTTGGTGGAACAAGCCGGCCATATGGAAAGACAATGAGCTACAGTAATTAAAACAGAACAAAGAAAGAGCGGTGAAGCCATAATTAGAACACTGATTAATCAGCTGATAATTTTATCTTGATTAATGCTGCTGATTTTCTCTTCCTATTGACCTGGGCGAGTCAGGTTTAGTCCAATTAAATTTAAATTATGCTGCCGAAAATTCCCTGTCAGAATTTGATGCCACCGGCTCCTGTGAAAAAAAAAATCTAATTGTACTGAAAGGAAAACAGTTCTTAGCACGATTCAGCCTTATTCGAGTTTTATGAGGAAAACGAAAACCTTTGTTATTTTTTTTTTTAAGCGATCAGGCACACAAGTAGGCCGACGCATGTGCCTGTTAATTCGACGAAACCCGGTGGGTACCTGCTGTAAATAAATTCAAAGGTGATGCTGTGAGGACCCTTCGCCCCTAAACCATGGGTAGCCCGGTCTAGTGCCTGTGTAGAATTGCAGGTCCGGTTATCAAGATCGCAATCTTTACTTCCACACGACGAAGGATGGTGGAAATTTTTTGTTGGCTCTGCTTGCTACTGTTAGGGACATGGCAATAGACAACGATTACAGTTACAGGTGGAGAATAAAGACAAGACGCAAAATACACAAAAGGAGAGGAGTGAATGCAAAGCATGTAATAAACACGGCGGCTTGTGTACATTAGCCTAAGGTGTGAGACGTACTCTGAGAGATTTTACGTTACAGCAGGTTGCGACGGCGCTGCAGCATGCATGTGTGTGGGGGGTAATAATAGGCTCCTCCAGCGTAGGCCGCCCGCTCGCCCTCCATTGTCCCAGGATGCACCTGTGCGCCAGGAAGCGCTGGGGACGCGCCACCTCGCCGCTCCCCGTCCCGCTGCTTCCCCGGCTTCGTCCTCTTTGACTTTACCGCCGCCGGCCAAAGCCCAGGCGGATCCCTGCCAGTGTCGCGCGACGGCAGGTGCGTTTACCCCGTCAATTAAAAAAGGAGGGGAAAAAAAAGCAAAATCATTTGGATGGCGGAAGGGAGAAGCTGGCCGCCCCCTCCCCCCCCCATACAGGCCACTGCTTGGCAACACCGTGACAGGCTGGCTGGCGTCCAGATCCCATGCCGTGGCCTACGAGAAGCCCGGCCAGCCGGAGCGCCGCTGCGAGCCCTGCCGAATCGGGGCACGGACGCACGCGGGCAGGGGCAGACGGGCGTGAGGGAGCGGTGACCGGTGACGGCCACCCCCGCATTGGGCGCCATCCGTGGCCCGAGCTGCGGCCAGGCGGGGTTTGGGTGAGGCGGGCCCCGCCAACTGGCTCAGCTGCGGCGTCCCTGGAATTGCCCCGGCGCCAAGGCGTGCGGCGCCCGAACGCGTAAACGTCGCCGTGACTGCGTAAGAGCAAATGTGGACGGGCGTGCGAGAGAGCGAGGCCTATAAGGCATCGCGTGGGCGGCCCCCAGCTAAGCCACATCCAGACCTAGTTTGACCTCATCCTGGCATTTCGAGGTGAAAAATGTGTCATCGCAGAACAATGAGCTCTAGTGGCTATACCTTCCCACATCTACCACACGTTAGATCCTGCGCTTTTCATTGTGGTGAGATCTGATCTGGAGGGATTCGTTCTTTTAATAAGTCTAAAGTTGACAGGAAACACAGGATGCAACTCGACAACAGAGGGTGACAGTCAAACTTGTGTAAAACGAACTGGTTGGGAAAACTCTCAGGTTTTAAACCGTTAAACATGACAGCCACCTGAGGGATGATCGGCCAATAAGCCCTGCCCCTTAGTAAGAATAACTCTGCCCGTGAGAGCCGTTTTGACATGAAACCACGTAGCTGGCTTTTCAGGTGAAACACACTCTCATCCTCACTGGGGGCGCCTGTCGGGAAGAAGGAGCCAACTATGGCGTGGAGAGAGAAGGGAAGGGAGGACCAGCAGACAGGCGTCCCGAGAAGGCGGGGTGTGAACTGGGGCAGCGTGGGATTGCTCACGAGCCGGAGCGAGAGAGAGCGACTGGTTTCACACAGTGCAGCTGGCTCGAGTAAGAGCTGGGAACCAGTCCAGCGGGTCTACTGGCTATTCTCCAATGACCTGGGATGGATGGTGGATTTTCTGCTCACCAGAGCCCCTCTCCAGTGGGAGCGCACGCTTATCAGCACTGCGTCGGGCTTGTAATTGACCATCAGCTGCCAGGGCTGGACGGCTAACTATGCCCAGTCCAAAACATCGAGGGCCTGTAAGTAACAACGTGTGGCGCTTACTGCAGGCATTCCGGTACATTTCATTGGCTCAAAGTGATTTACCTAGATAACTGTTTATGTTATTGCTTAAATCTCTGGGAAGCAAACCCACGACCTACTGGACACTGTCCGCAATGCGAGTACTAGAGGTTGAAAGCGTCGGTTTCATTTTCCTTCTCCTTGAATTCCTAAAAGGCATGAAACACCACAGCCACGCACGGAATGGTCACTAAATGGATCACAAGGACACGGCGGGGATTGAGTCAAAAGACGCGGGACGTGAGATCCTCTCCCCCGCCTTCTTCAGGACAGGGTGGGAATAGTGGCTGAATAAATGAATTAAGGAATTAATAAGTCCTGAATGACTCAGGGAATGACATAAGCTGACAGTAATGAAATCAGAATTAGCCACTTGTGAAAAAGTGTTATTGGCCAGAGTATCTATGAGCGGGCTGCTTGATTTAATTTGACAGACCTATGAATAGACATACTTCGCATGTCAGAGGGACAATAGCAAAATGATGTACTGCTCATTTCCTGTCCTGAATAAATAGTGAAATTCTCCTTGTGCGATTTGAAGTCTGATTATTTATATTTAAGAAACAGCGGCGTGAAGGTGCAGCAGTGGCCATAAAAGGGAGAATGGAGATCGGAAGGCCAAAGCTGGAACAGGAGCGGGCTTAGCCAACTCGGATAAAAGGAAATGCGGGGAAGGTGTCGCGGTCCGGACCCCGGTGTCACGCCTCCCAGTGTCACGCCTCCCTTCGTGCTCCTTTAATGGAGCCCCAGCGGTGAGCCAAGGAGGAGGCAGCGTCGGAGGAGGAGGGGGATCGTTTTACAGGCTTTTGATATTCTAATAACCGTGGGCGAGCAGGGCGCAGGTGTGGCAGACCGGGCAATAACAAGGCCTGAGTAATTACACCAGCCGTATCCATGACAGCCCCCCCCCCCTTCCAGCCCTCACCCCAACCCAAAGCCCCCAAAAAACAGGCCCCCCCTCCTACTGCCAGTGCCACAGACGGAGCTCCAGAAACACTGGAGTGCGGAACTGGGACCGGGTCCAGATTGGGGGGGGGGGGGCTGCAGGGCTAGAAGGAGGTGAAGTGCCACCCCCCCCCCAGGGGGGGCACTCTAATGTCTCTGCTAATTGTGAGTTATGGGTAAACAGCACAGGCACGCACAGGTCAGGCCTGTCACCCATAATGCTTTTCAGGAGAAATTTATGAGACAGCCCTGTTTATTTTGCCATAAAAGGAAACAGTGGCCTAAATTAGGGGCCGGGCTGCCGCGGGTCCCCCTCACCCGTCGCTTTTCACTCCCCAGCCCGTCGGGTCTCCCTTGCCCGCCGTCCTTCACTCCGCAGCCCATCCTTTGGTCACCGACAAACAGGAAGTTCCCCACCTCTAGATTTTGCTTTTTGCTGGCTTTGTGGATAAGTCCCACCCACCCACGGGGGAGGGTGGAGCTACAGTGATGCCACACAGGTACGTGACCTGTCACCCATCAGTGTGTGTGCCGGCATGCCAGCCACTCCACCCCCATGCCCCCTCCCCCAGCCCACTGGCCCAACAGAATCACATCCCCCCACCCTCAAGCCACACGGGTCACATGAGCACTATGGCCACGACTCAACCGCTGTCTTGACCCAGAATCAAATTTTACAGTGCAGCTCCATAGCGGGAAGTGTCCCTTTCAATGGGTAATTTGGTCCGAAGATGGGCCCTTGGCTAGGATGAGTCTCATAGGGCGAGGAAGAGTGTTCCTAGGTGACTACCAAGCCAATGTCCGGTTGAGGGTGAAGACTGGCGACCAATAAAATCATGGTATGCAGAGAGGCGAGACGGTCCCGCGAGGCGGAGGCAGTGCATTAGAGGGAGACCCGAGGCCGGCCGAGGGGAAGCCTTGTATGAGGTAGCATTACTTTAACAGCTGTGCAAATACCTTTAATTCCTCGGCTGGCCACGCTACAGCGGCAGCTAGCAAAGTCAACACGGAGCTAATGATACAAATCCCCGCTGCGTTGCGGGAGGCGGCGCCGTAGACTGTGCAAAGACTCCCAAAAATAACAGCTTCCAGCCCCCTTCTGCAAACAACTCGTCAGGCACCAGAAGGTCCTGAAGAAGGGAAAAGGGGGAGAGGTAAGGGAAGATGGCTGGTAACCCACAAGCACGCCTCCCGCAAGGGCCTGGCCGCGATGGCCCTAGCCGGTGCCCATGGAGAAAGCGTCCATGACGGTCAGGTAAGACGTGCAGATGCTGTGTGGATGCTCTCCAAGGGTCATGTGTATTTCCTCCCATAAGGCACTTGGGCAAAGCAGGATTACTAAATTACCCATGTCAGTGTACCGGTATTGTGAGGGGCATACAGAGGCGAGACTACAGGGAGACTAGCTGATTGGCCCCCAGAGTTCCCCCTCCCCTGTCACTCACAGATTCAAGACGTATCATTGGCCACTAATAAGGTTGGCCCTCTGCATGAGTTGTGGTCACTCTTATGTCCAGCCACCTTAAAAACATCCTAGAATTGCCCACGCCTGGCATTCTATCTAGGGTGTCCACTACCTGGGAAAGACCTGGGCTCAACATGACCCGATACTGGATGGTTGGAAGATGGATGGATGATTGATTGATGGATAATGGATGAATGGATGCTTGTGTGGACACACTGTGCCAAGACGAAAGAGCCAGCATATGGCCGATTCACTAAATATAGTTCCTTGTGAGGAAAGTAAGGCTCATCAGAGGAAGAGCTGCTTCTGAAGGGATACAGGCTTCAGGGTGACCAGCCCTCAGCTCCGGGTACAAAGCCAAACCCTGGACTTCGAAGGGGCATCGCCCTGTCCCTGACCTCCAGCACCTATAGCTTCCATCATCCACCCTGGGCCCCCCAACGCGGACAGCCTGGGCGTCCCACACCCTCTCTGCTGCAGCACCTCTAGCTGACAGCCTGCATGAGGACGGCAAGGGTGCACCGCATGTGTGGCACACGCAAAAAAAGAAAAAAAAAGAAAAAGAAAACGACAGGCAGCAAGTGACACGGCATCAGTAACACGCAGGGAGCAGGAGAGGCGTCGTGTTGAGAGTGTATTCACCGCCATTATGAATAATGCAGCACAAAGAGCCAGCATCTGCCTGCCTCTGACTGCTGGCAATTCCTTACCCTCAAATCACTATGCCAGCTCTTCCTGACGGGCCAGCATCAGAGCGTACAGTAAAGGCGTGTCTGTGCTCACTCTGCTCCATCTATTCCTCCATCTAGGCGGTGTTAAACTGTGCCGCACTAAGACCACATTCGCCTACATCTCTTCCAGCTAAAGATGCGCCAGACCTCTTGTTTACATTGCATGGAATTATTTGTTGTACACCCCAGGTACGACATTTTATGAACAGAATTATACAGCACTAATACATCTCTAAAGTTATTTATTATGTGCTTGAATAAAGAGAAAGTATTTTAATATTTACAGCATTTGCCTTAAATCTATATTTCAGACTCACTGTATTAGTTACGGCAGATATCAAGTCCAGCCCCAAAACAATGGAATAGGAATGGTGAAAACAGCGCCGTGTGGCCATAATTGGAACTGCACCAAAGCGACCTGGCAGCTAATGTATCGTACGTTTCAATAAACTCATATGAAGCTGGGACACAGTTCCGTCGCCCAAAACGAGGACCCTGGGGTAACATGGGGTACTTGTACATTTAAGGAGAAAATAATTTCAAGGGGAAACCTATACAGGGGAAATCTTTCTGTATACATCTAAAAGAAGGAGTTGACACAGTGTTATATAATAATACTTCCAGTCTTCAGACATGTTCCAAATACTATTTATCTGTGCGACAATATTTAGCACTGGGTGCTGTGATTTTGTGCTGATTCTGATGTGTTAAATATGCCCAGTGAAGCCGCCCTCAGAGTAAAAAAAAACCCGGCGTCACATCGCCGCCCTCCTGGACGGCTCTATGTGTGAACGCAGTGTGGGAAGTAGGCAGGCGGGCGGGTGCTGAGAGAGGCCCATTTAAAATTAGCCGCAGCAATTAGCGGTGGCGGGCGCGAGGACGCGGGGCAGACCTAGGCCGTTCCAGAGAGCGTCCCGACCGCCACTGGGCGGTGTGTCAAGGGGTTATGATGGGGGGGAAGGGGTGCGGGAGGTGCCGGGGGTGGGGGACAAATGGAAGAAAGAGGCGAGAAGCGGCGACAGCAACGGGAGGCCGCGAAGAGCCGTGGCAGGCACCGAATAAAAACATCACCTCGGCAAAGATGGAGGGGAAGGAGGAAGCGAATTCCATCAGCAGCGGGGCGAGGTAATCGCGGGAAAGAAGGGCCCGGAAGGGCAGAGCCAAGTGGTCACAGGTGACTGTCATGTGTGATAATTATTATTACTGTACACCTGCTCCTCCACACTAATTAACTTTGGATATGCAAATCAGCCCTATTGCATCACGGCCCCTCTCTCCTCCCCAGCAGATAAGAGGATGTTCGGCTGCTGGATTTAATTAGGATAATGAACGGTCGGACCACTGCGGCTGAGCGGGAGTGGGGGCGGAGGCGGCGGGGGGGCAGGG
>JAODJW010000062.1:7760960-7796170 GCA_026777045.1 Hyperopisus bebe | reverse complement strand
CGGTCCTCTCTAGCTTCTCAGAAGAGCAAACGTACAAACACGTCACGAACTAAGCCCCTGTGCATCTTTCAGCCGTTCAGCCAGTCTCTGTTCTCCTCCCAGTTAAAAATCCCCCCACAAGTACCATACATTACACTGAGACCCAAACTGTCTATATTTCTTGTCCATGTCTCAATGTCCACGTCTTAAAATGTCACATTTATATTGTTTACTTGCCACAATATTTATTTTCTATTTATCGCTTCATTTGCACTACAGCCAATGAGGATACTTCACCACATATCATATATCTTAAGCTGACAATGAAAGATACTTTTATTTTTTTACTTTAAAGCCATAGTCCTTGTCCCAAATCCTACATCCCAATCCCAGCCTGAACCCCAACTGTTGCCCCAAACTCCAGCCTCATATCCCAGTTCTATCTCCACTCCCAGCGCCAGCCACCAGCCTCAGACCCTCTCCCAGCCCCCTTTCCGTGTTTGTTTTCTCGGTGTGTTTCTGTGTGGGAAGGTGCTGTTTTATTTAGCCCTGCTACCAATCTGCGCTATAAAAAGCCGGGGCCACCGGTTGCACCTTGCGATCCGGAGTGGGATGGAATAACATTTAGGATCCGGAGGTGTGGCTGACGGCAGCGCAGTACAGACGCGGGCACCCGCGGGGCTCGGAGTTCTGGGGCGCCGAGGAGGCGCCGCGAGAGGGGAACTCATCCGCGAGACCGAGCTCGCGCTCTGCTCCGCGGCTGACCCAGCGCGTCGCGCGCCACGTGCCACGACGCCCCGTCTCATTCCCATCAGCCAGATAAGGCCCCTTTTTTTCTAATTTAATTTTTCAGAAACACCCTTTATTATTTGATCCGAGCCCCTGCCTCCCCCCCAGATCTCCCTCGGTTTTCGCGCCGAGCGGGCTCGTTCTCCGGGGGTGCGGTCACATGACCCCTGTAATGACAATCTGTCTCGGCGAGCCCGGCACGCTCCGCTCGGCTTATTTACTTGATAAAGTGCGGTTCCTTCCTTTTGTTGCCCTTAATCGCAGCTTAACGTCTTTACTTTGGGATCAATATACTTTATGAATTATTTCTATTTTTACGGCTCGTCCGGCTCATTAGCATGCAGGCGTTATTAGCTGAGGCTGCCGGTGTCTTTACCCAGCCGCGGGTTCCTTAGGTACAGTAAATATCACTCATGTAGTAATTAATATGCACACCCTTAGCACTAATTAAAAAACAGACCCCTCCAGCCAGCTGAGCTCTCGGCACTAATGCCGACGTATCTCCGTAATGAACTTGTTGTAAATGTGCTCTCCGCCATCGGATATCACATCCCTGGGAGCTGACAGGCTGAGATGGGGGGGGGGGGAATAATGGGATCTGTGAAGTTGTTAATACCGACCCCCTCCCTCTGCCGGAAAAAAAAACGAGAGGATATTTTAATGACACAACACTAATTAAAGCCCTGTTTCATCTACGCGAGTCGCCCGAGAAACAGGGAGAGACAGGCAGGTCTGGTTATGACCGGGGGAGTGCGGAGGTGAGCCGAGGGAGGGGGGCGGAGCCCGGCGACGGACAGCCGTCACGGCCCAAGGCGCGGACGGCCGGGAACATAAGCAGCGCCCCGGGGGGTAGGGATGGCGTGTGGCGGTTGACACGTGTGGGCGACACTCGCTTTGAACCAGCCTTTGGCCAATCAGCGCGCTCGGGGCCTCCAGGTAAACACTTAGGGAGGGGGTGGTGGGGGGTCGTTTTACATCATCCGGGGCTATTGTCAGAAAACAGTGCATCCCACACGTGAAGGGCTGATATTAGCGAATTTCCATTCTTCCAGACGGTGGCACAGATAAAATAACACAAAACGCTCATTTGGCAGACAATTTCAGACCAGGTGATGCAAGTCGATGTAACATATTTCTAAACACGCCGGAGACATTTACATAACTGAACTTAAATACGGCTGCGTTAAGACTTAAATCGGACGGGGCCGGATTTATTTACACACATCATCCAAACCGCCCCTTTCATCGGTGATTAAATTAATACCTAACTGTCGCTTAAATCAACCCCCACTTGTGAACTCCTGTACGTCCTTAATTTGATGTCTTTGTACCCTCACTATATGCGCCCTGGCTGCATATATCACATTTGTTACTGACTTTGACATTCACTATCTCTGGTAGTTCTCCTCTTCTGGAGATGACTGGCTATTTGTGGGTCACATGACTTCATAAACCGGGCATTCTCAGAGTGGGGGCCGCAGATAAGTGTTTGAGGCACGCGGCATTACGGAGTGCTAATCTTCGCCACTTACGTAGGCTACCTTTTTCCTCCAGGATTTGGCTATTGTTGCACGCGGTGCAGAGTCACAAGGTTTGATTTTCCGTTCCGCTGGAAAGTGCTGAGGGAAAACTCAGAGCCGCAGCTGGCCCCATGCAGTAATAACCAATAATCTCGCTCAATGCAGCTGCACCATTGCAGTCAGCAGGTTAGTGGAGAAGCAGGACACTGCAACGCAGGTGCCCAGTACACCTTCTACTTCCCTACGAAGACACGTGCTATCTTTACGTAAAACACGCTACCTCCCTCCAAAATGTCCACTTTATAAAATATTCCTAATGTCGCCAAATGGAAGGCCACGGTCAGACATTTTGCCTGGGTCCCAATGAGCGAACGTGCCCGCAAAAGTGCAGACATTCGTATGAAGAATCACCTCTATCAGTACATCGTGAAACGCGTTCCCTCAAGAGTACCCCACCACAGCTTAATCTGTTGTAATTGTAGCTTTAATAATCTGTCAAACACCGCGAAAGGTCAGGGCTTAATTGGAAATATGTGAAGAAATGCAGGATGAAGGGGTAGAGGCTCCTGGGTTACAGTCCCCTCCTTCCACCACTAGTCCCTGCTGTTGCATCATGATTCTAAGTCCCTTGGTGTTGCCGAGCGACCGCTTCCCCATGCCAGTCAGGTTGACATCATGCTGCCCGCATGCCTGGTCTCTCCGATATCATCCACGATAGCCTCAGAAGAGGTCAACACTTCTGGACACTTCTGGTGTTTGTTAACTGGACTCATTTCAGGGTCTGTGTGATGAACACACAGAGCCCCTCTCTTGCTCCAGGTGCTTGGGTGTGGGGGGGTCAGAATTATATGTTAGTTCTTGATATGTCTCTAGAGTTACGTCTTTAGAATTCACCTTTCCAAAAACTTCGTACAACGCTGGGCACGTTTATCTGGTACTTTTATTCAAAGCAACTTACAATTCACGCATGTGCACTGGGATTTGAACCCACCCCCTTTGCATTGTTAACACACCACTGTAGTCGTTGCACTACAGGACAAACAGAAGAAGCATATCAGAAAGGGACAGGAATGCGAAATTGGGATTTTTTTTTTGTGCCCCAAAAACCTATGACTCCCCGAAAAATCCTTATTCACCCGGAACTCATGGGTATGAAGGGCATGATTTTTTAACATCAACTTTTAAAAAACATTCATATTACACAGCCCCATGATGTTCAATTAAATCAACGCCATGTCGGTGTCGGAGACAAACTTTCTCTGGCGAACTTCCCGCGGGGGTTCGGTCGAGATGTGACCAAAGAGTCGGTTTCACGGGGATTTGCATTCCCGACGCCGCAAGACATGTGGTCCGAGTTGGGGCTAATGAAGTCTTTAATTCGGTTATAGTTTATTAACGTCACAGACACGGATCCATTCATCAGGCCCTAACACAATGGCTTGGGGAGATAAGCCACTGTGTTTCCTTTGGTAATAAGATCACATTTTAAAAGCCCGCCATTATCTCCCTAGGTCTCTGAGCCGAAGTTAAAACTCACAAAATGATTTTCATTCTGGGGTCATTAATATGCAAAATTATTCAAATTAGATTGTAATTAAGCATCTACTCAGTAGAAACCCTTTTCATGATAATTTATGATAAACTCCGTAGTCGCTTTGATTGAGATTGATTTTTGGTGCTGAGAAGCTGTCATGAATACAAAACTGCACCTGAAAAAAAAAAATTAAAAACTTATTATTGCCTGAATAATCGTGCTATAATCTTTTGCTGATACCAAAGAAGTAGCTTTGCGTGAACGTGTGCGTGAATTGCAGTGTCCCTACATGCGACAAACATACACCACAGAAATACGTATCTGTGTAGTGAATTACAGTACAATTAGTTTGAATTAATTAATTCTAACTGTTTTCTTAATCACTTCAGCAAGGTAGTTTCTTATTGTCAAATCGGCGTTTTATATAATGCATGAAATTAGGCGGCACAGCACATATGAAATGGCACATTTAAGAAAGGTGCGGTGGGGGTGCCGTTCTCAGCAGGGGGGGGGGCTAATGTCACAGGGTCCCAGTGGCCTTTACACTCTCTCAGATCCCTTGATTTCTTGGGCTTAGTTGTTGGTAAATGAGTGAGTACACAGAGGAGAAGCAGTCTCCTGCTAGTTTTGGTCACAGTGATTGGTCACCCATTACTGTGTGCCTCTGCATGGGTATGTGACAAAACACCCTTTTGTAAATTTATTTTTTCCTAAATTGCTGAGCCACAATGTTATTGACAGGTCATCCCTCCCTCAAGATGGAATCGGAAGCCTCCACTACTAATTTTCTGTTAGCAATGGCAGCTTGTACAGGTAAACATCCCCACGATAGACTCGTATGTCTGTTTGCAGAACAAACACAAAATGGAAAAAATAACATTACTGTCATTCTAGTTTCCCGTGGGCTTTGCCACTGGTTGCTCACTGCAAATGAAGACCTAGAAAAGAGGTGCGAGATGTCTCCAGTAGCCCTGGCACCTCTTTCAGTTCTGCTGATCTGGGATCAGTTGCAATGAGATAAGATGCCTGGCCTTTTGTGTTCCATTCCACTCTGTGAAGAGACTCCAAAATCTACCCAGCAGTTACGGAGCAGCGAGAGCAGTCAGTGTTTTCAGACTCCAGCAACGGCGGCCCGCGTGTTGACCTTTGGAAGATCGACGTGTGAGAAAAGATCACTAGATCTTGCAACCAGACCATGTTTAAACTGCTATTTTGTGTCAAAAGTGAATTATTTGGTAGCCTTGGTCCATTATTCTTCATTTTATTTGTTTATTTGTTTGTTTAAAGGTTCTTAATGTTGTTTTTACTGTGACATTTTTATTTTGCAGAACTTTGAGATTTGTCTCAAATGTAAAGTGCGTTACAAATAAAGTGTATTATTATTATTATAAAAATTATATACACGTTTATATATATGAAATAAAATGGGCCTCTGATGACTGGTTTGGATGCTTGTCCTCATAAGGTTGCTCGTTCAAATCCCATAATCAACAGGATGATTTCACCATTAGGTCATCGAACGAGGCTCTTTGGATAAAAGCATCGGCTGAGCAAATGTGCTCTTAATTTTTGTTAGATATAAGCCAGTGTTTCCCAGTCTGCTCCTCGGGGACCCACAGGCAGTCCTTGTTTTTGCTGCCTACCAGACAGTCTCTGTTTTTGCTAAACGTGGACTGTCTGTGGGTCCCCGAGGAGCAGATTGGGAAACACTGATATATACAAATAAGGTAATCAACAGGTTTATGGGTTTTACCAGAAATCCTAACCCAGAGAGTGACTCATACTGTAAATTCGTGCACATGAGTCATTAGTATAACAGGATGGTCTTACCACTCAAGATACCCTGGCTTAGAGGAATGGCAGCAGGGGACGTGAACCGACGACCTTCTGATCTCGGGTCTTAACCGCACGTTAATCTGCCCCCCCCCCTTGAAAACAAACCGCAAAACAGTCTCGGCTATATGTCTTGAGCTGAGCCATAAGTGGGGAGAAGACATCTTTGCTCCCCCTAGGGCTCCGCGGTCCGTCCCTTCACCTGACTTCTGTCTGACCGGCAGGGGGGTGGCCCCGCTGCGTTGGACCCGGCCCAGGAAGTGTTGCAGCAGATGTTCGCCCGCATCACTCTGCGGCGGCCTGACGGCGCCGTGATCCATCCTACCGACTCCTGGCGCTCCCCCGCTGTGCCGATCTGCGAGGGAACCTGTCCTGTCCCAACACCACCCCCCTGCCCTGGCTGCCCTACAACCCCCAGCATATGTTCCCACACTCCCTGACATGGAAGGAGCTGACCCCAGGGGAGGGAGGGGGGGGCTTTGTGGGATTTGACTGGCCGTAGAACCATAAGCTGCCTGCTTCTTAATGCCCCCCCATGTCGTTCTACACGAGGACGAGGGGAGAAGGAAGATAAGCAGAAGGCAGAGCCGCCGTCGTCGGGGATTCAGAGGCGCGCCTCCCCGCCTCGGGTATCGATCGAGCTTTTTAGCACGGGGCGGAGCCCGCATTAGGGCCATTAGAGCGATGGTGGAGGCACAGGTGCCGTGGCGCAGGTTAAAACGCACAGTTTGAAACGGCAGCGCAGGCGGGTGCAGGGCTTAAAGCGCTAGTTAGAGTGCTGGTTAAAGCACAGGATAAATGGCAAATTAAAGGGCCGGTAAAAACACAGGTTAGAGGATGGGAAAAATCACTGGTTACAGCATGGGATCCAGGGTAGGTTAACGGACTAATTAAAGCATGGATTAGAGCACAGATTATACAGTGGTTTATAACACTGGTTACAGTACAGAATAAAGGGTGGATTAAAAGGCAGGTTAGAGCCCTGGTTAAAGACAGGCTATGGGCGGATTGGCAATAAAAGGCAGCCTCAGAATATACCGCAATGAAATTAGCCAGCATTATCCAATCATCTCCTGTGATCGATGGACCCCCGGTATATAGGCTATGTATGCCTGGGTTGGGGCAGAAGGACCTGGAAGGAAGGGAGGTTGGCACCTGATCTACCAACACTGAGGATACGACTGTTTGTTTATGACCGACAACTGACGCTGAACAACCATTCCAAGCCGATCGGTTCTCTGGGTCAAAGTGGTCACGTTAATGTTCCCGATTCTTTAACTTGTCACAGGGAATAATAGCAGAAGGTAATGTTTAGAAACATAAAAAACATTAAATATCTGATGAATCCTCTCAGTAATTTTACATGATGGAGCGGCTGTTTCAGGTCGAAGGTCGTTTGTGTGCTAAGTGCATTGCTGAAGCCCTCTCTAAGCAGAGCTCGCACGTCATGACAGTTCATGTTTTCTATCAGTTTTCTTTGAATTCTGACACTGATATGGCACACTCGCCTCAGCCTCTGCTTTCGTTAATCTCGGCTCAGAGGAAGCAGGAACTTCTCTCTCAGTCTGTGTCCTCAAACAAAAACACCGTCAGAGTAATGGGCCGAATAAGGCTGAGCGAGGGGCCGGCTGGACCCAGTGAGCGCTGCTGCTGGTCGCTCCGGTGGTGGTCTAATTGGATCTCCTGCAGGGCCCCGTGCTGTAATTGCACCAGCCGGGGGGGACTCGGTCCTGGCTCCCCCCACAAGGCCTGCACTGAGCCCAAGCTGCAGCCTTTGTGTTTCTGCGACCGTGCCTTTCTCTCACTGGGTGAGATGTGATCGATGCACCCGCCGTTGATGACAGAGCAATATACACCAGTCCAATTCTCACCAGTAGCTCCAGCATCCATCCCAGACAGCTTCATTAACCCCTGGGAGCATCCGGTCTCCTCAGCCATGGAGTCCTGGGGCTCTGTCCAGCGGGGGGGGGGGGGTTGCCGTGAACTGGCAGGCATAAATTCCCATCTTTCTCTATGGCCTCTACATATATGTAGCTGTCTGTGTCCCCCCAATACTGCTTTTTATATAAGAACTTAGGGTGAGACAGGTGTGCTGTCACAGACGAAAAGTCTCACTGACATACTTGCACACGGGCCTCGACCTGTAGGGCAGAGAGAAAAAGATGGATGCATAAAAAATGGAGGTATATCCCCGCCCTGAAATTCCATCTCTTTCTTATTGCCCCTTAACAAAGCAGGTCAGTGTAACTGGGCACTGCCGGTCAGGTGCCGTGACACAGGGCCGTTTACAAATGGCAGACAGCTGTGTTTTGTGAAGGAAGCTGCATGTCAGGCTTAGCCAACTAGCATAGGAAGTTAGCATTCTCAGCTACAGAGTCAAGGCGAGGCACCGGAGACCTACACAGGGCAGCCGAATTGCTTTATAACAGTATTTCTATTGTTAATGATAGGGTACCTGAAATGAAAAGGGCTGCTGTGTAGTAATTTAGAAAGGAATATTTCAGCATGTGGGTGACATGGTGGCTAAAGTGGTTAGCATGGTAGCCTCCCCTTTCAGAGACGGGAGTTACATTCCTGCTCTTGGCTGTGTGTGTGTGTGTGTGTGTGACCAAATGCCCTCACATTGTGATAAAAACCTGTTTTTTTTATGTTAAGGAGACCATTTTTTCGGTCCCCACAGGGGGAAACTCCATTTTATAAAAATCTGTGACTGTACAGACGCTCCTCTACTTACGAATGAGATACGTTCCAAACGGCCGTTCATAACTTGAAAAGTTCACAAGACGTTGTTCAACACAAGTATTCAAGTACAAAGAGCTAGGATGCTGGGTGTACGCACGCTACACTGCTGGGCTGCGGGAGTAGCAACCAGAAGTCGTACCAGGCGGAATTGGCGTTCAGAAGAAAAAATTGATGTTGCAGACAGGAAATGGGAGCCCAAGGAACACAATTTGAGAAAAAATACTCTGAGTAAAAGTTTAATATATCACCCTGTAGTATGAAAAGAATGCTTAAGAATGCCTACCAGCCGCTATGACCACTAGATATAACAGAAATAAGAAGAAACAGTTTTCCACAGGGCACCAGACTGCAATGAAATGTTACAGGTTAAATAATTAGATTACAGGTTGAATAATTAATGACAGCACCCACAGTAAACACCTGAAGAAAGACAAGACTGTGTACTCTACACCCTGATTGTGAGAAAGTCACAATTGGCTTCTATAGTAGAATCGACGATCCTGCATAATATAAGAGCTGCTTGCCAGCTTCTGTCCTGATTTATTTCTTTTTCTTTTTATGCAGAGCCAAGAAGGACCCTGATACAACAACAACATAAGAACAAACTGATCAGTGTTAAAAATTCCCATTACGCTGGCTAAAAATACTCCTGTAGCTATCATAAACTAGTTGGCTAGTGCCCAGGTGGCTAATATCATCTTCATTGATCACACTTGTTTACTCATTCTGGGGCAAACACGCAGAGCTCTGATTTGCACCGTTACTTGTAAACGATTTGTCGTACGGTGTAGCTGAGGTGCAGATACAGTCCGGCGGCCTAAATTTTTCCATGATTAGATTCACACTGAGTGGTCCCGCTTGAATCCATGAGGTACGGGCCCACAAACAGCCGGCATCCATGCCATGGACATCTCTCTGGGGACTGACCTGGATAAAAGGGGTTTTATCCACCCTGCCCCCCGCTCAGCTAATACCAAATTGGAGGGATAGTGACTTAACGTTAAATCAGGCGCACACGACCGGGAGCTAATGCTGTCGACCGCATGCAGTGTCTTCCTACGGTTTGTTCTGCACTCGGCAGCCGTCCGTTCGAGTTTTCTCCTGCACCAAGCCAATTATGGCGGTGTACACTCCCGGCCCAACGCAGTTAGTTCCATTTAACGTGCGACGTGCGTTTCTGAAAAACAAACACGCGGAGGGATGAGTGCATGGTGAAAGTTAGCCGTGACATACCGAAGCGAAAACTATTTTTTCCCCCGTCCTCCTGTCTTTCAGCTCCATAGGATGAACCAGCCAAGGTCACCATAGTAGTATAATGAAAGACTCACAGAACAGCACATTTGCACAGGACAATTGCTTTATTTCATCTTGGCTTTAACAAGGAAGAGAGGAGAGAGCTGAACTAGTGTTAACCCACTGCCTTCTTGATACTTTTCAATGCTAAATTGATTTTCTTTGTCTTCTCTCACCGTTCATTCGATTCTTTTTTTCTATGATGCTGTTTCGGAATATGCAATTCAGCCTTCTGCTATTTTGGTCCCTTGTGGCATATTCCAGGTTTATTACAGGATTAAAATGAAATAGGTTGCTTGAGTTTAGTAAAAGAAATGAAAAAGTAAAAAAAAAAAAATTAACTATAACAGCTAGTCTTTGAGAGCCAAGGTCACATGGCGTACGAAGCATGCGGTGTGACTGAGAATGTGTGTTTGGCGGCTGTTGCTTGTCAGTGCAAAATTCAGTGTGGGGACAGGGTTACTTGGCTGATATCAGTATAAAAACACTAGTGAAATTCTGTGTAGATTCCACGGTGCGATGAAACCGCGGCTGGTCTTCGGAGCATGTAAACGTCCAGCCGCACGCGGTGACAGCCGTTCAGAGGCAGGGGGGGCAGGCCGTCTTCTCGCTCGCCGTGTGCAGGGGAATGAAAACGTCAATCCCCGAGCGACACGGAGGACCTGGCGGGCACCTGTTGGCTGGTGTCACGGGTGCGAGAGTGATGCCGCAGGCCACGGTTCGCGAACACCTCCCGCTGAGGTCGCCGGGGGCATCTAGGCGGGGGCTCGTTCTGTCCATCCAAGCAAAGCAAAGCAATTCTTCCCGCACGTGACGCCCACCTTGGCGGGGAAGCCAGGGCTCAGTGATACGAGTGCAGCCGCCTGCAAGATTCCCCAGCGTTGGAAAAAGAAACGCATCAAAAGACCATGAAGTGGAAATGCCTGAAACTAAAGCAAATTAAAACGGGATTCCATCTCTCCATCCTTCCATCATTTATTCCAAAAAGGGTCACCTGGAATGTATCACAGGAAGCATCGGGCACGAGGCAATGGGATGCTAATCTATTGAAGGGCACACAAACACAATACAGGCGGTTTAGACCAGTGTGACTTTCTGAGATTGGGAGAACTGCAAACCCCACATACACCCAAAGTGGGTGGGATTCAAATCCCCAACCCTGGAAGTATGAGGTGCCCCCACGCCGGGAAGCTACAAAACTGCTTTTGCAAAATGACCGAATTTTGGTGGAAATTCTTCTTTAACCTTGTAAGACTCTGGGTATGCTGGACAAAGGGAACAGACATGCTGCAGCTATACAATAACTCTTCCATACCTTTAGGCCAGAGCATTATGGGAAACAATTTGCCAAATAACAATTTGGAAGTATCAAATGAAAGCCAGAAATAAAACCAGGAGAGTGGGCAAAAAAGAAATTAAAATAATCACATTAATCTCATATTCCATATCTTGAGCCTCACCGCCTCTGGATTCACCACACAAGATAAAAAATGGGCAATCCTCCACATAACCTGCTTCTCTGCTATTGTTTGGGCCCTGTAAAGTGAAGTCATAGAGCCTCTGAAGCTTAATTTTAAAAGCAACTGATCAGCAACGGGGCTCAGATGCATAAAAACACAAACGCTTCCTTCATTGGTGAGACAGAGGCGCTAATGTTGGCCGTGCTCCCCTTTAAACTCCACAACGATCGGGGAGAGTTTTCGTCCATCACCTGTAAACGTGGAAGGGAGGAAAACCTGGAGAACGAGAGGGAGAGAGAGAGAGAGAGAGAAAAAAAAAAAAAAAACTAGAGGACGCCTTGGTTCAGCCGGCGTGTCTCTCATTCCGAGCACGCGCACAGAGCGGCGTTAGCCTCGCGCTGCTCTGGAACAAAGCAAATTACAGTTCAGTAACTTCTCGCCCCCCATTTCAGCACACAGGACCACATCAAGGAAACCGATAGGACTAAATTATGTTTAGTTTGGGGTTTTACATTTCAATTTAGCCCCAGGCTTCAGAGACATTAAGGCCCTAATCTAAATCCTGGTCAGTGGGTACTCCCCAGAGCATAAACAACACTGTATTAGCATCGCAGCAGCCCCTCTCCGTAATGGCAAAACAGTTGCTCATTACTGGTCATTAGATTCATATTACATTTATTTGCAATAGCAATACATCTTATATTCATAAATGGGAAAAAAGGCCGTAATGCAGTACAGTGACACCTGCAGTATTGCATGAAAAAGGCGAAAGGCAAAGGAAAAAAAACACAAAACAAAATGGTTGATAATTGGAAGAGAGACAACATGCAGCGCTTCACTATAGAGCATCTAAATATAGAACATACAAACAGATAATAATGACAATAAATTGTTCAGGGGAAGACGGGAATTATTTTTTGGGGAAAAAAGCACTGCAGACAAACCGTTCTTGGTGCTTTTCCGAGTGCCGCTTCCACGGTGGGTCCGGAGTGATGAAACTAGAGAGTTTTTCTGGACATGTGGATAGAAGACAACCTCAGTTTTCTCCTCCAGGTGTAGGGAGGTTGGCCAAAGACAAGCGCATGGTCCGTCACGCAGATAAAGGGCCACGCCACGTCACAATCCTCACTCCCCTTACATCTAACTCCATCAGCTTACCACTGGGAACATTTCAAATTTGACACTTCAGAATTACGGGGCCTCTTGGTAAGATCACACTGTACCCCACAATTTTACTCTCGTGATCTGTTTGTCTGGCTGTGCAGGATTATGAATAATAAATAAACTGCATATTAGAAATGATTCACTGCTCCTTAACAATAGTATATGGATAAACGGCAACGGTGCATTCGCAAAAATGAACTTGCCTTCTGTATTATCATAATAAATTTCCAGTGATTACAAAGTGACTTTGATCTCCCTAGACCTGCGCTTGTCCCTTTACTTGATTCTTCTGCTTTGCGTTCCAGTTGAAAAATGTATCCACTAAATGCTCGACAATGCTTTCTGTGTCAGCCAGATAAATAAATAATACCATTAAAAGCCAGTACCTGAAAACAACGCATCCAAACATGCGAGCGTCATTTTTAATCTGATGAATCCCGCATAGTTAGAAACCATTAAATGAATGGACATATTGCTTGCGGCAATAAACTTATGTTATTGATGATGAAGTAATACTTTTATTATGCATTTCATGACGGCGTTTAATGTAGTATGACTGAGTTTGGGCTTGACAAAAGGAGCGGGAAAAGAAGCAAGGCAGTCATCACTGTGTCCTGAGCCGTCTCCACGGCGACTTGCTGTTTTTTATGACGGTGCGGGCCTTTATCATGGGAACGGTAAACAATTTCACCCCCTCGACTGCTGAGAGAGAGGCACGCTAACCTTATTAATGGGTAATGCATTAACACTGAAGGATGAGGCACGTCAGTACAATAAGAGTGGGGTGACAATCTCCCACGTGAAGGATTACCCGATTCCGACAGTGTGAAAGTACTTAAAGAAATGATGTATCTATCAACGAGTCTCTGTGCCCCATCTTAACTCGCCCCACCCTGACTGGCACCCCACCCCCTTCCCCCGACCCAGCCCCTTCCCTTAAAAAGAGCACAGCTTTACTGCAAACATTTAGCTTGGATGCATAAATGATGTCAAGACCAATATATAGGAGCACTTGATTTTTGTGCAGTAAATATTTTCAATGCGTTGATAATGCTGTTTTATGGGGTGGCAGCTCAGCCCTCCAACAAAAAGCTCATCTCATTTTTACAGTCTTGAAGTATAATTGCGCTAAATTGATGCAGTATTATTCTGAAGCAGACATTTCTGACATCTCCCTGCGTAGTGCACTTTTTTTCTCTAAATGAGGGCTTTTAAACTCATTTAACTTTCTGCAGGTAAAAGTTAACAACAGGGCCTATGGCGGCAGCTGTGAGGCCCCGCTTCTTGCATTCCACCTCCCCTTCTAGTCCCCCTTCTCCCTCCTAGAGCTATGATGACCCCTTAGGATGCCCATCATTCGTATGGGGGAGATGGTTATTCTACACCTGGCCGAGGAGGAGCGTCGGAAAAAACTGGATGGGGAACATGGCATGACCCACTGTCTTTGCCAGACGATATGGACCTTATTATAATTATTGCAATTATATGCAAACTCCACACACAAGGGTGAAGGTGGGATTCAAACCCCCAACCATGGAAGTGAGACACAGCAGGGCAACACACCGAATCACCCTGACACCCCAACCAGACTCCATTACAATGAACAACAGCATATCCCAAGGTAAGAGTGGGACCCGACATTCCAGGCCGAGGTGACGAACACATTCTTTTCGTTTGCATATGCATTATTCCCATTCATTATACAACTGAGTTGCAGTTTCTCTTGCCCTCAGTAAACTCCACTCAGACCATGGTACCTAACATAGCACGCTGTTGTTGCCCTTGGCAACCCAGCAACCTCCTTTTTTGCATATTTTCCTTTGCCTGCTTTTATTAAAGCAGCCTAACTTTATTAACCAGAGTTAGGAGTCAGAACTACATAAATTTATTCCAAAAATTGTTCTAGTTCTAATTTAACGACCACAGAAGGATGGGAGTTTATTAAGATTGGCATTGTAAAATATCCATTATATGTTATCCTCCTTTTGTATTTGAAGCAATGTAAGTTAGGATCTGTTTAGCTACATTACTGTCAGAATTGGTCCCAGCTTCGTCCTGTCTTGCCATTTGTTTCCCTAAGTTACCTTCTGTCCCTGTTGACCAGCATGTGTTGCTGGTCTTTCCTAGTGTGCTTAGTCCAGTCCGTGTCTGTATTAGGGCTGCCCCTAACGACTATTCACCCATGGATTCATCTATCGACTATTTTACTGATTGCTCGATTAATCTAAAGGATTAATTTTCCTCCAGAAAATCAAATACACGGTTTCATTTTATTGTTTTTGACAACAACAAACCATGTTATTGCGGGACTTTAGATAATGGATGCCAGCTTTTCAGCAATATACGGACATTATTTTCGCCCACAATTCGATAAGCAAGTTAGTAGTATTATTAAAATATTATTGAGATGCGTATTGTGACTCCCAGAAGTTAGTAATCTGTATAACTTCGGCATATTGTTATGCTTATTAAACTTGGTTAGCGGAGCACCCCATGCTACTGTTTTGGTAAATCGTAGAAACGATAAGCACCAAAGTAGCTTTGAACCTACACTTAGCAACTACAAAATCTTTTAAAAGAGGAACTATTGTGGATAAACAAAGTAAAAAGATGGTGCTGAGGCGCTACTTTTTGCTGATTAAAGTACAACACGTTTTTCTTTTTTGTAAACATAGTTTTCATTTTTATTTTAGTTTACAAATTATTTGCTATTATTTAGTGTTCGTTTTCATTTCAGTTTTAGTTTACGATAACACTGGTCCTGTTACCCAACATGCCCAAACGCGCATGAACACACACCATGCAGCTTTGTCAATCCACGTAGAATAAGCCAAACATTAACCCAAACATTTTCGTAAACCCTTATTCAATGGAGAATCTAAGGCAGAAGGCAGAAAACTTAATGACTTTAATGAGGGTATTTAGCAGAATAGGGCCTGTGTGTTTTCTCTTCAGGCGCTGCATAGCGCTAGTACCCCTGTAGTATGCCATCGAACTTTGCACAGTGTACAAACCACCAATTTACTGATGATTTGATCTATTCCCATAATTACGTACGCAGTGATAAGGAAAACATTTGCTATAATGAACTGAAGCTATTTAGAAATCATAATGGCAATTTCATTAAAGTTATTTTAAAAACAATACGTCAATTTAAAATATTGACATCAACACATTTTCAGCGTCAGTGTCATCGACTACATAGACTAATCGTGGCGGAGCAACCTCGTATTCCAGCAGTTTCTGTCTGTAGTTCCCTGTTTGGCCAGTAGGTGTCAATAGTCATCCCGTTCAGCTCCTTGTGTTCTTTGAATGGACTGAGTGTGTGACTGGGAACCATACATCCCTAACCGTTGTGAGTTCCTGCCAGCCTCCACGACTTTGGACAATTTTGGTTATTAGTTGCCCCAAGTTTCTGTATGTCAACGCCATGTTAATGACGCTTCATGTGTTTATGTATGCCAGTATTGTTCCTTGCCTTCCTGGTTTACCCTACCTGTGCCCAGTTTTGTCCTGTATTCCTTCTGTCTCCTGTGTTCCTTGTAGCTCCTGGTCCCTAGTGTTTGAGGAATCAGTAATGGCCCGCACCTGTCCCTTGTTGATACCTCATTATCGTTGTATATTCGTGCCTGCCCATGCCCAGTTCCTCTGTTGGTTATTACATGTGTTACATGAATGTGCTTGCTGCTGGATGGACCCTGTTAAGTACTCTGCACTGAGCCTGTGTATTACCTTAGTGTCTTCTGGTATTTAATTTAGCCTTTGTTAAGCTCTGGCATTCCTTACCTGCCTTTGTTTATACCTCTTGTGGTCTCTTTGGTTTTTAGTTCTGAGTTGACTTTAATAATAAAACTCTTGTCGCAAAGTGGATCTTCATCAATCATGCCCCATCATAACACATTTCCTTAACAAAGTCTCTGTTCCTTTTTCTCATTCTCATATCACACAGCTTTGTTTACTGTGGATGTACAAGGAGGGAGGACTAGTGGTGCTGGGACACCTGGCCCCTTTTCCCCAAACAACTGAACGTGCCTTAGTTTTGAAGCTTCTGTCTGATCACCGATGATCATGCCACCACCCCAGTCAGGAACCTTAAACAGTATCTGCACGGCCCTGCTATTTATCATCCCAATCAGAACAACAACAACAAAACAAAAAAAAGTATCTTACAGTGTTATATGTATGCATTTTTTACATGCATGTAATTATTTAATGTTTTATTCCATCCATCCATCCATTTGTCTAACATTTAGTCACCTATCTATTTTCCATAGCAGGGTGAGAGAATTATTAATGAATAAATTCAGTTCTTGACTCTGGAGCAAGACATCAGTATTCCTTCTCGCACATCAGCCTGCAACCTTATGGTCACAAGACCAGGACTGTCATGCTACCATGTTCGGGCTGTTGAAATATGGTTTCCTTATTGGGATGCACAAGCTTTAAAAGCTATTTTATAGAATCAAAGACCAGACTGACATTGCGGGAGGACGTGTCTCTACACGTGTCAGCTGCCCTACTGACGACCCATAGTCATGAGAATCATAGTCCAGATGAAGCCATAAAACCATCGCATCCACTTCAATTGTCATGTATGTGGCAGTATTAATCATTACTGTTCTCTGGGCAAGGTGAGATTTATGTTGGTTTCCGTGTAGGTGAAGAAAGCATGTTAAGCTGACTGCTACTGAACCATCCACTGAAATCACTTTATTTCGGTGTCAGTTTGTTCATGCAACAGAACGGCTCTAAAGCCCCAAACGACCAAGTGCTTTAAGTATAACCATGCAAGTAGGTGACTTGTCCAGTACGGGTCCAGCTCGCGTCATAATTACAAAGATCATACAAAACCAAATTCCTTTCATCTATTTATCTATCACACTTCCTAAAACCGAAGTTATTTACCCGTGCTGTACAGGCTTACTTTCGGTCCAGCGGTGTCTTAATTAGGCAAACTTGATTGAGCTGTTGATTATATGAATCGCTTAAATTTTACATGAAAGATTTTAATTACATCTTAAACCGGATATGTTAGCCGATGAGTCGATCTAATTTTACATTTGTGTAAGACCAAATTGTTAAGAATAGTTGTAATAGAAAAAATACCCATATCCCCATATATTTCAAAATATGTTTAGTTTTACCCGTTATAGATTTCGTTATAACTTTACGCGTATTACATTTCCACGTATAATAAAATATGTTTGTATGAGCACAAATACATGCGCAAAATTGTTTTAGTTTGGTTAACTAAATTAGTAGCAAATCCTCAGGTAAGATGGATTATAAGTGACATCATGAGATTTTATTCATGCAATGGATTTAATTAACATCTCGATGAAACCCAATTGGTTAAAAGTTTACCTATACTGTAGACCAATATACACGCTGGGTCGTCACAGGAGTTGGATCATCTGGACAATAACAAAAATTAATTTTAAAGTCCTATTCAGAAGAAAAAAACATTTTATTCAATATTAAATATATTTTAATCAATTGATTTTATTTATAGATATAATTTCCTTACAGTCATAATTTTCTGTGAAACCAGATAGCTAGTTATATTAATCTGTAACACAAAGTATGAAGGAACAAAGTGCTTGACTAAACTGGATCAGCAGGTGCGATATGATCAATACGCACAATGAGTAACGAAGTGTGGATGGATTGCACCAGCATGGGGTAAGTGCCTCATATGACATATTAAGCAGGATGAGAGCCCATTATTGATGAAAACAGGGAGTAAAACAGAAACCAGATTGGTCTGTAAATCTGTCTCAGACCACAAGCCTACTGTGAATCAGTTTGTACAACATGGCTTTGGAATATAAATGATTACTTTTAGTCAATCATGTTGTTCAGCTAACACGTAGTCAAAGAATTTATACATAATTTGATCAGTGAAACAGAGGGTTTGTGATGTATGCTTGCTCAGAAATCTGTCATTTATTTATTGTAGAAATACTTCATCTGTCAAATTCTTCATTTTCCCCTGAGGCAAGGTTCGGAAATGTAGGCTACTTTTGATTGTTGATATACGGTAAATCTTTAATAACATTAATATATGAATATAAAATTTAATTTATTTGAAATGCTAATACTGCCAAGGGATGTACAGGGGAAAACAATATCTTTCGTTGCACAATGTCAGCATGGAGCAACTGGTTCACGTTTCTAACTAGAATGTATTAATACGCATGCGCGGACGCACCTATCTTAAAATACTGAAAAAGAAAGAAGTATCATGAACTTCGAGTCTTTTTAAAAGACGCGTGAATGAAGGATGTCCTATAACGGACACCGTAAGTCTGCCAACGACGGAAACCAACGCTGTTATTGTTAATCATTGCGTCTGAATGTGGCTCTATGGACATTTGTATGTGGTTTCACATACAGTCATGCATGGGATTAATATGAACTACAACTTTAACATTTCCTCATTCCCGCTTCTTAACTGGCACTAAGAATCAGCTTTAAGAAAGTCTCTGAGTCATACACTGTAAACGGCGCGACTGGCTCAGATAAAGGAAGGTAACCTACGAACGCCGAAGTAACAAGTACAACATAAACTTAAGATTTCAGCTAACCATCTTAGCTGGAGTTGTATGTATTCTACATTTACAATTCGGCACATTCGTCTAGCAATAATGTTAAAATCATTTCTCACTGCACGGTTCTCTATAATAAGTTAGCGAACTTTGTTTAAATCTCAATATAGCCATGTCTCTAATTTAATAGCGTTTTGGCGATTGAACACTAATTACTGCGAATATTTGTCATAGATTTGATGCCTGTTTTCTGATTCCAGAAAAGTTCTCTTTCAGTTTCCTGGGAAAGGCGATTCAGATACTTTCAGTTTCAGTAAAATTAAAAGTTGAAGAATCGAAAATCTCAGTCAAGATGTTGTCCTCTTGCCATATTACCCCGCTGCATTTCATGGACTAAACAACACTGACAGCTTCTGAATTTGAGAGATAAAAACGTATCTCGACGCGATAGCAGCCAACATCTGCGCGATCACGTGATCAGCAACACTTTGAATGGGAGGTTCTTAGTTCGGGGTGAAATTAAGCGAAGGTACTTCAGAAGTATGTAAATGTATTTAACATAACGGTCTATTTTTAATTTAAGGACAACATAAGAATGGGAGTTTATTAAGATTGACAATGTAAAATATTCACTGCATGTTATCCTCTTTGTCTTTTAGAAGTAACATGTAAGGTGTCTTCACCTGTTTGGATATTACTGTGACAACATTGTAATATTATATTCATGTCAACGAAGGTGCTTTAAAATGCCACCAAGAAGGAAGGCCTTGCCGACACCACTGCCAGATGGCTGGATTTTAACCGACACAGAGAAGAAAGAGTGGAAACTGGGCCAGATAATCGGCGAAGGAGGCTTCGGGCTGATTTATTTAGGTAATTATATCACAATGTGTTAATCAGTCCTTGTGTTTCTCTCAGTCAATCACACAGCATTACTGTAGTGTTTGTGGTTTTGCTGCGTCCAGCAACCAGTATATATTGATTTTTTTTTTTGTGTAATCCTATTGTTCTTGTGGGTTTTTATCACAGCCCACTGGGTCAGAATTTAAGGATAGCATTTCAGACCTTAGCAAATAAGATAAATTCCCTCTGTTTTAACAGGACTAATAGATATCAGGCCCAAACGCAGGCAGTAACTTTGTTACCACTTGCTGCTGAGCCATTTTCATCCTAATAAACCTATATTGCTCGGGCAAAATCCAAAGCTGCTGTTCGTTTTCCTCATACACTAATTCTGTTAGCATTTTTTCATCCATAATTGTCTGTGGTCTATTTAACACTGGGATCAGATGACAGGATGTGCTGGTGCCGGCGAAGCTGGAATGGGACTGAAAGGCTTCAGGATGCTTTCGAAAAGGATGTATTACAGATGTCCCCTAGAGATTTCTGGAATATTCCTTTGAGCATGGACTAACCAACTTTGGAAACCAGTTTTGTCTAGGTCTGCGGTTCAGTTCAGTGCATCACTACTTGAATCTGGTTGCGTGTGATCCGCTTGTCCTTTTTCCTCAGTTGGGTGTCGTTCTGTCCGGCAGGTGGCACTTGTCAAGGTGCCAGAGTGGCGCTGGTGGCTCTGTACTTGCCAGACATGGCGGTAATTAAGGGAGGAGGGAAGGGGGGCGGAGCTATGTGCCGCTCCATCTGCCTTTCTCCTAACATATGTCATCGCCACATGATGACCTTACCTCCAGGTGCTCTGTGATGAAATCACCGTTCAGTTTGGTTCTGGGGCACGACAGTGCTGTGACGTTGGGTTATATGACTTAGACACATTACCAGAAGGGTTTTTGCTACAACAGCAGAGCCCTTTGTGAGCCTTTAAAAGGGCAGCCATCATATTGTTGGTCTGTGTCCTTAACCACTACACCACCTGTTATCTGTACTGTATCAGCAATGTAACATTGAGCTTCCTGCATTTATTTGATTTGCCCATGCTACATTTTTCTTCTATCAGCCTCACCGCAGCAGGATGCTCCCGTTCGGGAAGACACCAATTTCGTGATTAAAGTGGTGAGTGGAGGAATGAGGTCATTCATTATGAAGATTCCAGCTTCCCTACTGATCTCTGAGACCTTTGTGTGTTTGTCTTTAATACTGTGCTCACCTCCTGTATCTTATAATCTTCCTCAATACATAATTCAAACAAGAAGCTCATAATTTGAACAAAGGAATTGGCATATGTGCAGGCTGTCTTGTTATTTTTAGGTATTTTTCATTTAAACCTTTTTAGTCATAATCTGACATTTCAGTGTTTAAATATTTTCATTTCAGGAGTTTCATGAAAATGGGCCTTTGTTCACAGAACTGAAATTTTATCAAAGGGCCGCAAAACAAGAAAGCTGTAAGTATTATTACCTTACTGTACCATAGAAACCTGCTACACACTACACCAAGCCCCCCAGGTACTAATCCGCAATTCTCTGTAATATAAATCTGTTTGTTTTAGTAGGCCCTAAATAATGCCAGTTCAGCAGGCATTGACTGCTGTAGAAGTTTGAGTTTCCTGGGTTTATTCTTATCGGGGAGCAGAACCTTCTTTTGTGTTAATGTAAAGTAAAATAGCCAGTGTAGCATTAAAACACAGTAATGTCCACTAAAAAGGTATTTTTAACTGCATAGGTGAGTAAGACTTACCATAATAACAGGCTTATCTTTAAAGATAAGATGGCAGGCCCAATGAACGCTAACTTGGACAGCTCATTGGGGAAACAGAGGAGGGCGGTAGCTCTGCTTTTAGCGGTGCTGCGGGCAGACAGCACTGTGCTGATTAAGTGGCAGTGGATGAAAATGATCTCTGCTAGTCAAATTAATAAGCCAAGGCAAACATGTACCCCTGTGCTCGTTAGCGCAATCCCAGCTTGTTTTGACTCTAATTTTTAGAGGGTGACCAAATTGCAAATAATGATGCTGGTTCATCCAGGGGAGCCTCTGACCACCTGTCTAGCTGGTGGTGAGCCAGTCTGGCCTGCTGTAGCAGGATGGCTGTCCACATTTACTGCGGTGGGGAGGGGGGGGCGGTGGATGCAGGTGGACAGGGCACCTGGAAGGCTGATGAGCTGATAGGCTGTGCTTCTGTGGTTGTAGGACTGTGACCTCAGACTTTGGGTCCACTGGAGGTTTTCCAGTTTTCTTCTGTGGAAAACACAGGCTGTGGGCAGTATTATTTGATGTACCAAGGGAGTGCATGGTTGTATTTCTATGACACCATTGTTAGACTCAGACTCTTATAGTTTAACATGTCAAACTTCTCTCTGCTGCCATCCTGCCAGTACGAAAGTGGAAGAGGGAGCGAAGATTAAACTTTCTTGGGATTCCAAACTACTGGGGCTCTGGACTGTCTGAATATCAAGGGACACGGTAAAGAATAAGATAAAAACTGCCGTCTATCAATCTTTTATCTGCTGATCCAGAAAAGGATTGTGGGAGTGGAATGGAGCCTGTCCCAGACTGCATTAGAGCACATGGCATGTGCCATGTGGATGGGATGCCAGTCCACTGCAGAAGATCAGTGCTTTTTTCCCACAATTCCAACAGCTGTGTGAAGGGCAGGGACAGGTCTTCACCAGTATTGTTGGGGTATCGTGTGTGGGGTTAGGGGAGTGGGGGACCTTTGGGACTGATTTACTCCCTACCAAAGCTGAAATCGATCTTATGCCCTTGAGTGACGTGCGAGTGATGTTTAATCTCTCGTCCAGGGTTAGCATTCTGAATCACCGTTGTCTCGTTCCCCTCTCAGCTACAGGTTCATGGTGGTGGACCGTTTAGGAGCTGACCTGCAGAAGGTGTGTCAACAGAATGGCAGCAAGCTGAAGAGGCAGACGGTCCTGCAGCTGGGCTGTCGCATGGTGAGAAGTCACCGCACAATACGCTTTCTGAGCCCCGGTGGACAAGTTCATCTAGCGTGGCTTTCAGAGGACATCTTTCATGCTTTTGCTTCTGGGCGTCGCTCCCTCTCAGCATGTGCCACAGTAGTGTGACGGTATCACGTCAAGTAACCCCTTCTCCTCTGCACGGCTCTCCAGTTGCACGTGTTGGAGTACATTCATGAACATGAATATGTCCATGGTGACATCAAGGCGGCCAACCTGTTGCTTGACTGCGACGACCCCAACAAGGTAGGTGCAGTAAGTGTTGAGTAGATCCCACTCTAGAATATCAGAGCAGTATAGCCAAAAAGGCCCAACACACCCAATGTTAAGGTCACTACTTCATATAATCCCATACTTCATATAATATAATTCACATGATTTAATTTAATATCTTTTATAGGATGTTGACATTTAATGGCTGCTTTCTCACCTTGCAGGTGTACCTGGCTGACTATGGGCTCTCATATAGGTATTGTCCTCAGGGTGTTCACAAGGAGTATAAAGAAGATCCTAAGAAGAGACACAATGGCACGATTGAGTACACAAGTATAGATGCTCACAATGGAGTAGGTAAGGTCAACACTTTACTTTTTCACTTGGAAATGAAACATAATGTTAAACATGATGACGTGTGTATCCAAACAGCAGTTTGATGGTCTAATATATTTAGGAACCCTTTGCAATTGCAATTGAATGTAAGTTTCAAATAACCTATGAGCTATAATGAAAACTAGCCTTACTTTTCAGTGCAACTTTGATTGGTAAATTATTATAGTTAGTATATTCTACAGAATACTTTTTACTTTCTTGTCATGCCATCCGAATCTTTTTTCTGTATATGTTCTTACAACCAAATTGCATATTTTTTTTACTTCGTTCGTCATTATTCGCATAAGTTCACAACTGTTTTCAAGGCGGGGTTTGTATTGTGTTTTAGCAGCTGGCTATTTGGATAACCAATCGACAAAGAAAGACCCACCCCTAAGTACCAAAGTACCCCAGCTGGTTTGGCACTTTTGGTACTGGAACTTTTGGTACTGGTACTCGACCAGAAGTCATTGGAAAAGCGAAAGTACTGAAAGTACCATACCAGAAGTACCATACTTGGCGCAGTGGAAAAGCGACCTATAGGGTCATGACCCAGTCTATTTTAATGTTTGTTACGCTGTTTAAGTAAATTTACTGTCTCCATAGCTACACATATATTTCTCTCTTTTTTTTGAACTCCCTCAGAAAATATTGGAAACCCATTTGCTGGCAAATGACGTACACAGTACTTTTCATTGGATATTGATCTTCTGAGCTGCACTTTCCCTAGTAGGCTTAATTCAACAATTCCCTAATTAGTTAAAGTCATAACCTGCATTGTGTATTCATTTACTATTAATTAAACCTTCAGTGTTGCTTTAGACAGGAGCCGGAGGCGGGCCATGCCCGTAGCGATACTCGGGCTTCAGTAGTGGGCGGGGCAGCTAATGGCTGTGGTGTTGTCAGTCACTCTTGTCAATATGGGGGAACAAGGTGCTTTGTCAGCACTGAAGGCTGTGGGCAAAGAAAAGCCAATCTTAATGTTCCAGGAACATATTATTACATATTATTGCTGTTACCACCATGGTGGATGAACTTTGTTTCTTCTTTATTTGTACATAACATAAAATTATTTAGTGACACCAGTCTCCCAGAGTTTATTTTGTAGGAGTATAGCAACAGGCACAGGACAATAATTTGGGTGTGTCTCTACGATGCGTGATTGGAATTCCAGGATTGCCCAGTGCCTCTTGATCTGTAGTTCTAGAGGTAGCAGTGTTGCCATGGGCAACACTGCACTAAAGTTGGTGTCATCATCCACCCATCTGTCTTTTTTAAATGTGGTTAGTGTTGGATGTTTTCATGGTTCTTTTAGCTCTCCAGAGGAAAACCATCACAGGTATAACTGAAACAACTTCTGTGGCATGCTAATATAGAAATGCCAGATACTGATCTGTTTAGACTTGCCATGGATAGTCTGAGTAGATAAGATTTCTGTATTGCCTTTTTAGCCAAAGACTATAGTCCTAAGTAGCTGCGTTTCTTGTCAGTGTACATAGAGGCACTTGGTTGATAGCTTTGAGTCTTGGATGCATGTACATGTCTCCCAGAGGACAGTGTCCTTCTGGATCCTCTAGTCCTGCATGTCACCATTGCCATGTTTCCTTTTGAAGTGGGAGGGGAGACTCCATGTGGCCTAGAGGGGGCAACTGGCTGGATCTCATGAATTATTTTAGCTTAATCCCTGCACATAAGTCCTTCACTGCCATGTTTTTCTGACGTGAAAGAACCAAAATTCACAACTGAGGGGATCCCAATGCCTGAGAATGTCTGTTAAACAAATAGGTAACGATATGATGAACTTAGCACTCCTCCTTTGGAGGGTCACCAGAAATCGGGCGGATGTCTGCAAGTCCATGGTGGGCCTCTGCCCTGTTTCTGCTGTTTTTCCCGTTTTCTGCTGTCCACCTTCCCTAGCTAGCTGTGCCTCTGAAGGAATGCATGCTCCTCCGATTGGAAATTTACTTGTTTACCGGATGTTTTAGAGAGGGAAAATTCAGAGTAGTGTTGTGCTTAACATCCACTGTTTTTTTTGTCTGTACTGGGTAAGTTTTAGTGTGTGAAAAGGGTGTTTGACAGCTAACTTGGGTTACTAAGTTCCCTTAGTCCCACTTGTGTTCCCCCCTGAACAAATTGGCTACCTGTTTGTTAAAGGTAACAAAAGGTTATCAAAGAAACCTTTTGACAACACACAGCATTGATGTGGCATGTTTCCTGCATTTAAAGAACAGATAATGCAGAGAGTGCGTCAACAGCAATTTATGCTGTGTTAATCGCTATTTCCTGAAACAGAGCACTTTGCAAAAGATGTTTTTAAAGTGCAGTACACAATTGAAATTGTTTGCAAATGACTTGATATCAATACCTCTCATGTAACTTCTCAGTTTGCTGGCTATAATGTCATAGAAATTATCCAGCTGAAGCTTCAGTTAATCAAGCTACCCAATTAATTTCCTGGGTAGCTGCAGGCCCCAGAACCACCCAAACGATGTTATCGTATTTGCAGTGCTGTTGCAGTGCTGTTGCAGTGCTGGGGGAGAGGGGGAGCAGGGATCAATGTTGGGCACAGGTTGCCCAGGGGGACTCCCCCATCTCTAATGAATGCAGTCGATAGCTAATTTCTCTGGAGATGGGCTGTGGCCATAGAGCTGGAGAAGCTGAGCAGAGCAGATACTTTGGTTCGCCTTGCTGTCAACAATCATCTTGGAGCTATTTGTTTTTTCCCCTCGTGAATATGATAATAATAATAATATTATTATTAACTATGGACACTGTCCGTACAATGGCATTTCTTTCGCTCAGAATAAATGAACTGCGGTGAATCCAGACTTAGTGGAGCAGACTTGGGGACAGGCTTTTCTGCATGTACAGAAATCTTGAGAAATGTGGTCAGAGTGAAGAGTAACACATTAATTAATTAATGTGAAATAAGGGAAGGAATGCGGGTTTTATAGTCCTTTGCTGAATTCTTTCCTGATGAGATGCCAAAGTGCTGGCGGTTTTTGACTTTCGATGATTGTCTTTGGATATGTGACCGAATACAGGAGGTTTTGGCTTAACGTGTGCATTGCAGTACAGTGTTGAGTGTGGCACATGTACGGACGCTTGGAAAAGGGATTCTCAGACGGCATACTGCATGCTTTAGGCCAGACTGCTGCCATGGCAGACTTGTTTGTTCTGTGTGCTCTCCTTAGAGCCACAAGCAAGCCAGGAAATTCAGAGCCACCCAAAGTGCATTCTACAGAGAGCTCTGGGATCTCGTTCTCCTGGACATTCGTTTTGATCCTTGGATTTTCATTTGGGTCATAGGTCTGACGGGTGATTTGTATGATTTCCTGTGGATCCATGTATCTTCATGACATGCTTGCAGGACCTGCCCAGCGTGCAGCAGCAGGGCTCTCCCCAGCTGTGTCTCTGGAAAGGCCCTCGCCTTCTCTGGATGGAAAAACGACTAACTCCTCTCCGACGGGTGGTTCGAGCCGCTTCTTGGTCGACGGGAGATTTACGATGGGAGCAACCACAGGAGGGAATAGCATGGTTTGGGGGACTGTTTTTTTTCATTGCATATGGCCAGGTCTTGCCCAAAAGGAGATGAGCGTTCAGTTCGGTCTGAGCTTACCATGTGTCATTGCGATTGCTGTCACCGTTCAGTAGGAGCTAGATTAACATTCTTTACCATGGCAGCATGATAGAGATTAAATTAGCATGGTGTTTGTGCAAACTCATACCATGGTGCATAGGGGGAGGGGGTAAATCCTATGGTTGTCAGAGTGACTTCACTGTTGGGTCTTTGAGCATGACCCCTAACCCCTAATTGCTCCACGAACTGGCTGATCCTGCTTTAGAAAAAAAAGAAAAAAAAAAAACGAAAATGTTGCTTTTGATAAAACCATCTACAAAAAAAGAATGTAAAAATGTAAGCATCAACATTATAATCCTTAATACACATTATAGTATTTAGAGTGTACTATATATTATCTGTTTTGGGAGGAAAAAAATCAGCATGAGGGATAAGAAAAGATGTCCGTTTGAATTGCCTTCATCGGCTGCAAGGACCCGGGTGGGCTCAGGAGCAAGCCTTTACGCTAGATGGCAGTACATACACAACTCGAGGTACGTGAGGGACTCCAGGGGTCTCTGGCTCAAGGTCTGCACTCAGGTCTACACTCCCCCTCTATGGCCAGCATGGACCCCAAGGGTTCTAGCAACATGTGTTAACAATTTAGGCCCAGACATTTATTTCTTTGTTTTACTGCTTGGCTCTCCCGTAGACAGCGTCGGGACAGGCCGAGGGCCGTCTGGATCGTGTCAGAGGCCGCGGGGATCGGGTTCTCGTGATGAGCCAGACGGGGAAGGCCTTGGTGTTCTGTCGAGCACAGCGGTATGACCAGTGGCATGAGGGAGGTTGGGGGTAATTGACCTGTTTGCTCAAGTTCTAGCTGGAGCAGGTTTCTGGGGTGAGGAAGAGCCATTTGGTTTGAGTACAGAGCAGGCCAAAGCACCGTACCTCCGTGGGATTGGCGGAGGAGATGAGGAAGTCTCCCAAACCGCATTCCTGTATGAGGGTAACTAACCCTCTTGCCTGTTTTCTCCCTGTTTCCACAGCTCCCTCAAGGCGCAGTGACCTGGAGAATCTGGGATACTGCCTGCTCCACTGGCTGTGCGGGACACTGCCCTGGGACTCGATGCTGAAGAACCCAGTACTCGTCCAGGAGTTCAAAGCCAGGTGCTCTCATGGCTCCTTACTCTGGCGTTGGGACCTGCTGGTCCGGAGCCCAAGAGTCTGAGTGGATTTTTTTCTCCCTGCCTTTTAGTAGATGTGACTCCTTAGCAGTATATGGGATTCACCAACTGAATGTTAATGTAGTACAATGCATAAAAACGACAGATGCAAACCAAGAGTTTTATAGCCCATAGAGCAAGCCTACCAAGCATCCAATGGTGATGTCATGGGTAATGCTTTTGGGAAAAGAAGAAATCTGCTCTTTGTACTGCATGCGGTATAATTTCTTGATGTGATGTAGGACATTTTTGGGTCAACTTAACCCAACAATGCAAAAAGACAAAGATCCAGTTCTGGAGTTTCTCATTTACTCAGTTCTTATACACCACCCCAGGCTGATGGAAAACCTCCCTGATTCAGTGCTGGAGCTACCTGGCAGTGGTATGGGTGAGTAGGTTGGTGCTGGGGGGCTCTTGGATGACAGGTGGGAGGGGGGCATGGAGGCATCACAGCATAGCTTTGATGCCAGGGAGCGGCCCCTATAATCTCCTGAGTTTCTCCCAGCGCATAGAGCACTCAGGGACAATGTTCTGTTATAGAACTGAAGGTACATTGCTTCAGAATGAGGAGCTGGGGGGCCATGCTGATGTGATTATTGGCAGGGGCCTTACATCTTTGGAAAGGTTCTCTCCAACTGGGCTTCTCAGATAACACCAACAGCGTGTATCGGTAATGTGAAGCTAATGTATGTGGGAACCACACCCCCCCCCACCCCGTCCATGGGCCCAACAGCCCAGGCCTCGCTCACGCTCCACTCACCCTGGCACCAGCTATACATCTACGTATTCAAGGTAGTACCTGAGTCCCTTGACCAGTTCTGATGGCTCCAGGACACCTGACACGTTTCTAGGAAGACACATGTACCCAAACAGCAGGGCGTGGTGGCAGACTGACAGGCACACATTGCAGATATGGGTGTATGCTTTAAGTTCCTCCCATGAGGATTTGGATAAACTTAGTTGAGGGGCAGTTAATGTTCACCTGTGGTAACTGCTGCTCCTCACTCTTCCAGAGGAGGTGGCAGTGTTTTTGAAGTGTGTGAATTCCCTGGCATACAAAGAAAAGCCGGACTACCAGATGCTCCTAGACATCCTGTCAGGTGGAGAAGCCCGAGTGGAGGGCCTGCTGGACTTCTCCAGACCAGGAGTACAGGCGGTGGTGAGATAGGGGACATTTTTTTGGGGTCTGGGGACTGGATTGCGGGGATATTCAAGCGTTTAGGGATAGAGTGACTGAAAGTCTTCTCCTGACCCTTGAGGAAGCAGCAGGTGGCCCTTGTATGACCCTGCTAAAACTCTGGCCTTCCTGGTAGGGGGGAGTGAGACTACCTGGGGCTGCCTAAGGCCACATATCTCTCCCGTACTTGCGACAAGCACAATAAGAATTCCAACGCCACAGAGAAACTCTCCTCGTGACTACATACCCGAACCAAAAATACTCATCCCAGGCAGAAGTAAAGAAATTAGAGTTAGCAGCCAGGTCGCCTGTGATCAGGGGTGACATTTTCTTCTCATTTAAGTGAAGCGGGGGGGTGGGGGGGGGGGCTGGGCTTTTCTTGCCGGCGCGTGTGATGTCTGCCTTCTCAGGCCCGACGCCGGGGCTCGTTGGAACTCAAGGGCCCCTGAGTGGACGGCTTTGATTAGCATTGAGCGCTTAATGATGGGGGGGCTATCGCTCTTAACTCGAACCGATGAACTGCACCGGAGCCAGAGCGGTCCCAATTTGCGGTGATGTCCTCTGCACATTCCACCCAGGGCGAAAGACTCCCGCTTGCCATTATAGATTTATTCCCGTGCGGAACTGCCCAGCGCTTTGACCTGCTGTTACCATAAAGTCTCGGTGACGCAAAGTTTAAGAGCTGTCAGGAAATGCCTGCAGCTTTCGCTACAATTAGCCTACCTTTCACAGCTCGCCGTGGCGGCGCCCACCCTTCCCTCCCTCCCTGCAGTTTCACGGGAAGCCGGATGTTTGTTACTTTGTTACCCACGTAACCCCCGGTTACCTCACGCAGATTAAATTCTTTTCTGGGTCAGGAGCTTGGGCATATTTGCATATGGAGGAAGGAATTTTAATATATTTGCATGAAAATTGGGTTCCTATCAAGTAAATATGCCTCAGTGCAGCAGTGTACTGTTTCTGGGATGTAAATTTAGACGACTAGGGGAAGAAAAAAAACAAATGCCATTCGGCAAAGTACAGTACGGTAATGATTTTGGGAGCGTCATCAACTCTCAGGATATCTTCTGTGTGAGATTCGCATAGTAAGGTGGTGTTTATTTATGTTTGTGACCTCTGCCTTTACAAATGAATGTTGGCCAGTCCGTTAATGTTCATTAGCTAGGAAAGGGACAGGGGCCACTATATATAAGCCATGCTCCACCCCCCCCCCCTTCATCACGACACTGGCTCTTTCCACAACAGACTAATTCGGATTTTGCATTTCTTTGGGCACAAGATAAAAATAACAGGACGCAAAAGCTCGATTTTCTAAAAATGTCACACTGTTAATGAGACCGCAACTAAAGGTGGGGTGTGTGTGGGGGTGTTTACGACGTGACGAGTGTCATATATAATATTGTGGCTCGTTGCAGCGGCGGTCCCCCATGATGTCCTTATTAGTTGCCGGGAAACAAGGGTTTGGCAGCCAGGCCTGGGAGTCCTCAATTAGGGGCAGAAAGTGTGGATCACGGGGCTTGTAGTGTTGACATGGGCTACCCGGGCCAGCGATCGCTTGCGTCGGAGGTAGGGGTGCTTTTTAAAGGGGGCCCCCACACTCGGGTAATTAACTGCCACTGAGGATGTCTAATTCTGTCACGATCCTCTGGTTCTCTCGCCCCTGTCTCCAGAAACAATTACACTTTCATTCCAGCGTGTAGCTCTCCAGTCTGTTGTCACCTAAAGCCTGATGCCGCTCGTTTCCAAAGTCGTCAACAGTTAACACCCCTCCAACCCTCCAAGAAATGTAGATCTTCAACTTGGATGCTTCTGGGAGTTTTAAGTGAGTGCCCGTGTAATCAGGGGCACTGCACACGCCCCTGTTCCGTCACTGTGACGACACTGCCGTGCAGTGTCCCTGTGTCTCCACATGTGCAAACTGTAAATGAGGAGTGTTCTGTCAAAATTATTCCAACACACTTCTGTTGTCTCCCCTATGTTACTCAGGACAGTAGAGTGGAAAAAGCAGATCATTGTAAAAGTTGCCTGAACTTCAATGTCCGCCATCTGCATTAATTCATTCACTTCTCTTTTTTCAGTGGTCCTGTTAATGCTCTTAAGGTCTAGCTGTGGCTTTGATATGGCCGGGGTGGGACTGACATGAAAGGGCGGATACTTCGAATGGTACCCCCTCATCCCAAAGCTCAGGACCACATCTAACACACACGCACACTGGCATTTATAGAGTCTGAGCGCACTCGCTGTTTACTTTGCCTGTATATGACCCAGGGAGCGATGCATAGCCAGATTTGCCTTGGCGGGTTGCCATGTCGGGAGAGCGGAATGGGACCATCCATCACAGAGCTTTTCTCCTCTCCAGATTGGGGTTGGTCAGTGGCCAACCTCTCCTCCCTTTACCTCACTTGCTCCTGGGCCAGAGAAGCTTTTGTGGCACCATTTGTGACTGCTGTGATGAAATTATGATCCAAATGTGAAACGTGGGATACCTCCTCTGTTTGTATGCCAACCGGACCCCCCACACTTTCCCCAGAGTTCTGATGTGCAACACTGACACTAGAGTTGATTGACAACAAGGGATCACCAGTGTCAGCACTTCAGCCTGGTGTTTGGGGGTCTGGCCCCATGTGTGCCATTTAAAGATGGTTCTGAATTTGAGAGACGAGAATCACACCAAACACGTCAGGATTAAGGTTCTGGGATGGGAATGAAAGGAATGGGACGAACCCCTCAGTTTTTCCTTCCACCCCCCCAGAGACCTCCGCCAGCCAGACGTGCAGGAGCTGCCAGATCCAAAATCGTGCCTTCTGATGGGAAAGCGACAGCTGCAGGTCCCGCAGTCCAGCCATCTTCCCCGGTGCTGGCACGTGGCAGGACAGCTAAGGCAGCACCACGGCCAAGGACCCCTGAAATGGAGCCCAGGCCCCGTCCTTTGAGAGGACAGGCCAATGCCACACCTACTGAACAGGTGACATACATTCATAGATCAGTGTTCAGGGTTGTGACCATAGAGTACCCCTTCCCCTGTCGCTCAGCGATTCAAAACATGTCATTGGTTAACAAGGCTGGCCCCCTCTGTATGAATTATGGGGCCTCTTATGCCCCCCACCATAAATCCTAGAATCACTTTGATAGATAAAGTTAATACAAACAACCTGCTTCTCCAGACAGCACAATAACGCCAAGGGGTTCATTTACTGCTCAACTACACATCAGACGGGTCAAAAACAGCAACTCCCTTCAACAGCAGTGGGCATCCGTCACATGCTCATAACTTGTCAGACCCTGAAGCAGATGGAAAAATGACACCAGTTCTGACGAATCTCAGTTTCTGTTGCTGTTGAAATGTAGTCGGGATCAGTTTATTCCAGGGGCCTGCACAGTCCTCGGATCTCAAACCCAAAAGGGATGTGGTGGACAGGAAGATTTCTTGTAAGAATAACCCTAGCATGTCAGAGTAGGTGCCATTTTTTCCCGTCCAGTTTGGTGATCACATGCCGACTATAGCGCAGTCTTCTTGCTCTTCATTGACAGGAGTGGACAGACATATGTTTCTGTGGTCCATCCACTTCAAGGTCTGACAAGTTCACGGCAGCCTTTCTGTAGACCACTGTTCTGTTTAACAGTTATTTCTGTGATGTGTAAAAATCCCAGGATGGTGGCAGTTTCTGAGGTGCTGGATCCACCACGGCGGGCACCAATCACATCACGTTCACAATCCCTTAGTTCACAGATCCTGCCCATTCTGAGGTTTAAGTAACTGGAACCTTTTGACCCCGTCTGTGTGATTTATATAGTTATAGCTACATAATGTGCTGCCTGGAGGAGTAGAGTGATTGTGTTAGATGGGTCTCCCTAAATAAGCCGACACTGCACTGTTGCTATGCACTTTTTATATATTTTCAAAGAAAAAGAACAAAGTAGAACTTCTGCTTAAAACTGAAAAAGAATTGATGAGAAATTCAAATCAGAAGCATTCATTTGTCATGCAGAAACCTAAGGTGTCACTGGCCAGACATCCTCGTAAACGCGTAGAGCGAGCAGAAGCAAACACCCAGGGTCTCAGGTGGGCAGAAGAACCTGAAGATTTGGAGGAGCACGGAGAGCCGGTCCTACAGCAGCCCGCAAGAGACCGAGGCCCGAGCTGGGCGCTGAAACTCTACAGTGCCCTCATTACGGTCCTCTTCCTTGTCCTCCTTGCTTTGCTTGCCCTTTGATGTTGATGGTAATAGGGCTGTTTTCAGGGCTTTGGTGCAGCCATTTTCACAGTAATGGGCTACAACAGATGAACATATGATTGTCAAAACCGAAATTCAGAAAACACAGATTTCAGTATAACTGTACTGACTGACACCATTAGTAAACAAACGGGCTACCCTGCCAGTCAGCATACCTTACTGCAGTAGGGGCACTCTCCAAATACCATGCTGAAGCTTTGGCGGCTGGATGGCAGGGCTCTCAGCCACTGTGGGGCAGAAGGAAGCTCTCATTACCTCTGGAGAAGGGGTTGGTGTTTTGGTTCAAATACATCAGTAGGGTATGGGTTTGAATATTTTGTTACTGATGGAATATACAGTGGGCATGGAGATAAATATTAACATCATTTGCCAATTTTAGAACTCTTTGGGACTGGTACTTATTTCAGGGACAAAACTTTAAGAATGACATGACTTGTGTCTCTCTTAATGCATTACTTGTTCTTAAATGAATGTGTATTAAAGGAAATTTTACAACCCTTGCAGATCTGTGTCCTTTAAGATGGGGAGGTCAGGTGACCCCTTTAGGAAGTGTGAGATGTTACTGGTGGTGTGGGAGGGGCTGGGTTTGGCAGCGGGCTCCCTCACCTCGTACAGGCATTCCTGGTGGAAGGGCTGGCCGCAGCGAGGGTCATTGCACACCTGGTCCGGGATGGCCGACTCCAGTCGATAGGAGTAACAGATGCCACATTCCATGCTAAAGCTCTGCAAAACCACACAACACAGTTCAGCTACTAACCTATTAAAACGCAAGGTTGGCAATTTTAGGTATGACCTGCAGGGGGTGGAATAGTTAAGAACTTTTTGTGCTTAGGAGCTTCATGTACTAAATCCAGATTAAATACATCATGAAATAATACACCAATACATCATTTTTTTGACGGTTCTCTTCTGAGTCACAGCTGAGGAAACAGAATATAGAGTAATATACAAGGGCAGGTACAGAGTAAAACTTCACCTCCCCTCTGATCTCACCTATTTTCACGATGATCTACCCTATTTTACTGTCACATTCAACACTTCTTTGCCTCCCTTCCCCCCTTCAATCCATTAAGAGGACGATGGGTTAAATGTAAACATCTGGTCACGGAAACTTTGCTCTCTTTGGAATGTTAATGGTGGCCAGGCCCCAGTCAGCTGTACAAGCTGGGAGTATAAAGGCTGAGAATTCATGATTAAAAGCTCCTTATAGTTGCCAAGCTTTTTTTTAAATCCTAGTTATAATAATCATCTCTGTAAACAAACCAGTTACCAAATATATCATCACATACTAAACTAACAAATGTTTTTACCTTTTTTTTGCCAAGTAACAAATGCGTTCTACAAACAACTATGACAAAACATACATTTAAAAACTTGCAACATACAGATTTTTCGTGGGTGGCAGGTGACGGGAATTCTATCTCTAGAATCTCCTTCACATTCTGCAGGACACTGCATTCCGGATTCCTGGAAGCACAGGAGACGCTGTCGCTGCATGGACTAATTAAAGACATGCAAATGAGGCGGTAATGAGTAATGAGTACCAATGCACAATCATGACATGGATTCCTGCTCGGTGCTGAGCGACAACTGTTTGAGCCACTGGCACTGGTGGTGTGCCTGTATACCTTCATGCAATGCATCATGGGAGGTGCGGGGTGGGGGGGGGGGGGTGCAAACCGACCTGCGGGGCAGGA
>JAODJW010000062.1:7706820-7744576 GCA_026777045.1 Hyperopisus bebe | reverse complement strand
TATATACAGAGTGTGTGTGTATATATATATATATATATATATATACACATACACACACACACATATATATACACACACACACGTGTATACACACACACACACATATATATATATATATATATATATATGAATGCAGAGAAAAGATTGCACGTCATTATAGCAAGGAAAAGAAAAACATTTAATATGTATCAATCACCACATTTGACTTCCCTTTTTTCCCCAGATAGCAGATCAGGGTGATTCTTCAACGAGTAAATGTGCTTTGGCAAAGTCATAAGAGTATTATGTTGCAAAGTGCAAGAAATACCCCTTGTCAACCAAAAACAGTAACGTTTCTTGAGATGATAATGTGAAATGACAGACTGTAATCCTGCTAATTTATGACACGTCCCAGAGGTTGCTTTTCCAGCTGGACATGCCAAGCCTGGCGTGTTGGTAGGTGCCGACAGGTCCATGTGGGAATGGGGGGGGGGGTGTTGTGGTCAAGAGCATAACGAAGTGAACGTACTTATCCCATCCCAGGCTGTCTAGCTCTGCAATCAGGCCTGCATAGTACTGGGGCGGGGGCAGGCTCCGACTCTCTGGAGATTTCTTCACAGCCACCTCCTGCAGGATGACAGTACGCCTGTTTTTTTGGCAGCCTTTGGCAGAGCCAGCCATGGGTCCTGGGCTTCCCCCATCATTTACCCCCCGCGCTAACGTGGACAGATAAAATTACCAGAACACAGGTTAGGTGCCTTACCCAAGAGCATATTAATGCTTTCATACAGGGAGGGGGGTATTTTTTAGATCTTTTTTTTCCAGGGCCACTCAGTAAATTTTCCTGAAATTAGGCCTGCGATATCAATGCTTAAAAATAAAACACACAGACAATACAATTTGTATATGATGCTATAGACCTATTTATTTAACTACATTTCTTTTTTATATTTCTCTCTGTGATGTTCACATACTGTATAATTTTACATTGGGTCATACATATCAAACCAAATAGCTAACGGCAAAAAAAAAAAAACCTAATGGATCCCAGGACAAGGGTGTCGCATTCGTTGAAATTTCATCACCATTAATGCCACTAGAACTAATAACATCTAAAATATCAAACCCTATTCTCATTAGGCCCCTCTGAGGGCTGAAAGGATGGCATGGCCAACAGATCGAAACAGGAGACTCCACGGAAATTAAGCGCAGATCGTTGTGTGACCTTCTCGGAAGTGGTAAATATGAATGATCAAATATGCCAAACTATAAATATTAATGCTCTAAAAAAAACTTGCAGTCTGTCGACTTGGTTTCTGACAGGATGTCGAGCATATGAAAAGATAAAGAGTCACTGACACGCCTGCATGTGTTCATAAAACCCTGAACAGGCCAAAAAAAAGCCCAGAGAAAACAATTTCAATTAACCACATCACAAAAGTGATTAGAGAGACAAATTTGCCATGAGAAGTGCCCTTGAGAGCCAAAACACAGCTAAAACGTGCAAACACCCCTGAGGGTCATGCCAGAAATGATGTTTATCTCAAATCAAAGGAGCCAAATGTTTAAGCCAATCACTACATGTTTCATTATTTCCAGTTGCCAAGCAAGTGAACAGTCAAATGCATTGCTACAAAGTAGATTATGCTTAAAAATGCTGCCTTCAGATGAATGTCACAATATTTATATTAATATAATATATAATAATAAATACCAATACTTACTAAGACCGTTTTCAGCTCCAAAATAAAAGTGCAAAGATCAGAGGAATGCTGCAATCTCTAAAGAAAGAAGAAACTGCGATAAAAAAAAATGTCCATCATTGTATTCTTCAGTTTTTAACCAATACACAGTATGCAGTGGCTCAAATTAAAACCACTGTCACCTGCTTGATATATAGAGGCAGCCACCAGCTTTAATAATTAATAATATTTTAAGTCTATCAAAGTAATGAACTTTACCGCCTAGGGAAAAATATAAACCCAGCCCTAATACACAGACAAAAGCTAACAAATGAGGGCATTTTCAAAGCTGGTAATTAAGAAACCAAAAACACAGGAATAAAGCCAGTAAATAAAAAAAAAACACCAGTTCAGTAAGAAAAAATATTTTTCCAAAAATGAATTCTAATAGCGCGATAGATTAATAACTGAACAGCACATGCTTTATATTTATGTAATGTTACGTGTACAGGGAGAGAAATGGTTATTATGGTGGTTGTAAATGGCAATTTACATTTTATGTGATACGTCACCTGTTTTATTATATTTTGATAATCACGCAGGAGCTGTTTTAGGCGCCAGCAGCACTGTAATCTGAAGGAGGAAAAAACAAAGCAAGAACATTCCATAAACGGGGGAATAAATAATGCGACAGATGTCAAAAGTACTAGCACAATTACTGCCATCTACAACCAGGAGTTACTATTAGTTAATACTTAGCACGTAACAAGAAAACTTTTCGGTGTGAATAAATTAGTCTACAATTTTACACGTTCAACGTGCTACAGAAAACGGCGCGAAATTATATTGGTTATTAATAGCAGCATTATTATTAGTGTTTGTATTATCATTATTATTATTATTATTATTATTATTATTATTATTATTGGAAACAGGCAAATGACTAATTTGAAAACTTTCTAGGACTTCAATCAAGAGGTATTTAGTTAGGTGCATTTCCAACGATGGAATGCTGAATGATGAAATATTACTTGGCATGCTTCAGCTGGCGATTAGGAGGGAGTAGCACTCTCAGTCTGAAATCTGCTCCCTAGAAAACACAAAGCAAAGCAAATTACTGCACCTTGAACTACCCGCAATACGAGATTCCTTTTGAACAGGTGATACAATCTACGTTACGGTGGGCATTTAATAAAGCAGTTACTCTTTAAAAACCAAGCATTTTTGGGCTTGTAAAATCACTACATCCTAATAAAGCCGCTAACTTTGCAATTAAATTGGATTCAGAAAATAAATCTCACCTGCAGTGTGATGAAGCCGTCATAAACCGTCTTCTCCTTATTCTGAGGCAATAACAATGGGCTCTCTCTAACTAGCGAGTAACTGTCACTCATTTTCCCTGGACATGCACAATTGATACTTAAGCGATTTCAAACGTTTTATGATTTTACTATTTCGAAACGTTGGGTTGTTTCCTTTAACCCACCAATTAAAGTTGCTAGCAACTCATCATAAAATGCGAAAAACCGAAACCTAACTTAACATACATGTAGGCAATCCAGATGCTTTGGAATCTGTAGGAAATGTGCATATTTGTAGGTAACTGGCGGCATGTAAATAGAAGAAAATGCCAAGTTAGCAAGACTGAATTAGCAATGCGGTTAGTAGTATTCAACTTTATTTTACAAGTTGAAGAAAGTGAAAGGAACAATGTCAAACAAACACACTCGAATTACAAATCGGCTAGCTCAAAACGCCAACACTAAAATACATAGCTTTCTAAAAAAAATACTTGTGTTATTAAAGCAATAAAACGCATATACCTTCTTTACTTTCGCTTTATTGACGTACGTAAACTCCCGCAAAAAGTTCATACGGCCGCGTAACGTGTTTTATCCCGCCCACTCGCTGCGTCTTCAGCGCCCCTTTGAATTATGAAACTTTATTCCGCTCAGATCGCACCTGACAGACAGCGTCGTGCGCCGGTCGGCGCCAAGCCGATGGACCGTTACGGAGAGCGCGAGGACCGGCGCGTGCCATCGATGTCAACGATGTCGTCGTCTCCTTGTTAACATTGTTGGCTTAACATTTCATTCAGGTAAGTTATGGAAAAGGTTTACGACATCGAAACATCTGCAAATAGCGAAATAAAACTGATTACCATAGCGCCCCAACACAGTAAATATTTTACAAAAAATTGATTTCAGTTTTCAGAACGGTATGGTCACTTTTTTTTCTTCATGTTTTATCTGCCTGTCATATTCTATAATTTTATTTTGAGTTAACTTGGTATGTTTTTATTATTATGTTAAAAGATATACTTTCAGTTTATAATTACAGTACATAACTACTAAATCCCATGGCCATCTACATGGAATCCAGTTTGAGTTGACCCGGTTTTGAGTCCCCGGCTTCATGTGATGGTTCTCCCCTTGTAGACGTGGGGTTTATCCCCCGCCTGACCACTGCGGTCTAGAAACATGCTAAGGTAAATTGAAGTCCCCCCATTGTCCGAAGGTGTGAAAGATAAGTGTGTGAATATGCTCCGGCATCCCCGTGACCCTGCGTAGAACAGGTGGGTACAGGATATGGTTGAATTTCATTATACGTGTATATTTATCATTATACTTTTATTCTTTTATTTTATTGTTATTTTTAAAGTGATCTTTTTCACATATCCTTAGATGTTTAATGGGTAATTGCATTTTAAATCCCCCATAATTATAATTAGATTGTGAGTGTAGTTTTAGAAGCCAGGTTTCGATTTTTGAAGAGCCCTCAAAAACTCATTTGAAAGTACAGTAAAGTAGCCCTGTGAATGGGCCATGTGTTGGGTGAAGTAATTCACGGTGTCTAAGGTTTAGAATAAACATGAATAATTGTGTCCCTGGGCCTTAGCTGAATGTCGTCAATTATGTCCATGGCTCCAAACATTTTAAATACACATTAATAATGTGCAATTTGTACTGTGACTTTGGACCCAGAAGAGGAGACGATTTGGAGTCTTACATATAGTAAATACTCACAGAATGTGATCCTCCGCCAACAGAATAAATCCACTGAAGGGATAAGTTACAATTTATTTCTGCAAGCCAATACAAAACAGACTACAGATATATTAGAGAAATGGTCACATTATAGTAGATTAATCCTTGGTTTTCTACCTTTTAAATCCGACAATTGTTAGAGCTAGTATTTTATTTAGTTCTTATTTTTAAAGTTTTACTGAAATTAAAACACTTTAAGAATGCTTCTGAGAAACAGACTAAGAAATGGACTGTACATTGGATGGAAATGCCATATTCTTGGATATGTACTATGTTCTCATACAGTGAGAAAATACAATGTAAAATATATGACTGATGTTAATATTTGCCCTACCATACATATTAACTTCTAGCATAGTGCCCGATATATATCCAGTTAAAATGAAAGTAATGCTGCCATTGTCATCTAATAGTCTTCATATAAACAGTTTTCAGTGCATGGGCTGTATGATTATCAAAAAATCTGTTTTATTATTATCCTTTTCCTATTTCAGAGCCCAAGACTTTGCCTCAACATCAAATTATACTTACTGTTAACAACTTAATTTAATCACTACTTGTTGTTGAAATAGTGAAAATAATCCTTATTTGTAGGTAGTCTCTCTTAGTACTGGTGCTTTCTGTTTATTGTGGTCCAATTTAGCATTTTACATGGTATTCAAAACACCAGTGACAAATAATATTCTTCAAGCAACCGAGACTTTGAAAAACTGATATTCGTAATCATAAATATATTATTATTTTACATTTTTTTTTAATCTAGTGAATAATTGTAGGAAACCGTCGTTTATATTTATGATACAGGGCTTATATTCAATATTGTATAAGCACAACGCAATTTCTGTTGTATACAGTAGTAAATTGTCCCCTATCTTGACATTTTATTACTGAAAATATAATACTGACGTACTAGATTTGCATTGCATAATATATTGAACACAAGATGAAACCCAACAGCTGCTGAAATATTCTACTGTGCATTAATCTACAAATACACTGTCACATTTGTGACATCAACGCAAAGTAAAACACATATTGCAGTATTTTCTTTTGAAAGTTATTACAGCGCTATGAAAGGGCCATATTTTCCCACTTAAAAATATCCTAGGATCAGTCCTTTTAAGCAAAGAGGCAGCAAAAGAGCGCCGATGTCCGCGTTGGAGTTTGTGATAATATGTTGCTCGTGAGGAGTGTGCCACCCGAGCACGCTACACATTGTGCCTGGAGAGATTGATGTTTTGTCATCCACCTGCTTCAAAGCTGCAAAACCAGCCGCTGCAAAAGAAAACCTAGCCAGCTTCAAAAACCCCCAAACAAAGAAATCTTAGCGGGCTGTTTACATATCAGTGGAGGGATACCGGGGCTTTTGCCGATGTGAGCCTGAAATGGTTGAGAGGTTTCAGAGCCTGCAGACGGGTGAGTGTTAAATGCTTTTTTTGTGTGTGTGCTGCCGAGGAGCAATTTAAGACGATTTCGCTCCGACTTTGCTTTATGGAGGAGCTTGACAACCTGTGCGAAATGAGGTGCTTTCTCAGTCATATGCAGATTTGGTGCCATTAATAGAATACACACTGCTAATATAGCATATTTTAAAAATGAATCCTCACATTATTTGGCGTTCTTATGTAGTGTGACTGTGCTCAGGCATTAATTTCTCCCTCCCTGTTCCTTTTCTCCATTCAGCTCGTAGCTCTGCTTTTTTACCTTTGAGCAGAATGATCTATTGTGCATTGTTTGTCACGAACCATGGTCACTTCTCTGGAATGCAATTGGCTGGAGCTACATCGTGTGGGTCTTGCACCCTGCATCTCTCTCTCTTACTCTCTCTCTCTCTCTAAGTTGCTTTTGAATCAAGACAAGACCAGAGGTGGCTGGTTTAACTCATTTTGTAATATCACCATTCTTGTTATGTGTGGAATAGTATAGAAACAGGATATTTTCTCCTTAAGCACCCACATAAATACAGCTTCAGTAACAAAACCAGTAGTAAATGATGATTATTATTGATATCTTTATTAGAATGAGGGAACATCTGTCTTAGCTCCCTCTCAAATGCTCATAACTGGTTCATACAGTAAGTGCCTGGTTTTCCAGTGCGTCTGTGGCTGAAATCACTTTATGCCTTATTTCACTCTGCATTTTTATCTTACTTTTAATGCTGTTATGCTTTTGAGGAGTATAACAAAATGTCAGATCCAGCTGCTAATGCATGTGGATATTTCATACTAGAAAAACAAAAAAAAACATTATGGAGGAAAAAATGCTTGATCATGTGTGTTCTCTTTTTGTTATTTAAACTGCATTATGGACCTGCATCGAATTGAAGCTAACACATTGAAACAAAATTTTATCCTGTCTTGAAATTAATCTGACTGTATTTGCAAAGAATTTAATTATAACTTCAGTTTATAATAATGAGATTGATTTGGACTGGATTGAATTTATAATTTAAGGATTATTTGGTAGATTTGCCTGAGGGACCATTATGGAGTTTAAGCGTTTGCTTTTTTATGACGCAGGGTGGTTCATAAACACATCTAGCTCAACGGCTGAAAATATAACAAGGTTAAGGTTCACAGAACTCTTCATTTGTCAGAGACAGGGTTTAATATGCAGAAAGTAAATATGATAGTGTAGCTAAATTAGTTGGTGATGTACACGCACTTTTGCAGGAGAGGTAATTGAGATTTGGCCTATGCAAAGCTCTGCTAGGACAGTATCTTTATGTCTTGACAATGTTTGTCCAATATTTTTGAGGTGGAGTGGGGATGGTGTAGATATCTCAGGGTGGGGTGACGAACACATTCATTCACTTCACTGGTCCTGTAAAACTGAACTCTGTTTTTCACTCTGGGCCAGATCCTGTTGCCTTATTCTATACCCTTTGTAACCCCCAACCCAGCATGATTTGGTTTTCTTGTGTGTACTTCCCATTTCTGATTATGAAAAAACTGTTTTCACAATCCACCTCTGCTCCCTATTCCTTCCTCACATGTTCGTGTCACGTGGTTCTGTGGGCAGTTCTGCACAGAGCAGTTCTCACAAAATTATTCTGTGATTCTTTTAAGAATAATATGGCTCAATTCGAGGTTGGTCCGTCCTGCTTTGTCACCTTTGGATCATTTTATTGTAACATATTAACCTTTGTGTTTGAAAAAAAAAAAACAGTGGCAGTGAGTGGTGCTGTGTCGGTAAATGATGTATCTGGAGACTGGTTTACAGGACTTCATTAAAATGACTTCAGCTGGGCGATCAATGGAACTGTGGCAATGGGGCCACTTGGACCCCATCCTGGGCCTTGATCCGGGCCAGTTTTCCATGCAGCAAACCAGACTGTACTTGACCTACAGCATGCCAATGAAAGGCAGGTCATCAGTTCTAGGCCATTTACTGTACAGTGTACTGCAGCTGGAGCATGGAGGACTTGAGGCTTTTTATCCTCAGCCAGGCAGTGACAAAGATAAAGTACTGTGAAAAGGAGGCCAAACAATGGTCACATGAATATAATTGCCAAACAAAATGGCTATTTTAGTTGACGTGTGCATGGTCAAAAAATGTCTAGTTCTGTCCTTTCGTCTATTTTAATGTCTTTAGGCCTTACTGTGAGAGGAAGAGCTACTATATATATATATATATATATATATATATATATATAAATTTTATATATAATATGATCGTTTGTATTTTTTTTTATCAGGGAAAGGGGGAAATGGTCTGTGTATATGTATATTCATTGCAACACGTCGTGGACCAGCCGAGTCCAATCCTGGGCTGAAGCGAGAGGTGGGAAGCCTTAGCCTGGATTACTGGACTTCAGAAGTAGGGGTGAATCCAGCTGGCTGTCAGACTTGAATGGGTGGTATTAGGCAGAGTGGATCCCATCCCTAAGGGGAAGCTGAAGCAAGTAGGATATAATTGACTTTTTCTTTTCTCCCTTGATGCTTTGTGGGCTAGCGTTCCTGCAAGGGGTATCCCATAGAGGGCAAATATCAGAGAGGACAGGGTTTGATTGGGTTGCGGGCTTAGGCTGTAATCGATATCTGAGGTGCTGAGTTTAGCAAGGACTTCCAGGCTTGGCTGGCTAGGCTGAGTGTTCCTCTGCTAGGAACTCTAACATGGGCTTCTGTAGAGCCTGTGTTATGGACTGTTATTAGATGGAAGGGTTTTCTGTGGTTTATTGTTTTGGTTTGTTATATATTGTTAACTGATATACAGTCTTGCATCTAGTTCAGCCTTATCAAGTCATGTTCAATTACATTTATGTCTGATGTCCAGTGTAAATGATACGGACTGATCGAGAGATGCATGTAAGTGGACATTGTAGGAAGTTTGTGGGTGTATTGCTTTTTATTATAAAGTGTTGTGATTTTATATTTACATTATTATTTGCTGTAGAGTACTGTTTGTCTGTTACAGTACTGTATTTGATATCTTGACTTTCCCCTATAACTATTGAGATACACCCAAATGCAAGTCAACGCAAGGCTGTGTAATGTTTCCATAGTGCTGGAGTCACTTATTGAACTTAACATGGACCAATTCATGTTTGTTGTATTGGAAATGGGCTTCAAATGAAAGGAGACACTGTATCACTGTTGTCATGGCTGAGCACTTTTTGATATGGATCAAGGTGCAAACACTCCAGCTGCATTTCATGTACTGTTTGCTCCCATTCATCCAAATGACCATAAAAACCAAGCATATGGTCATATGATCAAGTAATTTCCAAAGCAACCCTCCTTCAGAGTGCTCTTTCTGTTTCTGGGTAGTTGGATTGCACCATTTTTTTCCACAAAAGGGAGACCTTTACCTTCTTTATGATAATATGCATGGATTCCCAGGTATGTTGACGAGTAGTGTAGAGAGCCTGTGTTAAATTTCACATCTAAGCATTTAAAATGGATAAAGTAAGTTTGTTGAACTGAGTTTTGAAAATACATTTTTTTCTGTACATAAACTGGTGTAAAGCTTTATACTAGAGTAAAATTTAATAAGTGGTAATATTGACAAGTGGGCATGGAAAATGGATGGATTGTACGTGTTTTAATATATAAAATTTATAATTTATAAAATTTAACAGATAGAAGAGATGACTACTTAAATTACTACTATACTCACTACTAATTACATACACATCCAAGTCGCTTCCTTAGATAAAAATAAAAATATTCTCAAACTTTTTGGCTGGCGTTCTTGTAAATACTATAAATATGTGATTTCTTTTCCCTTTTTGTTCAAGCACCAACTTTCTCATTATATTACATAAAACATGTAACATTAAATAATTATTTTCCAATCAAATTTAATTCCATTGTGTGTCATTTCTTATGCGGATAAATATGTTACAATAAACAATTCCAGTTATTGATTACGTGAATTTAACTGTCAGTATTTATTGCTGTTTGATCAGCAATAAAGCGATGTGTTTTTATACAGAATTCAGTGCAGTGTAGTTTACGTGTACCATAACATTTGATTGTTAATTTGAACCCCCTTAGAAATGATTGATTCTTACACATTATTGCCCAATGCAAGGAGACTTTCTTTTACATTATCTTTAATTCATTTCAGTGATCTTTCAAGTAATTTAAAATTAGATGCTAGTGTCCAGTGATTAGTTTCTAAATCCAGTTATGGGGATGGAAACCATATCAGATGGTCTGTTCATTGATAATTCTCGGAAAAACCTATTCTGTTATTATAATTAAGTAAAATTCTCAAGCTCAATATATAAGATAAGATGAACTTCCAAGGGGGAAACACTGGTGCAGTAAGGTTCATAAAATGTTGTAAGTGCTATATGGGTAAGTTGTTTATTTCTATACTTGCTTTTTATTTTACTGCAGGACTGTAGTTGGCAACCTAGCAAAGGACCTACATTTTCTTTCATGCGATTTTCGTACAATGACATGCCAACACAGCTGCCAACGCAACCAATATTTATATTTACATGCTGTAGAGTGCTAGTGTAGACGTTCTCATGTGAATAGGCTGTTCTGCCAACTTAAGAAAATGCAGGAGCGTGTTCTTCAAAATAGAGTGTAATTAGACCACCATTTTTTAACCATGCCCCTGTGTTTTGGTAGAGTATGGAATTCTGAGTATAACAAGTTTCACTTAGTGTGACAGGTGTAAAGTAGGGCCTAAACTTGGCTTACATTGAAGTTTCAGGGTGATTTCTAGTCATCTACCAGTGGAAAATTACTGTAAATATCCAAAAGTATGAATGCATGAACTTAATTGGCTATTTAATTTTCAATGGTATTACTGGGTTTATTTTTTAAAAATGCTGCATCTTTCCACAAAGACTTGGAAATCCGTGGGTTTCTACCATTTTGGCATAGAATTGTTTCTCGCTTAGTGGATCAATTCTTTTGTTATCAAACCGAGTCTGCACTGCAGAGTAATTCATTCAGCATTGATCTTTTTCCAACCCTCTATAGCCATTCTCCATCGAGTTTCACATTAAAACGACACGTTCACAAGAGAATAAAGATTTTAAATGGTGACGAAGGGATTAAAAAAACATAGCATACCTCCATATTCACATTTTTGAGACGAGCAAGGTAAGGGTTGCCAAAGGGCTTCCTGAGTTTTATTGCAAGCGTCATAATTGTAAAATAATACAATTATAGAACCTCATAATTTAAAACCCCCCACGTGCTTCAGATCTACTCCAAAGTGCGCTTTATTCCTTCCCCTTTATACTATACACTGAGTAGAGAAACCGTTTCTGGCATAAGAGGGAACTGCGCATTCTGTTAGGCGTGTCTTTAATATCTTTATTGTTTGTGCATTTTAATTGGGTCTTTCAGAACTTTCTCGTGTGCGTTTGTGGCGCCGCGCGTTTCATTGGACGTGGGGGGGGGGGCGCTTGTTTGTTTACTGAAGTGTTTTAATCCAGCTCGCGCCACGGTGCGCCGTGCGCCGAGCAGCCGAAACAGCGAGGTGTCGCAGCGGCAGATCCGAGAGCGCATGAGACCGGTATTGAACAAATTTGTGAAAATGAACCCAACGGTTCAAGACATAATGATCGAGACGAGGAGGGTTCGCTGGTCCGTGCCTGTGGGCTGAGCAATCGATAGACGATCAATAGCTTTTTATTAAAAATGTTTACAGTGAAATAAAAATCTATGTTGTTTTCTTGGGAAAGAGAAGTATGAAGTTGTTTCTGAGTAGGAAATCGCTGGGACAAATTTTATTTTATTTCGTTTCTGTATATACCAGCTGCACATTGAAATACTTATTATGCAAAATAAATTACATGGCAGTGGCTGCGTTACTGGGCTATAAGCTTTATATAGACATTTTACAAAAGATGCTTTGTGATTTCTTTTTTTTTTTTAAAAAAAGTTCCAAATGAATTATAATAACTCACATTAGGGTGAGATTAATAAGTCTATTGACTAAAATGCTCATCATTGTAAAGATGTACATTAACTAGTAAATTGATTATACTGTGATTGACTTTGGGGGGGGCTAACTGGATATCTCAGCCTTTTCATTTGTACCTGGATGTTCAATGTTGACTGACTATGTAGGGTGTAAAGACTGTTCAACGAGTTCTTTTTCAGTGTTTAGAGACGCTGAGGTGTTGGAATTCCACCTGTCCTGCACAATAAAAGCTGTCAGCAAGCACGCCGCATTTGCTCCTCTCCGTGATGTACAGTACTTAAATACGATCTCTAATCCCTTGCAGCAAAAGACCATTATAAGTATAATGGAATTTGAAGAGCATCTTTATTTAGATCTGCCATTCTTGAGATTATGAAAAATAAACTGCCCACCTCTTTACTTCACAGTGCTGGGAGAGCGAAATAAAGGCAGCGAAACAGAGAGGGGTAGCGCCTGAAAGGATATTCTATGGCTTTACAATCAGGGTTTATTTCTTATCTTTGCAGAAGATGGAAAGAATAAGACGGTCGATGGATCCCAGAAAGAGAGAGCGAATCGGCAGGTGAGCGTGGGATATGGGGGCTGTGGGCTGGGTGGGGGAATCTAAGGTATGGACAAACCACAGCAGACCAAGGGCATTGCAGGTACTATGGTGATCTTGTACACTTTAGTCGCCAGTGTCTCTCGGACCTGTCGCATTCTGCGACCGGCAGCAGCGTTTGCATTGACACACGTCAGCAAGCCAGGTTGCTGAGATGAGGGCTCCCTGGGTGCCTTGATCGCTGTGGTAACCCTCTTCTAATTTCTCAGCTGCTGCGACGGCCCTGTCACTCGCTCCGGGGCTGGGCCGTGCCTGGCGCTGGCACACTGTGTCCTGTGTGTGGAGGTGTGCACTGGGCACAGTGATAGCTTCACTGAATAATTACTGGTTTTCACATGAGCACATTCCGGATGTGCTCCTTTAAGATCGAGGCGAGGTGTCAAGGGCAAGTTGAGTAGCAAGTTCCCAAATGACAAGAGAACTTGGAAATGACTTGCAACTGTACCTGTATCTGTCTTGGCCAGATGGGTTTCTATTTGGATTGCATGGGGTGGGGGGAATGTGCTGAGTAGTGGTTAAAGAATTCCATCTATTGTCAGAAAGGTCTTTATTAACCCGAATAAACATTCTAACATAAAATCAAAAACTGAATTACTAGCCGTGCAACTTGGCAGAATTTCCTAAATAAATTACTAATTATAGTAATTATTTGAGGAACTACAGCATTGCTCAATATTAATTTAAATTTAGTTTCTATTTAAATTAGAGTATTATTTGTATATATTTTTTTGGCAGTGGAGCTGGACAAACATAACAAAGCAAGGATGAGAATAGTGCAGTAGCACATTCTTACCAAAAGAGGGCAACAAATCATTTCAGAATGGCACAGCTCGTATGTACAAATGCAGGTGTCGGGTTAAATGTGTAAATAACAATAATTTACATTTACTTCAGGAACGGCAGTCTGTACTGTCAGTCTGTAGTTCAAAGCTGCTCCACAGTTTTAGCAACAAAGGTGCACATTGTCATATTCCTGCAATATCTGAAACGGGAATGAAGTTCTTCAAGTGAAAGTGTCAGCTCACAAAGTCTTAGCCAGAATGCAAATAGGAGTAATACGAGTTGCATAAAATGATCACTGCTGTAGTTGACCTTTGGCCAATAATAAACTGCTTAGTAAAATAAGTTATTTTACATTATCTGACTTATTTATGGATAAAATGAGGCTTTCTTCCCCCCCCCCTCCCCAAGAAAAGCAGTGGGATTTGGGATATTTATGACATATCACTTTCTCTTGAGTCTTTTTTTTTCCTGTGCAGGAAGCTTCCGTTTTGGCAGCTTCTCATTTGGCTAGAACTGCTTTCCTTCTCTGCATAAATCAGAGCCCAGGTTTAAAGTGGCTGCAGTCAAGGAGCAGCATCAAAACAGAAAAAAAAATAACGGCTAAGAGTCGTCATGTGCCATTGCCGTGGGTGGCAGCCATTGTGATTATAATGCCCTGTATTTCCTACTGATGGGTATGTGATGGACGTTTGTCTCAATGAGGCTTTGAACAAGTTTACCCTTTTACAGAACACTAAATCCTGTTTGTGGACAATGTATGTTTATCTGTTGCAAGGACAGAGACACATTGGTTGGATCTGGGAAGATGACAGCAGCCGAGCATCTCTAACTGTGAGCCTCTGGTATCATGCCAAGCCCCCAAGCCTTGCACCCCTCCCCCACATGCCCAGCCCCTGCTTCTCCAAAACAATGGCACAATTTGGCACAGTGTGTGGCCTTTGTTCCTTGGCTGGGCCTTCAGAATGGCAATGCCGACAGGGTCAAGTGCAGTTCACTGTCTTGCCAGCAGAGGGACTCTTTGACAGGGGCAGATAGGTACAGAGGGGTCACTTTTTCTGGGCACTTTCAATATAAACTAGGAATGTTTTGTGGAAGCTGCATTGAGTCACCAGAAGAACTCTTAGTATTGGTTTAAGAAATTATGCACAATATGAACAATAATTTAATCTTTTAAAATACAATATTTTCCAATGTAAATTTGGCTTATACTGTATAATACACTATATACCGTATTCTGGCCCAAAGAGTGAAATTAGTTTAACTTTTTTACTCAATATTATTTAGGAAACCATTGGTTTTTCAGAGTTTTAAAAATAAATTTCTTTTTAGAATTTGTTACCATTCCCAGTTTAAAGTTTAAGGTTTGCGGCTATCTTTTTTGTGGCAGTAGTATCTGCTACTGACTTGATATATTGTCTGTAGAATCACAATAATATTTTTAACTTGCAGTTTTTAGCTTATGAGACAGAAGGCAATTAGTGGGAAAAGATGAATATGACAACTTTTAACAATTTTGAACAATTATTATTGCTACTGTTATGAGTATAGTTTAGTTGTGTTGTGCCTTACTTCAGTTTCAGTTTTCTGTTTCTCAGTTATACTGCAAGTTTAACTTGTTCCTTCTGCTTAATTTCTGATTGATTTTACCTGTGAATTACCTGCGTACTTCTGAGGCACGTAATGATGGCATTGTTCAGTTTGATTTTTAAAAACATATCACTAAATATTTCACACCAACCATTGTCAGGAGTAAACTGCATCTGTGTTGTGCCACTGCATTCCAGCTTTGGCTGTCTTTCTGTACTTACGTTTTTGGTTTTTGATTACTGTATGGCATTAACAAAAACCTACACAGTAAAAAAATCCAATAAATACATTTTAAGTCATGCCATTTAATGTCACCAGATTCTATTTTTGGTATTTTATACTAGTTTGCTGTGGCATGACATAAATCATAAATCAGACATTAATGGGGAATTAATTACAAGTTTATTCAGTATGTGAAACACACGCACCTTTAATGTGTCTAAAGGGTAAAAAAAAATAGTGTGTCTGTAAAAAGAGGAGCCTGCTCACTCAGGGAAGCTGTTTCTGTTTGGTGAAACAGTGCTGGTGTAAATATAGCACGGCTCAGCCATTAAGCAGGGTTTTCACATTGGTCTCTGCTTTAATCCCTCTCTCCATGCTCTTGCCGGCTCAGTGCGGAATGCCTGTGTTGCGAAGCACTGCTGAAGTCGCCCTTCTGATGTTCTTTCTTTTCTTTTTTTTTTTTGAAATGTGACCGCAGAATGTTAGTTACAGTATTTAGCTAATTAGCACAAATCTTGGATGGATCGTCAGTCCGTGGCAAAAATGCATACCCGGGTGAGGTTTAAGACGTTTCTGTTTAAAAAACAAAATATCATACGCCATACTTTCCGGGAAGCGTTTCTTATTAAATTTCAAGGAAGAGTCTTTTAGAAAGTATTTAAGTTCACTCTAGGCCTGCATCACAGAGACTACACACAATATTCTACATACCTAAGTAACTGCTGATTTTACCTGTAGACACTGTCAAATCTGAATTGGAGAGGACCCCTCCCCCCCCCCCAAACATGAACTGACATGGTGACTGTGGCCTAGCAAAGCCACTGTGCTGGAAAGGCTGCATTGCTCCCCAAAAGAGCAAAAGAAATAACTTTGAAGTGTTCGATGTTTAGAAGCTTCTTGGCTGTGGTAGCAGGAACACTAATCCCTGCTTTGGTCTGTGACGATTCTCCAAGTGGGTCTCTGATTCCACCCCCTCTCAATTTTTCAGACCCGTGTCAAGCTCAAGTTGCTCTCCAGATTCTTACAGCTCTCCTTCCCAATGCCTTCTGGCAAGCCCTGCTATTTATAAGGAATCCCTTTTTCTCCTTTTTCCCCCTTGCTTGTTTGATTTTCTGCCCTGGTTAGGGAGGTGGCTATTCAGAGGCGCTTTTTCTCACCCACAAATCTCTCCCGCACAGTGGGGCATCTGTTTATCAATACAAACTGCTTTGATACAGCAGACGTCATCAATTGATGCAGTTGAATCAGTTAAAGAAAAACCTGATGTTTTTGCCATTAATTACTTAATACTGGAAAAAGATCCGAAATGGTCACAATACTGGTGGTTGATTACATTTTTAAAACACTAATAACAAAACATTAAAAATACTGGGTTTGATATCAGTCCCTAATCTGTGCTGTTGCAGATTTTCAAAATCTGTTTTAGAACCGCTTAAAAGTAAGAGTTAATTTTCTCCATCAGGGCCTTACCTTGGAGGAGTGTGGCTGGCCTTTGGTGTAAAATTCACACTTAAGCTCTCACTTGTGCTGTGGTTAGACAAGAGTGTGATGCGCATGTCCCGCCCCCCCACTCCTGAACAGTATCTCCTGGCGCGGGAATTCAGTGTGGCCGAGTTCAGTGCTGCGCCTTCTGTTTCAAAGCAGTCTTTTTTGTTTTTTTAAAAAACAACTCCCCAAAAATGCACGATTTCTTTCCAGTTTAGTATGTTGCCTGAGGCTCCAAAAGTATGAGTTCTTGATGGCAGGGAGCTTGGTTTTCTAATGAACTTCATCTTTTTATGAATCTCTGCGTAAATCTTGCAGGCAGTAGCAGTGTTTCCTAAATAGCCATTGATCGGTGCGACCTCTGACCTCACGAGAAACAAATGGGCCTGATCATTACTTTTCTTGCTCTATTGAGACCAGTTAATCGAACCTACAAAGTTTTGAGTAAAAAAAAAATCTGAAATAATGCGTGATTAGTTACATGTCCTGAGGAACTGTAAAACCGAGATCTCAGGGTGGAGGTTGGGCAGGTACAAAACACACATCAGAATATAGGAAAGGGGGCACTTTGGGTCCTGGATCTTGTCAGTAATTCTAAAAATAAAAGGAAGAATATGTAGGGAAGAATTACATGGGGGAATTTTAACAAGTTCTTCTGCAAAGAACTAGTAGCAACTTACTGTGCACGCTTACGGCAGAGTATAATATGTAGAGTTATAACTCAAGGGAAAAAAAATTTAAGCGAGAAAATTAGTTGTTTTTTTTTTTTTTACCTTTTTTGGAAATGGGACAGAATTGCAGGATTTAAAAAGTCCTTTGTTTTTGGTACTTTTAGTTTCTCTGTTTGTATTTCTTTTATCGTTCCAGAATCAGGAAAATATTTTTAATAACATTTGCATTTCCAGACCAGCAGGGCTTAAATTTTTGTTTTTATTGTTGTTTGATCTGATTGTAGTTTAAAATGTCTGACCAAATAACAAGGGCCCTGGGAGTTTAAATCCTCGTTATTGTTTTGCTCATAGACATGTAAGTAGAACAAATTGCCTCTTTTTTGGTGAGTTCTGATAATATTTTTTTCAGCAATCTAGTCAAATTGACAGAATTATCAGTTCAGTATTTTAGTATTTCGGGGTAAAGTTTAAGTAAGCAAACTAACCCCATCGTAGTAATGATTAACCACACTAGGCATGCATTAAGAAATATGACATTGTCAATTGAAAAGGTATAATCAAAACTGATAGAAACAATACAGTGTCAGAAAATCATGGAAGTTATTCCAGTCTGTACTTTACATAAAGAGTCTGTATGCTACGCAGTGGCGCTTATCATGCATGCTTTTAGGGATGGGTGAGAGGTGATCTAACAATTATGTGTGTCTGCGTCTGCTGTTCCTGTAGCAGGGCTGAGGGAGCAGAGACCAGCCCGAGATAGCCATCGCGGTGGCTAACACTGCGTGACCTCTCACTGGCCAGCACATACAGTTTCATTAAAAAGCACCAAGACCACCTGTTACTATTAGGGACCATTAGGTGGTTAAGGTAGCTGTCCAGTTTCTCTTCTGTGTAGTGGTCAAAGACTCATCAGGCTTCTGAGGCGCTTGGTGGAAGGTCACTGCTATGGTCAATACATCATTGTCCTTCATAATATTTCATTGTGGTTGGCAATATATTATATTCTTTGCAAATATATCACAGCTTTTGCTAATAAATCACTATCCTTGCTTCTTATATCATCATTCATGGCTATATATTATTGCACTTGGTAATTTTTCATTGTCTTTGAAATTATTTTATTTCATAATATATCACTTCTCTTGTTCATATATTTCAGTCCATGCCTATATAATATTGTTTTGGCTATATATGGCCTTGCTAACATGCCACTGTGATTGCTTATATATTACAATATCCTTGTCCTTATTTGATGGTACACTAGGAATGTGTTCCTGTCTCAAGGTTCAGAGACATTCCCTAGAAGTTAGGCAATATGTAGATATAGTTGTGCTCATTGATGAGCTACTAGACATGACTATAAGCCAAAACTATAAAATTCTGTGAATACACTTGTGTGCAGTTCCCTGAAGACAGAGTGATAATGATATATGGACAGTTACTGAGTGGCCACGCTGAAGTCTAAGATTGCCCTGAGTTATGAATGAGCTTTTCAAAGTGCAGGGGAGTGATTCCTTATAAGCCTAGATTCAGGGGTTTCAGAGAGACAAAGACTACACTAATGCATAGTAAGAAAGGGGGTGACCTACGGAATTTTGTCATAAGTTAAAAAGACTGGAAAGCTAGATATCAGTCATCACCGATAACTCGTTCTTATAGCTTCTACTTGTGAATTTCAGAAGAGTGCTTGTGGCAGTCGGAAATTTACGAAGGGGTCTTTCTTTGTGTGCTGTTCATCCTTTTCACCAGTTTCTGCTAATATTATCCTTATGTTTGGATTTCAATCAGCAATGTATTTTCAGGACTATTAATAGACTGACGATTGTACCGGCACTGAGGGGTGTGATTGAGTAAATCTTTCGTAAATGGATGAGTTGTTTTAAAATACTGCAGTTTTAAAGAATGCTATATAGTGCTGCGATAACAGCAGTTAGGTAGGTGAACTGCTGTGTTGTATGTAGCTAAACTGGTGGGTGGTTGAAGGTACAAAAAAGGGACTGAAAAGGAATAACTTAAATCTGGAGCATAGAGCACATATTTTAATAAAAAGGGATAGATCATATATGTTTATGAAAATGCCTCTAGTTGATAAGGCATATTCCATTGACCAAACACGTGTTAATATTAATAAACGCCATTTGCATTGGCGGTCGTTGAGTGTCAGTGATATTGGGCATCCTTAAAGGTCAACTTTAGTTGCTGCAGGAAAGCCAGATTCTCAGGGGTGTCACGAGTGGTCGTGGGGTTTAAACATACAGGGTGTTTTTAGAGACAGGGCCTGACGCTGCCAATCACTTTCCCACAGAGCCTAAAGCAAAAGCTGAATACAAATGTCTTCTAAACAAATTGGTTGCAGTGTGGGTTAGAAATCCAGGACCATACTGTACTCTCTCCCTAAACTCTTTACTAACTGGTCTCCTTCCAAGGAGCTTAAAGAGGCTGGTGGAGAAATTTAAATGTCTTTAGCGATGAACTTGACCTTCGTACTGCCTTTAATGGTGCAAACTGAATAATGTGCCCTCAGATTCCACCAACAGAGGTGATTGACCCCTGTTTTGGAAAAGTGTCATCTGTAGAGACGCTAATAGGGTCCTCCCGCCAGATCTGTCACCACTGATTGTCTGTGGCTAGGGGAAATGGCAGTGGAGAGTGATAAACTGAAGCTTCTTAGAGGTACAAGGCACCTGCAAACGAGGAACTCGGCCTGACGCCCAAATTTACACCACAGATGGAGGATAAGTCTGCTGAGAGATATTAATATGTATTTGAATAAATGTTCAGACGATAGTACCTAAAACGCTTTCCACATAATGTAGCTTGACAGTATATTTGTACTAATAACCCCTGAAAGTGGTAATAAAATAGTATGAGGCTTACTGTATGGATGATTAATGCCAGTGGGTAATTAAATTCCATTAGGCTCAGGTTCTCTTGCCCATGGAGCCAATGCCAGTTAGACCCAGAAGATGAATGCTTTTCAGAGCTGTGCTTTGGCATTCTGGTCCTTAAGAAAGGGTGCACTAGTTTAGGACATCTGCTGCCAATTGGAGCTTCCAGATAGCCAATAGTGCTCCAGGGTGCCATATCCCTGCTGAGAGGGACACCCTACTGAACTGTATAATGAAGGCCAGCCAATGGGATTTCAGATTTTCTCATTTCCCCTTTGGTCCCACCCTCTCCACTTGTGTCCGGAGGTGATGCCAGCAGACTCCTAGTTCTGGCCCCCGTTCACTCATACTGCATAGAAGTCAGAACCCGCTCTACCCTGCATGCCCACCTGCTGTTTTGTGGCTGCACCTTTCTCAAGGCTGGCATTCATGCATCCAGGAAGTAGTCCTCCCCCTTTGTAGATAGCTACGGTAATGACCCACCCGGGACTGCTTGGCACCGCGTAAGGTAAGGTGCTGCCGCACTGCATCCAGGTGGAGCAGCAGGCAACATAAGCATTTCATTAAATATTGAAGCAACCGTTTTCAGTTACAGTGACAGGAAAAAAAGAGCTTTGGCTACATTCCAAAAGCGACTAAATATGTCTGGGTTCTCTTCTGCCCCCCCACCCCCCTTCATTCCAGTCTCTTCTCTAATCACATTCTGGTTTTACTTGACCTTTCTTCTGCTAATTAGTTGCCTTCTTGAAAAGCATTATGGGTAATACATCTTGGGCGAGGCAGCTTCCCACTTTCCGCACCGGTAATCACTCTAAATGTATGAATGATTTATTCAGAGGAGCCATTTCTCACAATCTTAAAATACACAAACCATAAAATACACCCCAATTATTACTTCACTCTTCAGGGCCGAGGAACAACACGCTGCACTCTCCGTAATTCTAATGAGACCGAGGGAGAGGGCATCTGTGCAGGGATAAACAAGGGGACGCTCCAGGGGTGGATGACTGCTTGCTGATGAGGGTGGTAATGGGTTTGCAGGCCACACCCTCGCTGTGTGATACACTGTTTATGGTCCTGTGGCCGCGGTGGGCACAGGTCTCTGTGCCACGCCTCGTCCCTCGTTGCTTTGAGCTTGCAGTAGCAGTGCTGGCCTTGCACCACAGACCAGCTGTACAGATTGGCCACATACAAGGAGGTGCTTGGAGACTGCCTGGGTGTATGCAGCAGGGTAGCCTGAGAGCTTTGTTTGTAAATGCCCATTTTACTGTTTTAATAAACTGAATGAAATGTACATTAAAACTCAGCGATAACCTTCTATTTAATATAGTCAATTGCTGCACTTTTTATTTTGTGTTTTATTAAACCTTGAATTAAACAATCAATAATTTTTAATGAACATTAGATACAAATATCAAACCCATACTATTTGTTTAGAAATGCCAATTTTTAATACACTTATTAGTAAAATTGCCTTTTATTGTTGGGAATGTAAATTCCTTTGAAATTAAATCTGGTGACACATATGTTGCATGTTTCATGGCAAAAGCACAAGCTTTCCAGGCTACAGTATGCATTAATTAAGTATGATGTAAATAGGAAGGAAAATTCATTTCTCAGAGGACTTATTCGATTTAACTCTATAATTGCGAACCATCTTCATGGCTAATATATAATAGTTTTTTTGTATTTGGCACCAGCTGGTATGGAGTTAATGATGGAAGCTTTGGGGGGGGGGCTGAAATGATGTCTTACAAGATGTAATTCTGTACAATAGATGCACAGTTCAATCCTTTTTGTTGTGTATGACATAGGAAATATTTCTGTCTCAATGAAATTTTACACTGAACTGTTTTTTTTTTCCAAGTCATGTAGGATTCATGGAGGTTGCCAGTGTGATACCGCGTGCTGTCATCCATTAATGAAACTCGTGGGAGTGCTGAGGTCTTAGGTGTTGGAATAGCGTACTGACTGCCCCATTGCCTTGTGATGTGCATGTTTGGGGCTATTGTTGGAAGCACAAAGCACTGGATGGCCCAGCAGCTGTGGGGCTCCCAGCCTCCCTGCCTTGTGCACTTTATGGAACATCTCAGTGTCAAAAGCATATGCAGCCATGTTAAGTGTTGGTTTCACTCGTGTTGGAGTCCCTCCTTCTGCACAGCCTGGTGCCATATTGTAGAGAGAGAGGCTCTTCCCTTCTGCAAAAACCGTGATGTGTTTGTGGGACCCAGAGAGCTGCATTGCCTCCCCCCACCCCGCAGCCCCGTGCTGCGAGAATGAAGCGTTAATCACGGGCTCTGCCAACAGCCGTGTGGCATCCATCACCGGCACGCGGTGCGGAAGGCCGGTGGCGGGGAGCGTGGCCTTGGCCGAGCCGGAGCACCACTCCTGATGCGCGAATGCCGTTGAGCAGCAGGTGCCATATTACTGTGTACAGAAAAGCAATTAGGGAGCATATTGGATGAATGAAGAGTGCATTAATATTAGCAAGTGCATTTGTCAGTGGCTTTGATGTGAGCCTCTTTCTTTTCTTTATGCAACATTAAGATTGTGGCACTCATAAATTCTCTGCTTAAATTGCCATCTGTTCCCTTGTCAGGCCACACTGAGAAAAGGGGGTGAGGAGAAAGAAAGAGCAAGGGGAAATTTTAAAATAAATATTTTTTGGAGGAAAGGGACTAGCACTTTCTGTTTGTAGCCTGTCTGTTCCAAATGGGAGGCATTCTTGCTATTATGATTGAGAAATAACTTGTGCTTTTGAATCCTTTGTTCTGATGGAATTATTTTTCCAGAACTTATGTTATTAATTCCAATAAATAAGCAGTCAGAGGAGATATGTTCTCCGCACAGCTGGTGCTGCGGACATTCGGGCAGTATGTGTGAATGATGCTGCAGCATCTCTGTCACATCTTTTTTTTTTTTTATGAAAAAAAAGGGCAGGTTTGCTAATCCCTGGGTGAGTCCAGGCTGCTGAATCTTTGCTCTGTCACTTCAACCTTAAGGACTGCTTGATGACACCACATCCACTAGCTGTCACCAGGAGAAGTCTGCCACCAATCCCTGTATCTGCAAACGGGCTCTCTCCATGCCACGGCTCGGACAAGTCACCGCCGTTGTCCTTCATACATTCCCCGATGTCAGCTTTGGCGACACCACTAGCCCTAAGCTGCCATCAAGCACTGCTGAACCGTCCCTTCTGGAAGCTGGCCGAGCAAAGGTGGCTCGATGCCCCCACATTGCAACTTCACTCCTTCATCAGCAAAATGTCAGGACGTTCTCTCTGTTTGGACAGGCTGCTTAGCCGGAGATGCTGCCCAGCAAGATGCCTCTCCCACTGCAGCCTCGAGTGTGTGCGCTTCAAATCAGCCAGGAAGCTCCAAAGTAAATCTCTCATTTTCAAAAGGCCCCTTTCTGCGGTTAGTCTTGTTATAATGTGGCCTGCACTGGCTATCATAATCAAACTGGTGGACTGTTAGTCCTTCCCTGAGGAACCATTTTTAAGAAACGGCTCCATTATTGAGATATTTAGTCTTCTGAAAATAATTCTCAAAAATCTCTGTTTCCAAATTTGTCAGCCAGCTAAGGTTTAACAGACTTGTCAGTAGCTGCTGCCTTAATCTGTGCAGCAGCTACTGGCCCAGAGATTAAAGATCAGGAGACTTAAAAAAAAAAGTTTGGGTACTATACGCCAAAATTCCTCTCTAAATAAGCATGTTTAATGTGGTTTGCCTTTACGGACCTCCCTGGTTGATGTTTATGGTTGTAGAGCTCCAGCGTCCCCTTTGAAACATAAGGCGTACTTGGCACATTCTCCCTATCTAGTGTTCTGAATTAGTCTGCCCCTTTCTTCTCTCTCTCCTTTCCATACTCTCTTTTTTTGTTTTATAACTTGTGGCTTGCCTCAGAGCACACTAATTTATGAAAGCTCTACTGTACAAGCTTGCAGTCTGTGTGCCGCTCTCAGCAAGTCAAGTTCAGCGGTCAGTGCAGCTAGCGGCTCATCAGGTCCCTACATGATCCAGCTCTGACACTTTTGTATTAATATTCATTAATATTCCTATTCATGTTCTGCATGGTACCAGATTTCCAACCCCCCTCCATGAGATCAGTTTATGAATTGCATCTCTTTTAGGAGTGGCATCTAATTGATCTAATTCACTGTTATTATGTATGATCTTGAAGGCGGAGCTAGTAAAAGTGGTTATGCTCCTTATCTCTAATGAGCTGTGTTTGAGGATCGGTGGTGGAGGGGGGCTCATGCTGATGTAACTGTCCATTGGTGATGCCATTGTCACCTGGGTTGTCATTTGACATACAGTGCTCACAGAAAGTCTTAGGATGCTTGCTAAATTCTGTAACAGTGTTGCAAATTCATTATTTTCATAACAAAAGCCCATTGACAAGTAATGTTTAACATATCTTCACAAATTTTCCACAGACTTTTTCTTTTATTGAGTGTCATAATTCTTTGACTAACTCATTCGGTTCCGGTACTGCTGTTTTGCTATTAATTGCAATTGTAGTCATTGGTTCTCAAAGGGATACTATACACAAATGTTAACTGTTTTGTATTATTGTGAAGGTGTTACTAATTAAGAAGCACCCAATGAGACTGCTTTTCATTGAACTTTTTAATCAGAACAGCTCTTTTAGAACTATAGTTTGGGTTTTAATTTATTACTACTTGAAATGAATGTTCTACTAAAAACTTCTGGTTCTTTCCAATGTGATGTATAGTTTTCGTAAATATATGAATGAGGTAATGATGTTTGTTATAAAAACCAATACATTTGCAGTATTTTACTGAATTAAACAACTGTCTCAAGACATATCAAACAATCTGTAAACACCGTAGGTTCGTACAAACCTTCCATAAGCATCTGCATAGGCACTCACTCTAAATGCCACAAAGAGAAACATAGGTTTGCAAGTGGCAACATACACCCTAGAAATGCAGATGAGCTCCTTCTTTGTTGAAGGAACTCTATTACACACAAAATAACTAAGATGTCCACAGACTTCAGGTTAGTGGCATATATGTTTTTCATCTTTATCCATTTTTTTTAATATCTCACATAAAGTTTGCACTTTATGCTGAAACCAGTGACTTTGTGGTAATTTATGTAATTTCTCAAAAAGTATATAAGTCACCAGTAATATATGGCAGAATAGCACAGTTCAGCATAGATTCATATGCATATTGTGAATGAAAGAAAGATAAGTCTAGCAATGACTATTCTGTATTCACACTCGGAGGTGTTTGAGTATTCTTCATTTCACAGCTAGATTTAATAAAGTAAAATCTGCATAAGGTCAAGGCATTTGGAACAAAGGAAATACCAGGTTCTGCTGTGTGGAACATTTATTTAAAGCCTTATCTGACCCTGGATGCAGAGAGTCACACTACTGAGGCGGCAAAGGAAAAAATAAAGGGGGAGCTGGATGTGTGCATTCCTGTGGTTTCTTGTCGCCCTGTCCGGTGATTAGCATCTAGGCTGCTTTCCGCACATGCTTTCATTATCTTTTGCACAGGGCTCACAGTGGATGTGAAGGCTGTACAGGTTGTGGAATAGGATGGGGGTCTGTGTGGCAGCTAACTTCAGGCTTGGAGCTCATATTGTGGACATGGCAGTGGATTTGTTTGCCTTTTGATTTGGTGCTTTTGATCTGTGCCGCGGTGACAGCAGCAGGCGCGGTGACCTCCCTGAGACCTTTCAGAGCGCTTCTTGCCCCCCACTCGGCTGGCAGGGTCACCACTAAGAGCCAGCTCGCTCTGCACCCCCCCACGCCGAAGATGCTCCTGTTTCACTGCTGAGGATCCCCCCCCCCCCTCCTGAAATGTGTTATTTTCCTCAGAGGCGCTGTATCAGCCGCCTTGTTCGCTTCCCATGCTGCCCTTTTCCTGTAGCTTGCCGGCAGCTCCTTTTCCATGCAGCGCCTCTTGTGAATCACGCGCCAGACCCCTGATCTGAGGGGGATCAATTTGCTGCCAGTATGCTTGAGCAAGCAGGGAGCTCTCTTCATTCACTTAGAGTGACCAGGCGGCAGCTTCTCTGTCAGCCGCTGGGTCTTCAGCTCGGCAGGGGAAGGGAAGGAGCCAGAGTCACCAAGCGGCCTCATTGCCTCACCCCAAGAGGCTGGCAGAGTGCTGAGAGGCTGGTGTAGGGTGAAAAGGGTACCTGCAAAGTCATTGTTCCACTACATATCTGTATTTAAAGCCACTTAAATTGCCTCCAGAAGATTACCATGAAGCAAAACTTTCCTGTTAGCTTAACCAATGATCTGCCTGCCGTGCTTTTACCACTCTGACTGCTTCCTGTGTCAGCTGTTCTGACGGCAAAAGCATCTACTCAGAGATGTTGGGCACCTCATTTTCTACCTCTGCCCTTCGTCTTGTTTCAGGGGGTTTGTTTCCCCACGTGAGAAGAGGAGGAGGAGACCATTTTACGCCCAGAAGTTTGAGCGCTCCCATGTCTCCCCCTGAAGGTAAGAGCAAATTCTCTGTACCTTTCTCCACAGTCGTGGAGGCTCAGGCTGAGATTTGCGGCTTTTTGGGAGCTTCGAGTGGGATAGAGAAGGCAGTAGGGATTGGGGGGTTCAGTGAGGAATGGAAGAGGCTGGTGCAGTCAGGCCTAGTCTCTGATTCTGAGGAAACATGTAGGCATGGAAGCATGATCTCTCTCAGTCTTCCCCTCCTGCCTCCTCCCACCAGTCTTCCTCCTTGTTCCTGCTTTTACCTTTTTCCCTGGGAACCTGAGCTGGGGTAATCCCTTTTTAGCTCAGCATCACAGACACCTGGTCAGCCCCTGGTGGGAGGGTTAACATGCCAGAGTTGTCGCTCAGAGTCGGAGTGAGGCTGTATGAGAGCAAAACGCAGCGGGCTGGTGGTTCCCCGCTAGGCTCCATGACCGTGTGATAGGGCAGGTAAGAAGCAGACAGACAGACACACACCCACACACACGCAGGCCGGCTCCTCCCTCCTGGGCTACAGGGCCTGACCCAGATGTGTTAAAGTGGGTCAGGGGGGCCGCAGAACTGCCCGCGGGAGGCCTGCCCTGATTAAAGCCAAATTGCAATTGGGAATTGAGCGCAAGCCCCTCCCAGCCCCTCACCTGCACCACTAATCACACGTAAATCACTGACTTTATCCCACCAGTGGTGGCGCCGCTCATTTCACACACTCGCTCTGTATGGAGGCCATTGCTGCATGTGCCCTAGTAAAAACTAGTGTCCTTGCAGATCATCGTGTATAAATCATATGTGACCATTACCTCCCTCCCCTTCCTTTATTATACAGAAGGCTGGTTTGTTGTCCTCTTTGGTACGCTATTGAAGTTGGTCTTGTTGCTCATGTGTGCCCCGCTCTTGGAATGGGACTGGGTGTTGAACTCACGTCAGCCAAGTCCAGCACGACCCTGCTGGCTGTTAAAGCTGATCGTTCCCGATGTAACTCAGCTATGAAGGCTTTGTGAGGCTGGAGGGGGGGGTTTGCCATCAGAGCAGCCAATGCCAGTGGCCTTGTGGAATGTGGCACACATTCCCTGCAAAGATGGAGAGAGAGAGAAAAAGAGAGAATGAGAGAGGGTGATAAAACTCCACTCATCATGAAGAAGACTTGTACCCCCCAGTCTTGGTAGGTGGGGTGTGGCATTAGGTAGTGACAGTGAAAACCTGCCTGTCATCACAAGGGTGGGGGCCTTGATTGAGTGGTGTGGGGCAGTGTACTGGGACTCAGCAACGGCCTGCTTCACTCCCAGTAAAGATAGCGTGACGTGCTGTAGTGAGGGCCATGTGCCTATGGCGAACTCACCCAGAGCTGACAGAGAGAGAGAATGTGCGCTTTGTCCAAACTGGCCCGTTTTCAGGGTAGCTGAGTGGTTCATGCACAACGCCCAGGAATGTGCTCTCAACATCCATCCAGATTGGAGGGACAATGGCGATTGTTAAAGTGGTGAAGTTTGTTGGGCCCGTATGTTTATCACCCCCATCCTGCCTGAAAGAGCGCTCGCCTGTGCTCTCCCTGGAACAGCAAGGGGGGGAGGGGGAGGACACTCGGAAACAGGGCTGCTAACTGGCTGGCCTGCAGCCAGCTGCTGCGAGACAGACAGGAGCTGTGCCAGGCCGCGCTGCCCCCATCGATCGTGCTCGTTGACATTCATAGCTTGTTAGCTTCTATTAGGACTGTGTTTTGTTCCTGAAATTAAGCAAATTTGATTTTGCCGCTATAAATGGTAGCTCGCCATATAGAAACTAATTACATTGATGGAAAATTCACATCAGTGCTGGAATGAGTATTGGGGAAAGGAGAGGAGAATTGTGGTGGTTGGATAGAGAGTGGTCAGCATGGACATCAGTGCTTCCCATGTGCTGTTCTCAGTAATGGCTGACTGCTATCTGGTTTTGTCCCTTTTTACCTTCTTCACCGTGACTGACAAACATCATGCGGGGAATTTTTTATCTCATATGAATAAACCAGCTACCACTGTTTTCTGAACACGTTCGACCATACTGTTAAAGGCAGCCCTCGAACCCGTGGCTTGTTGTAAAGAACAGCCATCGTGCTGGATGTTGTACTGACAGGTAAATTTCGTGCCTTCTGGTCTGGTCCAGTGTTGCGATAATGAGAAAAGAGGTGCCCCGCTGCAGGACGGCTACACTTAATATGTGTAACAGACAGAAAAACATGCTCATCTGGTTCCTTTTGGAGGAAGATATTCCAGATGTCTGATTGACACTGTCTGAGAGACAAGTGTTCAGCTCCAACCTTTATCTTTTTTCCTTCTGTGGGTGGCTGTTATTATTGGTGGGGGGGGCTGATGGTGACTCTCATGACTTGTGCTTTGATGGGCCAGGTTTGAATGGGGGTGAGGACAAATGAGTGACTGCGGCCAGGTAGCTGATGACTCTGTACTCAGGTGGTATAAATCTGGGTCTTATTCCTGGGACCAGAACCTATTTACTGGACCCTCCAAGCTGTTTTGTTGGCCCAGCAACAATCCTAGACAGGTCCCGCCAACTCCTACACTGGGGCTCCACCCGCATGGAGCAGCTGGCCTGGCATGAAAGTCGGACCTAACTGGGACGATGTTTAAGCACTCCTAGGCCTGTCACAGGGGCATGGAGGTTAACTGGCCTACAGAGAGGCGGGGGGGAGTCTCTGATTACCTGTGCCAGTCAGCAAATCCTCAGAGAGCCCCGTGTTCATTTGGTCTCCCCGACGCTGGACCCATGCGAGGGGCAAGTTTGATACCAATCCAGGGCCTAGCAGTGAAATGGCAGCGCGCTTAGCAAACTTGCAGCCAAGCGATGAGCGCTCAACACGCCATCCTGTAGATTTGCAAAGGATAGGGATCAGCGTTCGGCAGGAATTCCTCACATTTTTAAGGTACATACTGGTAGACTTTGGGAGAAGCAAGCGGAATACACAGCCAGGTTAAAATGACTCATAGAGCGTGTCCAGTAAGAAACATGCAGCCAATTGCTTAGTCCTCTCTTTGTCCCGATGTGCTACATGCTATTAACCGTGTTTCATATATCTTACAGTAATGAGGAAAACAAGTCCAGCACCTGCAGTGTGTAATTAAACATATAAATTTTCCCCTGGTTGAATTATTTGTAGCCATTGCACATTGCATTGATTTATTTGGTTCTGCAAATTGCAAAGTTGGGGCTATTTTCTTTTCCTGAAGGGGAGCGAAGGGAAACACATTCATCAGTGGCCTCTGCCAAAATAAGCTTTGTAGAAAGTTGACAATACATAAATAGTTTTTCCTTTTTTTCAGACTGCTTTTTATTCGTTACCTTGTTTAATTAAAAAAAAAACTTCTTCCTCAAGGCAAATCAGTGGGCTCCTTATGTGGGGGTGTGTTTCAGCAGACATAAGCAAGGGGGGGCTGGTTGGCTTTGTTGTCATAGCACCATACTGATTGCTGTATAATGAAAGACTGCCTCTGTGACAGCCTTATGGCCGCTCGGCTGTGTGTGTGCTTATGTAGGTCACTGCTTTCAGGAGTACAGGTTAATTCTGGTGTCTGCTGGGCACGGCTGTGCGGCTTTAAATAAAGCACACTGCTGCTTGCTCTCCTGGTTTGTAATTCAGTCTGCCCCCTTAGCACGTGGCTTGGCCATCCGTTGGTAGCAGATCAGGCTCATGTGACTGTGTGTGATTTTTGCGTGATCGCATGTATACGCTCTGCATTTGCATGGCAGTGTTTGCGTATGGGTACTTCTTCAAGTGTGTATTTGTGTGTACGCAGTGTTGAGTTTTGTGCCATATGCCCCTATGTGCGCTTGGCATGTTGAGCCAGTGCAGGCCTGTTTTACCTGCCGTCTGTTGACGCTGCCCATCTAATGAAATGGGCCACCCACCTTTATCCCTAAAAGCCTTGCTGCTCACCTGCCCGTGTGGTCAGACACTGGCAGCTCTCAGGAGGTGAGGGACAGGCAGGGGGTGCAACCTCTAAGAGTGTCAGCAAAACCACCCTGTTTCTGCCGCTTCCTGTCAACAGCATAAAGTGCTCTGGGAATCGGCGCCGGGGGTTGTGCAGGCAGGATGGCGTGAGCGTGCCGGCGGATGAGAGAGGAGGAGGTGGCGCAGGCTCGGGGCGCGTGCCTCGGTCGCCGCAAGCTTGTTTGTCTTACATTATTAATCCCATCAACGCACAGGAGTGAGTAATGAACTGGCCTCGATAATTCCGAAAACACCCCACCTCCTCACCTGGGAGGGACTGCACTTTGAAGATGACTTACTGTGGTGTTTATTATTTATTACATTGCAGGGATTATTAATTGATAATATCTTAATGACACAGAAGAGCAGTAGGGGGTGGAGAGTGGGCTGCTATAGGGCTGTGTGTCCCCTTGTAATAGGGTGTGTGTGTGTGTGTGTGTGCCGAGCCTGTGTGATGCATGTTATATGTACATTTAAATATGTTTCCACACTGAATGTGTTGTATGCATATTTGTGTGTGTGTGTGTGTGTTTGTGTGTGTGTGTGCATGTACATGTGTTTCAGCAGCCCAAGCTTGGCTCCCCTCCCTCGCTCCCTCACTCTCTCCAGCAGGAAAGCCCAGGGACAGGCAGCCGGCCCTCCCTCTGGCTATGTTTTGTTTTCTTCCTCTGAAGTTTCAGCTGTTAGTGCAGTCTTCCCCCCACCCCAGCCCCCACTCTCACTCTCTCTCTCTCTCTCTCTCTCTCTCTCTGCCAGAAACACTGACCTCAATGGAGAGCATTCCTCCTCAGCTCGCACTGCCGATAGTCGTGTCGCCCCTCTTGGCTGGGGTGTTAACGTCGCCTTTCTGCCCACCCAGGGTCTGCAGGCTTGTGCCCACCCTGCAGCCTGTCACCTTTGTCGAGCGAAAACCGTTGTGCACATAGGCTATATTCACCTGAAACAGGATTAAGCGAAGGGATTATGTTTTACTCTGCCGCCAAACGGTGTCACCTTACCTGAGGAAGCACAGATAATGGAGACAGTTTAGGTGGTGGGGCTGAGGTGTCTGATGCCATTCTCAGTGACCGCAGCTCGGTTACAGTCCCTCCTTCAAGGCACCCCCCCCCACCACACACACACACACACACACACACACACACACACACACACACACACCAGCCCCCGCCCCTTTCCCCATGCTTCTCTTTGGGTGACAGCACCATCCTGGGCCTTGTTCCACTGAGCTCCAAGCTCTGGATAATTACATTGAAATGAGACATTAGCATTTTGTGCGTTTTCTTTATTAATTGTGCAGTTCAGTCACCATGATGTCTAGTGATCGAATCGGGAAACCCTGTTGACCCAGCGCTGCCAGGCGTATGAGCAGAATACTGTTTTTCTTCAACGGAGATTACATTTCTTTATTTATTTTATTCTATTTAATTTTTTTTTGCTATTTTTTATTTTGGCATTTTGAGGAGTCCTGCTGCTTTTATTACATTCCTGACGCTTTTGTTAATACATCATTGCAAAGTTAATGAAAATTGCATTCAGGCATATCCAGAATGATTGTGTCCTTTGTCATGCTAATAAATTGAGAGATGCTGGTCCTATGGGTGAAAACCTGCCCATTGCTGTAGAGTTTCTGATGTGAGCCTGTTGCACTTCCTCTTTCTCCTCTTCTGTCCCTGCTCTTTTTTTCCTCTCTTCAGTGGGATGATTCCCCCCCCCCCCCCATATTTAACTTGGAGTTTTATTAAGATGAAACTAATAGCATTTCATTTGTGTATTCATGTCCCTGCAAATGGCAAAAGTAAAAAGGGAAGATCTTCTGTACGTATCACATGGCTACAGTACACAGGTAGTACACAGCCCGTTTTAATGAATGATCACAGGTTAGGTAGTTTCTTTTAGGCCTTCTCTACGTGTACACGGGTATTTTTTAAAACGGAGCTTTTTTATGTGTTTTGTCCACATGCAAACGGCATTATACATCACTGAAAAACCGAGCTTTTCTAAAATCCCATCCAGGGTGAAGATTTTCAGAAACTCCGTTTTCAGTGTCGACATGTAGAGAGGGAAAAGTGTTTTTGGCTTGTAATGTCAGATTGTGCGCCATTGTCCACTTTGTTTGACATCAGAGTGTGTGGCATTTGCCGTTTACATTATTTGCTTTTAGCCTAGCAGAACTGGTAATAAGGTTTCTGATTGGCCAACATGGCTTTACGGTTAGAGTTCTATCACCACCTGCTGATTTGGCATGCTCTTGTCAGTGCGTTTAGCGTTTTCATGTGGACAGAGATTGTTTTTTTTTAATAACGGAGGAGGAAAAACACCGTTTTTAAAAATGTATGTGTGGACAAGGCTTTAGGGTGCTACTAGAATACACAATCTTCTGACATTCCTACCGAACCACTGTGTCCCTTTTGTCATTAACGATGTAACAATTCATCAGTTCTAATCGATATATAGAATGTTCGGTCTACGATACAATTAAGTCAATTTTGTTACCAAATATCGAATCATATCATTAAGCCCTGACAATACGCCAAATCACTGCCATAAAATCTACCACACAAAGCAGTCTAGAGACTCACCTTAGTAGAGAGTACAGTTTGCCGATGTTTTCATACATATCCAGAAACAGTTCTTTGTTGTTAAAGTACAAATACAAGACGGAATGTTTTTTTGTGTAGACATTTTGTGTGTTTTTGAGACGTATAGTTTTTTCAACATAATCTATTGTTAAAATTGAAATTAAACATTGTCTTCAGTTCAAATAGATTCCACTAAAATCAGCTTATGTTTCATTGTATTGAAAATATTGACAAGGTATTACTGAAGTGAAGCATTTTGCAGTAACATTTCAGATATAATAACAGAATCACTGCCTTGAAAAATGGAAATTGAATCATATTGTGATAAAGCTTATGATTTACAGCCCTAGTTGTCACACAGTTCAGCTAGCGGATGGTGACATTCAGAGTTGCTGCTGACCTGACAAAACAAAACCGAGTGAGTGAGTGACCAGTCCTGTGGTTGTTTCTGGGTCACCCAGGGGGTTTAATATGTAGCTAAAATGTAAAAGTCAAAATTAAACATAAGGAGAATTTTTGCATGTGTGTGCGGCTACTCCAAATGAAACAAAGTTATGATGCTGATTAATTTATAAAGCCAGCGGGGGGGATTTTACATCAAGCTAATCATTTTAAATAAAAAAAAAAACTTAAAAAATCTTTTTTAATCTATCTTTTTCTAAATAATCTGAATATTGACCATGGATGCTAATACTTAAGCCAATACATCACAGAGCATGTGAGTACTGGTCTTTCTGTTTCGTAAAGCAATGTAGTGGTGCCTGTGAGTGACCTAATTCATATTCCACCTTAAAAAGAGTTTCGCTTTGTTCTACTACTGTATATATACCATATTATACTATATGTACCGTATTATAAGATGGTGTGTGGTTTTTATTGAGTTTGGCCTCCATGAAATTTTTCACCCCTCTAAATGTCCCTCCAGGACATGAAATTTGCCTTGCAGAACGGCTGATATCTTTGCAGTGTCACCGAAACTGCAGATGCCATCCATCGAGCTCCTGAATATGGCCGCATATTTGGTCACACGGCAACTTAAAAACCTGAGGAGATAGCGATGCTTTGCATGGATGTCATCCCGGAGAGCATTTTGCTGGAACCCTCTTTTAGACCTCATGAATATGTCGCGTTCAGTGTCCCCGCACGCGTTTTCTGATAACACAGCCGGAGGTACCCTGCCGCCGACAGCCAGTTCTGCAGCTTTTGTTGATCGTTGAAATGCACTTATTTAACATAGAATGATCTGTATTTTGTTGTAGTTCTTTTGTGTCACGTAAAAGAGGGTTGATAAGTAAAATGCTATATTAAAACGGCCACTGAGATGATATTGGGGGAATGTTTTTACCCTTGAATGTCACTGTTTCTTGGGTGAAGGTAATACTCCCGTAATATGCCACTACTGATAGTTTTTTTTTCTTTATTTGAATGTTGCCTGTATTTTTTTTTTGATTAATTGCGATGCTGTGCTTTGTCATACTCGGCTTTTATCTCTCTGAATGTCTATAAATGTGAGGACTGGTCATCAGAGCTTGGGGGGGGGGAACCTAAAAGTGACAAGAAAAGCTGGTAGTGTGTAGGAGCGCCTTCGTCGACTGCATCAGGTTCCATTAGGCCACTTAGGGTTTTATTGGAGAGGAAAGCATCCAGGTAATTAAAGGACTCCTGAAGGGAAGGAACAGGAGTCCTGCTGGCCCTGGCTGAGGAGACATCTGTTGGCCTTGGGGGTCAGATGCTGGGGGGGTGGGAATGAATGGCGAGTGGAATGTCAGGGGGAGCATATGGAGTGGGGGCTGGACATCGTAAGGTGGGCTACTGAGGTGCCCATACCTGTGGATTGTAACTTTCTCAGATAAAATTACTTATTAATATGGTCCTGGTTCTCCTTTCTGTTATAATGCAAATACCTCCACTCCATAGCTCATGCCAGCTGAGTTACACAGGAGGAGGAGATGAATGACAGCACATTGTGCCTATAATGCAATTACGAATCATAATTTACTTACTCACACGCCCAGCTTCCTGGAACATGTTTTCTGTAAGTACACCTGAAATTGTGTGGAATAAAAGTTCCTGACAAAAAGGTCTTGGGAGGTGTTAGCAGCTGTTGATGGTGACATCCTGATTGTCACAAGTCAGATTTGGTTTGGAAGAAATCTCATCCCACTGGGTACTCTCAAATGTCCTGCCATAGTGACAGCAATACCTGAAACTGCACAGGTGGATCTCAGAATCAATGGGACTGTGAACTTAAGGCAAGCTTCTGCTAAACTGCAGCTATGTTTTGTGTGGGGAGGGGGAATTAAGGGAGTGAACTTTGTGTGTGTGTGTGTGTACTGTATGTGTGTGTCTCCTATCGATGTGGAGAAAATTAGCCTTTTTGCTCGAGAGGAGGCTTGACACCTCTATTGATCTAAAAACGAAAAAAATGCAGAAATACTCAGTGTAAATCTCTCAGTCCCTAATAGGTTAACAGTCGCCATCTTTTTCATGTAAACCCACTGACTTAAGAACTGTATTTTTCCAGAAGTGCTGTAAAGCACCAAGCAGCTTTTGGCTTCTGATTCTGTCAGAGAACAACAGTGAACTGCTTATTAATGTAATAGTAGAAGTAGTAACAGCAACAGGATAGTTTTCAGTGGTGTTGTATTCTATTCTATTCTGTTTTTCATTATTTATTGTCTGCTGCTGTACTTATTGTCTTTATTTGGCACTATGGCCTGTTGGAAGCACTCAAGAATTTTATTGCACTGTGTACACATGACAATAGGTCTTTGAATGTTGAAATAAGAGGAACTGGTTTTAGTCATAATATTATACTATATCTTAATGTAGCTGTGTTAATCTTATTTCTCAGTTTGTACCTAGTTGTAACTGGCCTGTAGCCATTAAATCTGAGGTCTCTAGCTCTAGCGCATGGTGGGGGTGATCTCTCACTCCCCTGTTCAAAAGCCCATCCCAGTCTGCTCCTGGATTATCATAACAAAAAGGGCAGCTTTTCTTTGTTTCATGGCCTCCTCCACTTTGCATCTCGTCAAGAGTGCGTCGTCATGATGCATGCTTGCTAAACATCTCAACACTGTTTGGTTCTGTGTCACATGACCCCCCCCCCCCCCAGAAGCCCGCAGCGCGTGTGGCAGCATGACCCCAGTCCATATCTGCATGCCGTGCGCACCGTGGGTGACTGACACTCCACCCAGAGGCACAACTTCATTTCCTCTGAGACGTGCGTTAAAGGGAATAATGAGAATATTAAAAACAGCACAGCAAAAACAAAAACAACCACCTCACCGAGTTTGATGGACAGCTCTTTCAGGGTTGGTGGGGGGGGGGGAGGGAGGAGGAGGCTCTCCATGGTGCCCAGGCCAAGACTGCCAGCCTGGGCAGACAAAGGCTCAGTGGAGCCACAGATCATAATTGTTCATCCAGCTGACTGAAGAAGCCCCCTTACCAGCCGCAGAGACAAAGAACAGGAGCCCTCAGTTTAGGTCATGGAGGTTTAGATATGATGCCTTTTGCAAAATAAAAAAAAGTATAATATGTTTATTGCAATATTAATTTTGAGAGTAAATATAGCCTGAAGAATTGTAATTTTATATTGGAATATTCAGCTTTTAGTATCAATTTTGGCTTATATAACCTGCAGACACAGCAACTGTGTTTGGTGTGTTTAGATTGTGTAGACATACGGACACATAGCCTGTGCTTGGTCTTTTTGGAGTGTGTGGATCCGCAGACACATTTACTGTGCTTGGTGTGTTGAGATGTACATAGAAACACGTTGCCTGTGTTTAGTGTGTGTAGAGTGTGAGTACACAGATACATCTTCTGTGCTTGGTGTGTGGACACATGCACATCTGCTGTGCTTGGTGTGTTTGGAGTGTGTGGACACACGTGCACATCTGCTGTGCTTGGTGTATTTGGAGTGTGCGGACACACATGCACATCTGCTGTGCTTGGTGTATTTGGAGTGTGTGGACACACATGCACATCTGCTGTACTTGGTGTGTGGACACATGCACCTCTGCTGTACTTAGTGTGTTTGGAGTGTGTGGACACACATGCACATTTGCTGTACTTGGTGTGTGGACACATGCACCTCTGCTGTACTTAGTGTGTTTGGAGTGTGTGGACACACATGCACATCTGCTGTGCTTGGTGTATTTGGAGTGTGTGGACACGCATGCACATCTGCTGTACTTAGTGTATTTGGAGTGTGTGGACACGCATGCACATCTGCTGTACTTGGTGTGTTTGGAGTGTGTGGACATGCATGCACATCTGCTGTACTTGGTGTGTTTGGAGTGTGTGTCCACACATGCACATTTGCTGTACTTGGTGTGTGGACACATGCACCTCTGCTGTACTTAGTGTGTTTGGAGTGTGTGGA
>JAODJW010000062.1:7693155-7705655 GCA_026777045.1 Hyperopisus bebe | reverse complement strand
TTAATGTTTTCAGTTTTAAGTGGTAAGTCTGAGCTTTGCATAACTCTAATTGATCACTGGTTGTCCTCTACTGGGGCCCTAGCGTGGGAACCCAAATCTGACACACCCCCAAGGGGGGACATGTCGCTAACATAGCAGGTGTGGTGGCTCCTTTATAAATCATAGTGAGTCACTAAGTGCAGTATTTAAGGAACATAGCATGTAACCTTGAAGGATCAAAGCTCAAATTCCTGATGGGCTTGTGCTTTAATACTCATGAAGCTATCAAATTATTATTATTATCATTATTATTATTAATAATAATGATAATAATAATAATAATAATAATAATCACATCACGATTATCATTAATGACATTAATAATAATAATGCCAGTAATAATAATAATAATTGTCACTTTTAATTTTATTATTACTTTGGCAGTTTTTATCAAAAGAAACTTAAAATTTTGTCCCATTATTTAGTTGAATTTTTAAATAGATTAATTCAGGTTAACTGCCTTGTTCAAGGGTACAAGGGCATGAACCCTCTTGGGATATCTAGGCTAAAACTCTGTTTTCTTGCCAAGCAGCTAAATCAAATTAAAATAAAGAAACAAAACAGAATGATTGTCCTGTGACACTCCTGCCACTGATTTGTATGCATGCCATGGTGATGTCTGGGGATAGGACACAGCCCGTCATGGACTTTAGTTTCAGCGAGGAGCAATTTCCCGTACAGCCCTGTGGAGGCCAGCAGGAGGCAGCCCTTGTGGCGTAAGAGGCGGCCGCTGCTCCGCAGTGGGGTGGGAGAGCTGTGCAAAGCCCAGTGTTAATTGAAAGTTGTCTAATGAAGTAAACTTGAGAGGGAGGGGGGAAGAAAGAGACAAAGAGAGGGCAAGAAAAAAAAAGTTCTTTAATTATGTTTACCCAACAGGCTTTGCTGCCTAATTTAAATAGCATAAACATCTGGACTGGAGCAACATTAGAATCGTGGCAGTAGTCAAGCAAATCTTGTGGAAAATAATGAAATTAGATCCCTTGTGTTGTGAACGAGGAAGGGCACGATACATCCGTTCCATGTTAATAAAATTTCCATGAATGACTGAATACAATTAAGGAATTGTCAGTTGCAGCAGTGAACTTTTGTAACTCATAGATGTTTGCATCATTTGATTATGGTGGCAATTTAAAATTGTTTATTAGTGTCTGTATTGGGGTATTAATTCTGACCTTTATTATTGGCCACAATTATGGTAGTTTGTCTGAGGTTCCAGTGGCTTCCTCCTGGGGGGTGTTACTGCAGTCATTCAGTGCATGATGTGGGCACTTTTAGGAAAATACCTACAAAAGGTACAGTTGTATACCGTTGTATACATTGTGCAGGGCAAATAAGGCAATCAATCACATAATGCTGATGTGAAGTGATTGTGAGCAAAGCCTCCTGTATTCTGAAGGGGATTAATACAGAACAGACCTTCTCCGGTCCACACAGAACTGAGAGAGAGATAGGACCATGTACACTTACTTCCTTAAAGCTAGGCACTTGAACACCTTGTAGCCATCAATTATATCATAAAACAGGAAGGATGTTTTGGTCTCAGGTGGGGATGTTCTATACAGAGGACATTTGTATTGTTTGTTGAATGGCCAGTTTCCCTAGGTCTAACGCGGGACAAATCAAGAGGCGTATACAACACACCCGCCTCTTAATTTTACATGCAGGAGGCTCCATCAAGTGCTGTAGCACAATACATCACTCAGTTCTCCCCACAGCAGCATAGGTACCCAGCTGACAATAATTGTTATGTGTGTTTCGGGCTGTGATGGTCTGAGCTTCTATTCCAGGGATGTTGACTCACATTCACACCGCCCACTGGCATAGTGGTCCAGGATTGGAGTGGAGTGTGGGTTGGATGATACAGACAGGGCCACCACAGAAATGTGAATGAAAACGGGATGCATCAAAGACACAGAGAGGCCATATCTAATTGCTTCCATCTTGGTTTACTGCTGCAGACTGAAGAAAAGTCTGTTCAGCAAGATTCTGATCAGCACAATCTCTTTGTGGTTTTTCAGGTTTTGATCCAGCAGCCTACTGTGTTTCGTGATGACTCCAAGTGGCAGGCATTTTTGCAGAATAAACAGTATTGGCTCATCAGTTACAGTCTCCTCTGCTACAAAGGAATCTTTGTGTCACTCAGTTCATCCTACAGCCTGCTGTCTGTACTCCTTTTGTCCTTCCAAATAGCTGAAAACTAAAAAAGATATTGACTATTAAAACAGTTTAGTGCCAAGACCCACTTAGCTTACAACTGTCCTTGTTCGTTCCATGTTCTTTCAAATTGATTATATTGAGATGGCAAACTAGCAAATCTGCAGGCTTCCTGTACTTGTAATTAGCCTTGAAATAACACTTCTCGGAATTGTGCCAAATAAGTAATCCTTCCTCATTGTACTTTGCAGCTAATGCTAGCACCACATAAGTGAGGATAAAGTTGTTGTACTTTATAGTGCACGGTTCCTCTATCAGTGTCAATAGCAGTTTACTTGGTGGCAGTTGCTAGAAGTCAGAGTGTGCTTGTATGCATGGTGATGTCCTGTCAGTGATGTCCTCTGTGATTGTAGACAGGAATTTTTGGAACTTTTTTGTGTTGGGGTGGTTTATGTGGCAGGGCTGATAACTTTGCTCCAGCCTTAGGACAGTGTCTATGTACCCTCCTCTCTACCAGTATACCATGAGTGATTGAGTGAGATGTCGTGTCCATACATCATAGAGGACCCAACCTACAGATTCTGCATGGTGGGTATGCACTACCGACAGCCTGCATGGCTTACCCATTAAAGATGAAAAGGGGAAAATTACTCCTCACAGCAAATGGAGTTTCTTCTTTCCAGGGACCAAAAGCAGAGTCAAACTGATATGTCAGTTAATCTCATTCAACCATTTACAGATGTATTTCCATGTCTGCATAGAGGTGTATAAATACATATATGCGAGTATGTACATATAAAGAAGGACAGACATATTCACATCGTGATGAAGCTGGCTCAGGGCGATCTGGCACATTGTACTAATTGTTTCTACCTTCCCTCTGAAGTTTAAAAAGAGGAAAAAGTAGATGAACGTGAGTCTTGGCCAGAGGTCTAAAGTAAATCACCAGAGCAAAGAACCAAGTGAGGGGAGAGGGATTTGAGAAACTGGCAGTGCCATAGAAACACTGACCTCTCCCACAAAGCCCCGTGTCTCTCTGCGCTGAAACAGATGGGTAATAGCACACGCCTGGAATCACGCTCTACATAATGCCGGTCCGATGATTGCAGACCTGATTAGCCGCCATATGCTCGCTGAAGGGTTGGGGAGAGAATGGGGCGGTGAGCTAACCCCCTCTGATGCGATGTTTTTCTAGCGTGGCTGCTCTGCCAGCGGCCAGGCCCTTGCAGGCGGGGGGGAGCGAGCCAGGGAGCAAGGCTAATGGACCGATGAAAGTCAGCGCTTACGGAGCATGGACACAAATCTGTCCACAGGCCACAGACGGCACACAACACAGCACAAAATACTGCATGGCACGGCTGTACGCGGCACAGCACAGCACGCACCGCAGATCAGTACAGCCCGCCCCTGCACTGGACTGTAACAGAACACATTAATCCCCCCCCTTCGCTATCGGCTTGGATTTAAGTGCTGGGAACTAAAAATATACTTTAGGAGGGAAGGAAGGCCGTCCACTGCCAGCGTAACACTTCTCTGAAGTCTTGTTTGTGCATCTGAGTGATCTGGTGAAACGAGTCTGCTAAGATGATTGTATGTCCGCTGCTTATTGGAGGATCAACTTACCTGCTGGTCCCCGGGGCTCTGGAAGCAGAACTCCAGCCCTCTTTATTGGCACGCAGTGAGACACTGTGCAACACAGCAACACACAGCACTGTTTAAACAAAAATGACAGCAGAGGCTGGGATTTCTCACTGGTGTCATGAAATTTATCCGTCTCCCATTTTCACATAGTCCATTGAAGTTTTTTTTTTTTTTTTGCATAATCTGTAAGCACCTTTTTGGCCTACTTACCATAACATGATTCCTCTGTTCGTAAGATTGTATTTGGGTCAACTTCATTTTAATTCTCTTTCATTCTTATTCTGTTCCAACAGAGTCCTGCACACACTACAGCGACATCATTAATTCAAATGTAGGTCAAGCTATATTTTATGAACTAGAACCAGTATTTACATTTTTAATTAAGACATATTAGTTGCCTAGAGATTAAAACAGATTCTCAGACTCCTTGGCTGTTTTTTTTCTCAAAGAATTTGAGGAGATGATATGAATCTGATTGCTGGGTGAATCCTGAAATCATCAAAATGGAAATAGCGTTGCTGAGAGCGGTTTTATATTTAGCTTTCGGCTGCAATGATGATCTCCCGTCCATGATGCCACGAAATGCTGGGGTGGTTGTTTTGCTGGCATGTGTGGTTTTGCATCACGCTTTGCCACTGCCGTTTGCCACCGAGCCACTGTCTTGTGCCACCCTGCCATAGCCATGTCTGTCTACAGTCAGTCAGCTATACTGAGAGAAAGAAGCCATTTGTTGCGTTTGAGGAAACCCGTTGGCTATGTATGGTGTATATGCCAGTTCTCCAGGTCAGTTGCACATGTATCTTTTCTACAAAGCACTCCTAAGTACTGGGCTTTTTAGGAATGGTTTGAGGAACTATTATGAACATGGTCTTGCAGCTTAAGCTGGCAGTTATGAAATGTAAAGTGTTACCTGAATGCTGTCCAGTGGCTGCAATGGAGCAGCTACTGACTAAAAGTGCCTAAAAGTGTCTTAAATGTTTACATAGATTGCACAGAGTGTTCATGATAGGATAACCTACAGTAAAAAATAAGAGTAATAGAAACAAGACACAGATACATGCATGTGATATTGTATGTAGCATTATACAGGTGCCCAGCCAAACGCTTAAAGTTTTTACGCATCCTAAGAATCTGTATAGAAGAGTGATGTAGGTAGAGGTTGGCATTCCGCCCAGCATACCCTGTGCTTCCTGCTACAGGCTCCAGGCTTCCTGCGACCCTGTATTAAATAAATGGTTAGAAGATGTATAGTACAATAACAGGAAGTGTATATTGTGGCAATATACTGATGTATAGGGGTGTAAGGTCATCAGTGTACGACTGTCGAGAGATTGGGGGGTGTGGCAGTCACTTTAGAATCAGTGTATATTTAATTCAAGATACCTTGTAAAAAGAATTGAGCTCATGTTAACATTTAATTACCCCTCCCACAAGTGCACTAGGAAGTGCTGGTTTCCCAGGTGAGCTAAATTGCAGTGTCCTCCTGCAGAACATCTGTATGCATGTGACCGATTTATTGCTGGTGACGGTGTATCTGCAGTGGGTTTGGGGGTCGGGCTCGCGCTGCGTGTGTGTGCGTTGGTCAGCCTGTAGCGGACGGTCTTGGCTGTATTAGTAAGCCATGAACAAGGTACCCGCTGCGCCCACTGTCTTTGATTAACACTCATGGAGCACCTTTTTACAGTGCCAACCAAAACTCTGTTGGTGCCTCTGCAACAATGGTGCTTCAGGTAGCTGAATCAATTGTACAGCTCATCACCTGCTCTTAAAAACAGCAAACAACTGTGGTTTACCCTTTAAAAGAGAGAAAACATGCTACTTTGTATGCTAAAGTAATAACAGGTATGGATTTTTTTCCCTTTTTTTTAAAAAACAAATTACATGTTTCCTGCTTAATTGCTGCGGATGATGCTATCTTGAATTTGATGTGGGGCACAGGTTAAACCTAGGAGAGGGCAGTGAGGAGGAGGGGCCAGGGGCTGGTATACAAAATGGGCAGGTGTGGCAGCATGCCACGCCAGTGCGGGTGGGGCCTGTGCACCCATGTGCCCACCAGTGACGTGTCCTCTGCCTCTCCGAAATGCGAGGAAAGCACAGGGGGATGAAGCGGGAATAACAATAACAATAAAAATAAGCTTGTAGCGTCCCGATCCCACTCATCTTGACAGAGCCGTGCTGCTTCCTGTTTTAGTCTGAATGTCAACGAAGAGCCACATAATCAGAGTAAAGAGTTTATCTTTGACGAATGTTCCGTAAGTGCCATTAGATCAGTGACAGGGAATGCAATTCTCAGGTTATTTAAATGCAGCACTGCTTCTCCACTGTGGATGATAAGAGGAAGAGATATGGTTCAATTGTCCCTTGAATCAATATTGCTCAGCGCTGTTTTATTTATCAGGGACATGTGTATGGTAAGTACTTGGCAAAAGGACTTTTGTTTTGACATTCGTGTAGGAAAACAGATATGAGCTTTTTAAGCATTTTTTTTTCCCCTATACCCCTTGGTGAAAGTCCTGTTGACATTTTAATTAGCTGCCATTTTTTTTTCTGTCTTCACTGTTGCAAAGTCCAGTTTCCTTTGTGATTTATTAGTCAGCTGGGTGCAATACAAGAAGCTAGGGTGCTTGGTGCAGGAGCCCGTGGCCACAGGAGGATAACTTTGGGAAACAAAGTCTGCCTACCCTTTGCACCTCGCTGAAGCGGCCGCAAGCGGTGCATCCTTATCTTGGGGCTGCCGCCTTTGATGTCGCAACGATGCTGCTCCGCTGCCGATGTGCCCGGGATTGACACTGTGCAATCGCGCTGATCTCCATCGTTACATCTCCTTTGACATTAATGTGGCATTTCGTGTCGCAGGGAGGAAAAGTGATGTACAGTTCAGGGAATTATAATTCTTATGCCCTGAAAATGGCATATTCATATGAGCATGGAATTAGCTCGTCGCACAGAGGCTGAAATCTACTGCCGGCGGAGTCGCGCCTGCTCACGGGCCCGTCTTATCTGTGTGGGCGGCGCGGGATGCCTCCACCCGCCAGAGCCATCTTTGAAAGACAAGTCATCTTCTGAAATTCTTTTGACATTTTCGATGACTATCTGAGCCGAGCCACGCGACTGTGAGATAGGGTGCAGCTTCAGATTATAAAGGTACTTGCGTGGCTGTTTACAGGCCGAGGATTCCGCCGTTGGGCTGCGGGTCACGTGTGCAGGGGTTGGGGGGAGAGGGGTCGAGGTCACTCTCAGACACATGTCTCCAGGTAATTTGCATGCTGATGCCCAGCGTGTCCGTGAGGACCTGCGGGTAATTTGGGGAGATGTGTCCAGGATGGTGTTTTATATGCAAATGGCTTGTTTGCACGGCAAACGGGATATTGGCAATTAGGTTCCTCCGTGCATTCAGGTTCATTCGATGAATTATTCATCAGTGGGCAAAATGGTTGTGTACATTTTATTTTTGAGTAAACACAGCACATAGATGATCCTGGGATTATAAGCAGACCTTTTTTATCACTGTTGAGAGAGGAGGAAAGCAGGAGTGTGCAGCAGACTTGCATGCATAGGGGTGACCAGCAGTGAAGGAGACACATGTGAGGGAAGACGCCCAAGATGGTCTGGGGTCAGAGTTCACATGGAGAGGTAGGCTGCCCCTTCCTTTTAAAGAAGCCTTCTTGTATTGAGGTAGAACTCATGCTTATTTCCATTCATCACACCCTCCCATACACACCCCACTCATCATAATATCAGAATGAAAGTTATGACCCATGTGAGTTGTTGCAGAAGCGAAGCTGTTGGATTAGGAGTAATCAGCCTTCGGAGTATAAACAAGAAGATGAAGAGATGTGAAGCAGCAGAGAAAGTTTGCTTGTTCTTTACTTCCCAGTATTCAGGAGGGGGGCCTGTTTCTGTCACCAGCAAAGCTTTTTAGATTAGAGTGGGACGCCCAAGGTAAAAAGACAGCGGGCTCTTATCTCTGCTGATAATCCCTCGGGCACCGTGCAGCGCGTGACCGTGTGAGAACGCATGCGATTGCGCTTGATCACGTGTGACCGTGCTCAAACGTGTCTGCTTCTCACACCGACACTTGGGCTTTCCCGGATGTGCTGTCTGCTCCCGTTCCATATTCCATGTACTTTACATGCCAGGAGCACGGCTGGCCCATCTGCTCACATGGTACTGGTGCACTGTCCGACATGGACCAGCGGAGGGAGCCGCTGGGGCTCAGTGCTGGTTGCTTGGGTCCTTCATCATTTGCTGGGACCCCCAGTAAAAACTTGGACTGTCTGGCAGGGGGCTGAGAGGGAGCAAAAACGTGGACCGTCTGGAGGTCCCTGAGATCTAGTGGAAGCACATGATATCATTCAATGTCCTCTGCGCCTGAATCACGGAACCCAGGAGCCATTGACGGGGCCAGAGGTTTGTAGGGAAACCACAAAACTGAGTGGAGGATGACCGAGAACCTTCCCGACACACCATGTGCTTAACACGCCGCTCTCCATCCACCACGGAGTCCTCGGGAACAGCAGAGAAATCTGTAAAAACAAACAGTTAAACAAGGCTGAGGAAGAAGAAATCCAGAGGAGGGAGAAGCTAATCACGGGCGGATAAAGCGATACGAGCAGATAATCCCCCTGCATCATGGGAGCCCTGCTGAATTCAGCCATGAAGATTATAACACACAGCAAACATGTGACACCCATAATGGCAGAGCTATGGGGGAAGCAACCCTTCCCTTCGAAGTCAAAGTGATGCAACGTGTAATTAAAACAGAGGCGAACAGAAAGCATAAGGAAAAGGATAGTCCCTTTTTTCGCAGTCATGGAGTAAATTACGGTATACTGTTTAACCCCCTCGGCTTTGTACAGCTGGGATGTAAACAGAGTTGTACTGTTTTGGAGGGAGAGCCTTTGTGCCCAAAGTATGTGGGGATCGCCTCCTGGGCCATGCGGCTCCTCGCGAGTCGCCTTCTGATCCGGGCCTCCCCTGGGACGGCCACACACAACGTGTCAGACTGGCCCCCATGTTTCCCCACAACGCAGACCCCATCCGGCTGTTTGGTTACTCTGCAAAGCCTTTTATCCGCAGCTTACGCAACATATAATGAGGTGTATTTTCCCCTCTGCTCGTTTCCCGTGGTTTATTACAGTTGGATGTTTTAAATCAGGATGTATGCATCGCTCCCAGCAGCAGGGTGCTTTTTGGGACTTGAACCCGCTGCCAGTCGGTCAGTTCTTTGGCAGGTGTGCTATGCTAGCTGCTCCATGTGCCTCTGTAGCACTATTACGTGTAGGCACTGGGTCACCGCCCCCAACCATGGTACCTCTCGGCTTCTCCCTGCCCTGGTCAGTCCCTTACCCCAGAGCCACGGGCCGGTCCCAGTGACTCAGCCCACTCTCCTCATGTATCCAGACCTCCATTTTAGTCATGATCTTAAGGATTACCCACCAGCCCAGCTGGAAATGCAGGCATCAATGGAGACTTAGCCATGCTCCAGCTCCACAGAGGAATTGTCAACCCAGGGAGAAAAATGTGTGTTATGTTACACTGATCATTCAAGCAAATAATGGAGCAATCATACACTGGCTTGTCAGTCCTCTGTTGTAGTATTACAATGCCTGCACTCATTGGTCTGCTTCCAAGGAATGACAGTACCTCCTTATTTTTATTTTTCATACTCTTTATGTTGTGTGCCAAGCGGTTGCTGGGAGACCTCATGTTTGTCATAGTCTCTTGTAACTGGTACATGAAGCAGAAGCTAATTCATAGATAAACCAGCTGCTGTGGTGGCCTCTCACCTTACTTTTACATGAAGCTAATCTACTAATCTGATGGAAATGATTGTATTCCCATGTAAGAGAGAGAGAGTGCCGAAACTACATTTTCTATGTTTAGATTATTAAATGGGTGGGGTCTCATTTTTCATAGCTTGATAGAGCAAGCTGTGTTCTGGTTATGATGTTGAGCTGTTTTCGGTTCTTCAAGTAGTTCTCCAACTTGCAGGGAAAATATTTGGCGGTTGGTGGCAGGACTGGCACTCCAGCCACTGTAAAAACTTTACACAGCTCTGACAAAGCAGACAGGACTCTTTTCTGCTCTCCGTGGTAGCTCAGCTGCAGCCACCCACAGGAAGGCTGCGCGCATCATGAAGGGGATGGGGGAAAGCCCTTGGGAGCCTCATCCCCGGATGAGTCGAAACCACTGAAGAGTCAATGGGGTCAGGCCTATTGGGGATCAGAACTGGTGTGGTGCTGAAGTGTCGCCCGGTGTATGGCAGCGCTCAAGTCCTAACCTGAGGTGTTCTTTGTTGGTGGGTACTCCTATTATTGATCTGGTCGCTCTGATCTGTACCGGGAACTGAGAAGGATGGCTGTGAGGGTTCTGAGGGCAGATAAGGAGGCGATTGTTAGAGGGTACTGCGAGCAAGTGACACATCTATGGTCTAGCAACCCACGTCCTGCTTACAGAGGAATTGAAGCATTAAGCACATCCTAATCTGTTCCTCTGAGAGTTTCAGTCAGGGTGGGGGTTGGAACTACACTGTAGTTGTGACTCCCTGGATTGACTACTTTGAGCAGCTGTTTAAAGTTGATCCTCCACCTAGGACTTTGGATGTCTCTGGGTTCATTCTTCTTGCGACTAATCCTCCAATTAGCTGTGAACCACCCAATCGCACAGGTGGTGAACCAGGTGAGGGAAGGAAACCCTACAAGGATCTGTGGTATCCAGGGTGAACTTCTCCTGGCTAGTGGTAAGGCTGTGTTCCTGACATTGCAAGCAGTCTTTGCTTCCATTTGGAAGATCCCCATCCCAAATGACTGGAAAACGGGACTTGTTGTCCCTGTCAGGAAAGTGAAGGCTAATCACCTGGATTACAACAACTACAGGGGGATAACACTGCTCTTAGTGCTGTGTAAGGTCCTTGCTAAGGTCATCCTGAACAGGATCACTTGCTTGCCTACTAGCGACCGGTACAGTCTGGTTTTACAGCTAAGAACCACCCAAGTTGCTGTATGTCTTGGCCGGCTTGTACACTGATACTGTGAGTGCTGGTGCAGAGTGGATGGAGAACCTCTGTGTTCTTCCAGTTGATTCTGGAGTTCGTCAGGGGCATGTTCTTGCTCCCACTCTGTTCAATGCTTGCATGGACTGAGTGTTGGGCAGGGTCATGGGGTCCAGCAGCTGTGGGGCATCTGTTGGAAAAGAAAAATTCACTGATCGTGATCATGCTGAAGATGCTGTGATCTTCATGGAGTCCATGGAGGCTCTGATCGGGGCTCTTGAGAGACTGAGCGAGAAGTCTGAGTGTCTGGGCTTGTGAGTGTCCTAGGAAAAAAACCATGATTCAGGCCGTTAATGACCTCTTGGGCACAGCCATCAGCAATGTGCTTGTCTGCAAAGAGAATGTCGACCAGGTCAAGAGGTTCACTTACCTTGGCAGTGACATTCTATGAAGTCAGTAAACAAATTTGCAAAGCATGGGGGGTCATGCGGTCACTGGAAGGGGGTGTGTGGCGCTTCCGATATCTTTGTAAGAGGTTAAAAGTCCAAGTCTTTTGAGTCCTGCTTCTGGTATTGCTGTATGGCTGCGGGACATGGACGCTATCCACTGACCTGAGATAAAGACTGGACTCCTTTGGTACTGTATCTCTTTGGAGAATCCTTGGATACCGCTGTTTTTTTTGTCATGTGGGGGGTGCGGCAAAGCGCTGTACCAGTACATGCTCCCCAACCTGACCTGACCTGATGCAGCAATTTTCTCTGCAACAGAAATGAACAATGGCATTATACTAAGGAATTTACTGACAAATGGTGGAACCCAAGTCTGATCTTAATTCTGGTCCCAGCAGAAAGAATGGCAAAAGAATCTCTTTAGCTATACCCCCAGTCCTTCTTTTTCATAGCCTGAGGTTGTTAGTTGTGTTGAAAGCTGCTGTTTATTAACACTTGAGTTGTTTAAATATGCATGGTGACTTTCATCCTTCTTAATTATTCAGATTGCTTTCTATAAAGAAAAGAAATATCATAGATGTCTTGTGAATATTCATCATTAACGCAGACTGGTCAAGGGCTCTGAGCGGCCTTCTTCCTTAAGTCTTTAGAATGTTATTGCTAGGCACATGTGTGCGTGTGTATGGTGTATGTACCTGGATAAAAGGAGCTCTATCCGTTTCATTTGCAGATATTTTTTTTGCACTCTCTGTTCTTACCTACGTCGTGGCATATTTTCAATCATTATTAGATGCAGGCAGCTGAAGGCAGAGCCGTAACCCCTGGTATGTTTGGCGTGTGATAAAATGAGAGAGCGCTATCCATCTTTATTGTCTGTCCCGCTCACTGTAATTGCATTCAATAGTCCACTGATTCTCTTGTCTGCGCTAATGTCAGGAGCAGGCAGAGGCAGATGCTGCGGAGAGATCCCCCTGCCCCCGCCGACCACTCCGATAACTTGGCAGCACCACTCCGCCTCCCGTGATGAATTGTTGACAGGATGGATTGTGAGCAGCTGAACGCTGGGAGTGTATATAGAATCCCATCGCCGGCTTGTAGCAGCGCAGGCCCAGTGATGTCAGCGTGAGGGCATGTCATGTATTATTCAAATGCATCTAGTGCTGGAGGAGTGCCAGCCGCCGATTGTATCTCAATGAATAGTAAAAAGGGAGAGCGGGGGGCTG
>JAODJW010000062.1:7674313-7685509 GCA_026777045.1 Hyperopisus bebe | reverse complement strand
CCCCGCCCCCCCAGCCTCCCACAGCTCTGGCACAGAGCGCCAGGCCAAACCGTGGCTTGGAGAAAGGGACTTTAATCAGCAATCAGGACTCAATTTGTTTTCCCTGCAGCAGGTGTGCACCGCTGTCCCAAGGTACAGGGACAGGGAGGTGACCAGAGGCACCTTCGTCATTAGCCCTCTTGTTTCCACTCATTTCTTTATTTATCCATGGTGTGCCTGTGCTTCCACGTCAGAGAGCCAGATGTTGGCTGGTGTGGGGGGGGGGGGGTTGCAGTTAGGTGATCACAATCCTGAAGGGATGTGGTCGTCGTAGGCCTGTCTTGCATTTCACCTGGAAAACCAGAGAAGTGCGTGCTCCTCCATACAGAAGAAGCACATATCGATCTCTCTTTGAAACCTTACACATAGAAAGTCGTCGTCTTTTTTGTTTTGTTTTTTACTCCATGGCGTCATGTAGTGTATATTCGTGAGTGTGTTTGAGTTTGCAGTTTGCTTGAATGAAGGCTTTTGGCTTTGATTACTGAGCATCTCATCCTAAGCAGAAGCTTTCATCCAAAAGCAATGTACAGCTGAGAAGACCAGGTCAGCCAGTCCTCAGAGCAGTTGGGGGTCGTGGGCCTTGCTCAGGGGTTCAATAGTGAAATCACTGCCAACGGTGGGATGTGAGTCGGCATCCTAACCTGCTGAGCCACACACGTGATATTAAGCAGGGTTTTGGGGGAGCAGAGATAATCTATACCAATGCATGGTCTTTAGTTCATTTTAAAAAAAGAAATGATTTTCATCATTAACACATAGTCTTTCATGCTTTGATATGTGATCACAGAGGAGTGTGTGGAACCTACACTTAGCAAAGACTGTTTAATTTACAGGGGAATAATTCAAGAGGGTGGATGGGTAGATAGAGTATTATCTGGAGTAATTAGAGGTAGCAGAATGGATGGAATAAGTGTAGTAGATGGAATGGGATGGAATGGATGGAGGTACAAGGCCTGAAGCAAGTGCTTAGCCTGTTTTTGGCTGTCCCCTGTTAAAGATTAAGCAGGAAAACTGACAGTGAGATTTGACCTTGCATCAAAATGCAATCAAGCTAAAGAGTATCGTCAGAGTCCGGCTGTTTTAGCTATTATGCAAATCCAGCAGATCTCCATCAGTGATATTAATTTGTGTTAGCTTAGCCTCCTGCCTTCTCTTTGAGATTTCCTTGTGCAGTGCTATGTGTTTTTGATTAGACCTGTTAGCTAAACAAGCCACATGAGCATTGTTGGCTGGGCCAAAGCAGTTTATTCTTTGTGGCAGACTTGCCGATAAACGGTTAATCCTGCGATCAAACCTTCCCAGTGGGCTCTATCCGCCTTGCGGCCCACAGTGGACATCTTCATTTGTGGCCAATGAATCCGGCCTTATGTCAGGTTTAATGTTGGGTGTCTCTCGTAATTAAAAATCGAGGTCCAGCTAGGCAGAGTTATTTATGGCTTGTGCCAAAAAGTAATAAACATAAAATGCTTCTAATCTGCGGCTAATGAAATCTGGACACGAGCAACTTTATGAACTGGTATAATCCATCTGAGTGTTTCAGTAGTGCTTTGTGCTTCTAGTCATTATTCAAAACCTCAGCAAGGTTCACCGATTAGGTGGTGGGCTAATTTGCCAGAGAAAGTCAGTGGGTTTTCAGCATCTTGAGCCTTCATTGGCAGCTGGCTTGATTGCATGGGAGCTATACAAAGCACCACTCATAAATATATTTATTAAGCTTAATATTCTTCAAGAAGATGGGACAGATGTTATCTGCACAAAAGATGTGTCATTAATCTCTCTGTATCTGTTGAGTTTGTGAGAAAAAGGAGCAAAGATAACAGGCCTTCGGTGAGAGGATGGGGGCCGGGGGAAGGGGGAGACCTCCGGCGCTGCCACCAAGCTTCATAAATTTATCGAGCAGAAAACTCAGAGATAATCAAAGACAATCATTTCTCAGCAGCTCGTGCGCTCCCTGTGATTGCAGGCAAGGAAGGCAAACAGTCAGATATACTTACATCTGCTGCGGTAAAACTTCATTTGCGGCCCACGGCTTCGGCGTGCGGGGAAATGGAGAGTGTCTAATGTGGAAGGCGTCGCGCGCGGCTGACACGAGCTACGCCCGCCAGTGCCGAATAAATACGGTGCAGGCGACACTTGGGGAATGGGCACGTTACTCAGGGTCGTACCTCACATTCGTGGCACTCCACGTTCCTCTACATCTCTGCCACGTAAACTTTTTAATGCCGCCTTGCTCCGTTCTTTATGCCATGCTCATTTTAAGACAACCAAGCTGTGGGTTCACTATTTTTCCCCAGACTGGCTTTTGGTTTGCTATTGTAACTTCTGTCAAATGTTACATGTCTTGTAGACCTTGGTTTCTTGTGGGGTACCAACTTGACTTTGGCAACACACTAATGCACTATTGTACTATCTAACTCTGAACTGAGCAGCTTAATATTAATTCTCATTTTGGCAAAAATTTTCTAAAAGTCTCAGGTTCCCTCTTGACTCAGTCCAAAATAAAAAAGCAGATCGTTTTAATTTCTGTGTTTGTACAGAAGAGATAAAAATGTGTACTCAAACATGAACAATGGCACCAAGGAAAACAGTAAATCATGTGTGTTTAATGAGTCGTTATATTCACATCTCTTTAAACAGCATGTGTGTGAAGCAGCATATTCTGCCGTTTCAGTCTGCCATATGCGACACTAAGGATCCCAATACCCCCAAGCACTCAGGCAGAAATTCCTCTCATTTCTGGGGATTGACTCTGAATTAAAAGCGACTCGCCTGTCTTAGCAGTTGTAATAGTGGTCAGACTACCAAAATAAGCATGTCACCTGTCAGCCAGTGGCCAAGAAGGAGCATGTATCTTTGAAAGGAAGATGTTACGTGGCACCTAAGACAGGTCACCACGTAGAGCCAAACACCTTTCTGCCCCATGCTGTGTGGCAACAGCTTGAAGGGACTGGACTGCATCATCATGTTACACACAGCTTTGCGAGTGTACACATGCACATAAAATAAAAACTGTAGCAGCAATTAATATTTCATGCGATGCTGTGGTATGGTAAGGTTTGAGGAACAGGCCTGTATCGTGCCATAGAGCAGCAGAGCTCTGAGTGTGGAGTGCTGGTGCTTTTGCTGTGCTGTGTTTCGGAACGGGCGAGGGTCAGGCCGGATGCTGTATGTGTGTGTGTAATGCTGCCATTGACATTGCACCATCCCGCCACATCCGTCTGCAGCACCCCATCTCTAAGCATCCCCAGCTCGAGTGGCGGTCGCCCCTCTGGTTCCCGCCGCCTTCATCCCTCAGGCTAAAGCTGTGTACGAAGCAGCTGCTATGCAGAAAAGGCCATAAATGTTTAATCCTTTCTGTTATTGATGCACTTTTTTTGTCTTTCGCTGTGTGTGAGGGCCAGTATATAATGATACCATAGTTACATCAGAGCAGGCAAAGTCACGCCTCTGGTCCAGCGGATGCAGAAGTGTTGAAGTGGTTTTAAGCAAGACGTCATCTAATCTAAGCAACAGACTCAGTTTGTTGTATAAGTTTTGAAAATGGTAACATCTTTAGGTACTTCAGGTGTGGAGCACAGGTGAAGGCAAGACCAGGACTGCTTCTTTCAGAGAACAGATCTAAAACAAAAGCTTGGTTTAGTTTATTATAGTTTGGATATAAAAGTCCCACATTACAAAGGGCAAGATGCCTGGGGCTTCATTGGATCTAAACGACAATGTGAATATATTGCTGCAATTTGAATAAGCTTCTGTAATTAGTAACCATATTCTGATCATTTATGACTGTTTTTTATGTTACGGAAGGAGTTTAAGTGCTCGAACCTGCCTTTGAAAATATGTGCTGATCTTAGCATCAATTTTATTATGTCCATTTAACATCTAGATGGATTTGGTCACAGAGTGAGATATTTAGTGCTAGGCCTACTTTTTAACTGTGCAAAATTTTTATTTATATAAAAGTGTTATGTTAGTATTTGAACTGACAGCTAAACCTGGTAATGGGAGTCCATGAAGTCAGCCCTGATTGGCACAGTAATTGGATTGTCGTTGGGCTGAAAACCTATTATCTCTGGATCATGCCCCATGAAATTTGTTGGAAAAACTTTGCTGCCAGTCATTAAAGTGGCCATCATGGCTTGCAAATGAGGTTTAACTGAAAGAGATTTGTACCACTGGGAGCTTCATTTCACTGAATCACAAAATACAATTCCATTCGTATTGATTAATGATATTAACATTGCAGGTATCTCTTACAGCGTGCTGTGTTATTGCCCATTGCTCTGGGCAACCGCTGTTTTGGGAGTGAGAGATGAGAGGAGAATGCGAGTGGGGGGAAGTAATGAGAGAGCCTCATGGACAGGAGGGGGAAAGAGAGGGAAATTACGGGCCGTTATCCTGCTTGAAAGTGTTTACGTGCAACGCTCAGATCTTGCAATTGCCCACGCCCCCATGTGCATGTGTAGGTAGCCAAACACACACCCGTATGCATACTCCCTGGCAGCGTACATAGCACTGCAAGACTGACAGAAGTCCTCTCTCTGAGTACCTTCAACCAACATAATAATATATAATTTGTAACTAATGGTGTCAAAATGTCATCTGAGGACGAGACAACCTGTGAGTATAAGAAATACACAACTAATTATGAGATAGTGGTCTAAAACGGAACGTTGTCCCCCTCATGAAAGATCGAGAGCATGAATTGCTGTGCTTTTCTGCTCCAGACGCATTCAGATGGATGTTCTCAAGCTGTCACGATAAGCGGATACTAGCAAGTGATCCCTGAAAGCTGTAGTTGACTACAGTAATTGGTTGAGAGCTGACAAGCTACAAGAATGGTTCCTTTGAAAGACGACCCACTTTATTTTTTAATAAAGTTCACAAAGTAAACACATTACATGCCACAGCTGACATCTAGAATTAGCTGTGCTGGAGCTGCGTGTCTCTGCAGTCAGGACCACAGAGCTCACAATATGTGCATTATTTTCTTTTTCTAGACCACAGGCATTACATCCTTTATCATAGGGAGTCCTCGACTGACGGGGAGATGGGGCAGAATATGCCAGTCGTTGCTTTCTTCTACATAGCAGCTACTTATTATGAAAACTGTAAGAGAATAAATTGCATCGTGCTGAAAGATAATCTCTGTGGCAAGTGCAGTGTCTGCCGCAGTCTGACCTGCCCTCTCGGAGGAGGAGGGGGGTCGGAACGGGGGAAACCTCACTGGCAAACAGGAACCAGCCTGCTACAGTGCATTGTGGGAGGTTGTGTGGCATCACCCACCTACTGTGCCCCATTCCAGTGTCCAATCTCACGGCTGCTTTCGCAGCAGTTTTTAACTGTTTTATAGTTAAAATCGGTAAAATAATGCTATTTTGTCTTTTGTTCCTTATCCGCTATACTCCCTAGCTATGTAGAGAATCTGTCAATGTATTGCATCGAAGGCAAAGATGTGTGTGTGACATCATTCGTCATGGCCGGGCATGGCAGCTAGCGATGTTCTTGATGTTAAGTGAAGTACAGCCAACTAAAGGTAGCATCTCACGTGTTCCTCAGTCGCATGCTTGCCATAGAGGCAGCTGGATGGACGGAGGAGCATCATCCACGTTCCTCCCCAGTGGCATGCCGCACGCATGCAGGAATGCGCATTCACACCCCGGCTCCCACCCCTCCGAGACTGTGCCCCCCTGGGGGGCCAGGTGCGAGCTGGCACCGCCGCCTAATCAGATGAACCCACGCAAAAGGCACCCCGCGGCGAAAATGATTATTTTTCTCCAAGCTCCTGCGAACAGGGGGCTGCGGAGGGGAATGTGCCTGCAAATGGACCTGCTTGTTTTGGGGCCCTGTTGCCCGTGTGGCCTTAGCCTGCAGAGGAAAGGATGGAGCGAGTCGATGCGTTAGAGTCAGATCCGTGAGCGATATGCCTCCTGGTCCAGATCCCGCCGGACTTTGATGTTGCCACGGACCATTTGCATGCACAGTGGCAGCGAAGCAAGCTGGTAGGCTGTGGGTCTGGCCCCTCTAAGGTACCTGTGTTATTGTAAAAACAGAAGCAGTTTTAAAGGGGCCATATTATGCTAATTTTCACTGTTTATAATTGTATTTTTGGGGTCAACTACAAGAGATTTACATGGTTCATACTGTGCATCTCTATTTACACTGTCTATAACTAAACGCTCGGTTAGGGCTTTAAACCCCACCCCTGATGATCCCAGGGTGCTCTGATTGGTCAGCTTGCCCTACAAGTTCCACCTCTGTCTTCTAGTCTGCAGATAGGTCCTCACAGGTGGCCAATAAGGATTGTGTTACAAGGTGACCTCACCATGTCACATAAGTAAGGGCTGTAATTCCAACGAGGTGTTTCAGGCAGAGAAGAGTGGTAAGAGTTACTCCCTTTGGGCCTTAAGACTTTACAGATTATTTACATGTGCATAAAGTTTTTAAAGTATTAACATACCACATGAAAGGAAAAAAATAGAAAAGCGCAATAGGGCCCATTCATGGGTGCGGAGAAGAGGGAGCGATGCCCCGGGAGAGCAGGATATGTTCATGTGTGTGCAGCGCATACAGGTGCGTGTTCTTTGATGCAACTGTCGCCGCAGCTGTGGGTCTGTGACTATGTGCACGCATTGGCAGGCCAGGGCATGTGTGTTACTGCCCCGTAGTATGTGACCTCATGATGTTTATGTTCTACGTTGGCGAATTTGGAGTGTTCGCATTCTGACACGTTCATGTACTTGTGGGTGTCTGTGTTTTTTCGGCTGTTGCTGCTCTTGTGCACATCTGTGTGACTGTCTTCCACACGCCTGGCTCCGCGGCTGCGTTCTGTGTGGGAGCCCCTCTACAGGAGTTGTTGATCACCACATATCAACTGTCAGCATGTTTGCATTGCAGGGACGCATCATTATTCCCCGCCCTGCATGTCCATAAAACACATTACAGCTGTTTCCTTGAGCAAAATATTATTGGCCTGCCGTCGAACACATCATTTGTGTACCCAAATTGTAAAATGTAAATTGATATGTAAGAAAATGGCCCATTAACTTTTTCATTAATGGTTATAATGCTTTTTCTGTGTCATAGGAGGAGGGATTGGAAGCTGCGACTGAAACCCTTTGCAGGGGAGGTCCCCTGTACACCCGCGAGGGGTGCCCCCCCCCCGCAGGTACGAAACGGGACGCTTTTTTAAATAACTGATTCTGTTGTTGAAGGAGAGGGTTGACATTAGAGGACAAGCTCCTCAGCTTAGCTGTATGTCAGGGTACAATAATTCTGTCTGGGTTCACTGTTTTTTTTTTTTTTTTTACTGTTGTCTCGCACTCTCTAAGAAGCAGGGAAGCAGATATTGTGAAACGTAATGGCAATGATATGAGTGATACAAACCATGGCGTGATTAAAAATGATTTAACAGGATGAGTGTCAGGCTGTGTCCGCCGGCGTGCCGCGCGGTTAAAGACGAGCGGCCCGCTCCGCCAGCATCCCCCACAGGAAGGAGCCCCACGGCCTTCCTCTGCAGGGCTTTGCATAACATTAAAGTCTCAGCTCTGTGGCGGCCGCCGCGGCCGTTTCCTTTAATACACTTAACAGCAGCCCTTAATACCCAAAGCTCATGTTAATTCAGGTAATTCAAGAGGTGCTATATCCACTTTTTTTTCACCTCCACTCAATGCACACTCGCCCATCGCGAACTCCAAATCGCTATTCTTAGCACCTTCCACAGGGCAATTAGCATGGAGTGCAGGAGCTGACAGGCGTTAATGGCGTTCTCCGGCGCAGGGTGGGCCCGTGCCCCCGGCCCGGACGCCCGGCAGGCCTGTCCGTGCCAAGCCCACCTCAGGGCCACGTGCGTGTGAGCCAGTGTCTGTGTACACAAACATTTTCTTTTCTTTTGGCTGTGTATGTCGGCGTGTTTGCCTTACCACGTCTGTGTGTCTTCTGTGTGTGACCGATCTGACAGCTGGGATGACATGCTGCTGTTTCCCGCAAGGCCCGTGCAAGGTTGTTGAGGGGTTAATAACAGCAGCAGACATTTTTTTTTTTAATCGTAGAGGAATATAACTCCCCGAAAGTAAATCCAAAGTAACATTTACTCCAGAGATACCGGCAGTGAAGGGTAATTAATACCTGAATAAATAACTTGGCAAAAAAATAAATGAACGCGATGCATATCTGTGCAAATGACAAAACAACTTCTCAGAGCGACAACCATCAGCGTGCAGGCCGGGCTGCTGTTGGCCTGGCAACGGCCCCCCCCTCCCACTGCTTCTGTATACAGTGATTGATTCTCTTTAATTTTCTGCTGCATCTTGGAAGAGAAAAACGAAGGGGGGAAAAACGGGGGTTACGGGCAGCTTGTCCCGTCACCCGGGCACAGAGGCGTGTGTCTCCTTCTGTGAGATTTACCGACAGGGAGTGGGGGTGCTGTGCAAGAGCTCCCCATAAAGTGCGGGTGTCTGCGCGTAATCTGGAACCCAAGTCGCGTATTAATGTGCAGATTACGGTGCGTTTGGTTATTTTGAAATGCCTCCCGGAGATGTTTTTGATGGTACGCCGGGCAAGATGGCGGCGGCACGGCAGGGAGACCCCTGAATGATGAGGAGCCTAATCTCCCAATCTCAAAATGGCCTCCGCTTGCCGCCGCGGCAACAGCCAATCGGAATAAAGCGTTGACGAGGGAAGGAGAGACAAGCACATGAATAGACCTGTAAAAACAGACTCCTTCAATGCCCATATTTACCAGAAATGAGAAAGGCTGGTAATAAGGAGAGGAACATGCAGCAGAGAAGCACTTGCTTTAATGTGCATGTCGTAGCGTATCTGATACAGGGGGCCGTCCAATTAAGCACTGCTCTTAACCGTCAAGTGGACCTGACAGAAGCAGCGGGATCTGAAGGCCGCGGCACCCCGGATAGCCGCCTGGCGCCTTAACGCACTGCGATGAAAGTGCCAGTGCGGCCGCAGGGCACAATAGCGGTGCGGCAGCTCCACAGGAAGGGCCCGGCAGAAGGTATTCACACACGCAGCAGCCTGCCCGAGCGGCGTAGCCCCGGGGGCCCGGCAAGGACAGAGAAGGAGAGGGGGTGCCATCGGGGGTCGGGGAGCACCTCTCACCACGGATGCAGATCATGTGACACCCCAGGGGGAGTGTGACGCGCGCAGGAGTCAGATCAGCACAGGGAGAGGAGATTCTGGAGCAAGGCACTATGTCTCCTTGTTATAGCTGTCCCTCTTGTTCGGAGGAATCGAGGGCCCCTTCAGGGAAGACGGCCTGCTGCCCGGGGACTGTACCTCGTTGTTATGTTCTTACGCACAATCAGACGCTGCCTCTAATTGTACCAGAAATAGTCCTTAGCTCCCAGCCCGTGAAGCGCGTTCGTTGTTACCGCTTTGCAGCATGTGCAGCGGCTGCGCTATAATTGCAACTCATGGGATGTGACTTTTCCTGCGCTGCACGCTACCTATGCTTTGCGGACAGATCTGTTTATAGTCTCGTGTTCCTGAACGGCCGCGACGGCTTTGCTGTAACTGGGGTATGGAGTTAAGCAAACTCACTGCCCCACTGCCAGGCCGGCCGCAGTGTGCCCTGTACAGTGAGCCCTCTCGCTGAGCTGAGCGCGTGGGCCAGTTTCCGGGGCTCCCTGTGTCAGGCCAGCGAGATAAATAAAACATTGAGTTCTGGGCCCCGGCCCCAGTCCCGTCACATTTGGATGTGCTCGTCCCACGGGGGGAGCACTGAATATCGGAACAGACGGCCTGGTATTTTTGGGTTCGGGTGTCGCCGGTCGTGGATGTTGACCCCCTCTGGCCGGCCCTCTCCTCTCCTCCCGGCTGATTAGTCGGCGGCGGTACACGGGTCCGCCGGTCACGTGTGCGCGAGGCACGGGGCTGCCCCTGCGAGCCGGCCTTCCTAATGAGTGGCAGGGAGACCCTCAGGCTGCACTTAAACTTTAAAACATCTATTATTAAGTTGTGAAAAAACATTGTAGCGGCCAGCGTTGACCTCACAGGAATTTTAAACTGTGCTTGTCTCCTCTGCTCTCTCTCTTCTCCCCTTTATCTTTCCTCCCGCTTTTGGAAAAAAAAAGGAAAAGGAGAAACCGCCTGAAGTCAGAATTATGAGCCGCGCTACGGTGGCCACGGCGTTGGGGTTATTAAGAGATGCTTCTCCAATGGCTGCCTCCCTCTTTTATGGCTCTCCCCGAATAAAAATTTTAAAGGCCATTAAATACCATCATCCTCACCAGGCGAGGTGCCACTCAGCGTGCTGTAGAGTCAAGTGTCTCATTTCTGCCTTAGTTGGAGATGGGGGGTGGGGCGGGGAGGGGGGTGTTTTGGCCAACAAGTGACACCGGCCACTGGGAATAATTCCTGTGCTGGGGCCACCAGACATGGCAATAGCCGGCCTGGCAGCGCTGGAATAGCATGTGATGCATGTGCTGCTTAGGGACCTGGCGGCGGATGCGGATTAGGGAAGCAGGCAAGTGTCTGCAGAACAAAGGCAGCGGAGCAGTTCGGACTGGTCGGGTGGGGGGGGTTCGAACCAGCTAGTCATCTCTGTTTTCCGTAATTGTTTCTAACCTACTAGTCTGCTCCGTTTCTGATACGTCCTGCTGATGCCCCCCCTGCCCCCGGACAGATGGTGGAGAGCAGAGGATGTGGTGCAGAGGAGAGCCCCCCCCCCCGCCCAGCAGCAGGCAGGGAGGCCTGCAGCCCGTGTTCCCGGTTGGAGGCTGCAGTTGTTGGCTCAGTGCCTCGCTTTCACATTTCGCTCTGAGCATGCAGTGCCGCAGGGTTATTTTTGTCTGATTAGCCCCCGAGTTAAAAGTGGCACCCCCCCCTACCTCAGTCTCCTAGGGCCGAATGGATCATCGCCAGGCGTCGCGGGACGCTTCGATGAGCCAGCGTCTGGGCTGTTTGGATGTCCGCTTTTTCTGACTGTGGGCTATCCCACGATGCCTTGCGTGCGGGCGGCAGCGTCTGCCGCTCGATCCCCGTTTGCCGGTCGTCGCGTATAGTGTGCCGTGCCACGTCGTGCCGAGGCTGACATCACAGTCATGCCCGCGGACTCTCCTTACAAATGCTTTTCGGCTCATCTCGGGTGCGAAAGTGAATTCCCATGGCAAGAGCACTACAGACCGGAGCACGGGGCTGAAAGTG
>JAODJW010000062.1:7659114-7674213 GCA_026777045.1 Hyperopisus bebe | reverse complement strand
CTTTTCGGCTCATCTCGGGTGCGAAAGTGAATTCCCATGGCAAGAGCACTACAGACCGGAGCACGGGGCTGAAAGTGGCCCTGGCGGTCCATGTTATCAATTTCTGCTTCCATATGATACCCCATGTCCCTACATAACAGCCCAGGTGGGTCACACGTGCTGCCTAGGTGGCCTCTGTGTGTTACACTCCTGTATTCACTATCATTTGCCACGGCTGCCACTACCCCCGTCACTGTTCAGCATTTGGCTAATTAAGCTCCTCATGTCCGCAGCCATCCACGGCGCAACACGAGGTGACAGAATGCCACTGGATCATCACCCCGGAAGGAGCTAGCCCAGCACCGGCTGAGTGTGGCCGCGACTGCCTCGCTGCCAGTCTCAGCTGGCTTGCTCATCCTGTAAGTGATGGAATTATGGTAAACACTGTTATTACTGAAAGCACTCTTAAGTTCTGCTTGCTCAAATCTGAGGAGTTTGTCATGAAAATTCAGAGCTCTAACTATATCTGTGGTCTTGACCATAGAGCTAAAGTTTAGGCCCATCTGTGGACGTCAGACACTTTCAGGTTAAACTGTGAGCCATTTATGAATGTTCCCTGTTTGTAACAAGGGCTGTCTGATGGCATTTACCTTCTTGTCCCAAAGTGTTTTGTCAATAGGAGCCTGGTCTCGCTTGCCTGGTGGATCCATGTGTCCCACTGGGATCAGTGGCCCAGTAAGATCTTCAGGTTGTTCTACATAATTCCATCGAATAAGGCCCAGGTTAGTTCATTAATATTTTTGTATGTGAAACGGTCTCATATATTAGGAAGATACGGAGCATAATTTGAGAGTGTTTCCTGGGGCCTATCAGCAGAAATGGCACTTCTGTCTGATATTACAGGACGGAAAAAGACATCTGTATATGATGAGGTGTCTGCCATAAGGGTGTTTATCTTACGCTACGTTGCATCACATCAAGTCACACCACAAGGGGTTTCTTCTCTTTTTTGTGGTGAGATATTCCACAAAAGCCGATCAGGTCAAATAACTGGATAAGTGGGTCAGCCCCAAGCATCCCCAAATCTGGCCTCTAACCGCCACGCCCCCTGCTGCAGGAGGCAGGAGTGCTGTGAGAGCCAGCATTGTGCCTGCTCTATGTTTGTGGTTGTGTTCCACCGGGGGGCAAAGTAATAGCTCTAACAGTGTAAGATCGGCCCATTCTCAGAAGCGTATTGATCTGCAAACTACCTGTTGTGACAACAAGGCTTATCTTTGTCACATCTACTTACCACTGGCAAACACATAAACACAGACACCTGGCAGCCCTATCTATAGACAGTATTTTTTATAATATATTTTTAAAGAGCGTGCTGGAGTATTACAGTACTCAGCTGCCTCCTGCACTCGGGTGCCTCATGTAGCTGTTTAGTGGCCATTTTGATCCAGTTACATTAGTCGTTTAAGGTCTAAAGAACCATGATCTTCATTAACCTTGGCTTTCCAATGTATAGCTGAATGTGATGCACACATCTAATCTGGGCTGCTAACACACTTTAGTCACTGTATTATTGTCAGATATTGCTTTCTGCTCCCCCCGCCCCACACTAATTAAGCTTGGAGTACAACCTCAGGTTCTTCTATAAGCTATCATCATTTTAAATTTATTTTGATTGATTTGTGTCAGCTTTAAGTATGCTTTCTGGCAGATCAATAAATAAAGATCAATACTTTAATGTTTTCTTCAGAACCTTTATTAAAAAATAGATTGGCTATAAAGAGGGCTGAATTACTGGATGGCTCTGACTGCTTCCAATGCATGTCAGCTGGAATCTAATTGAACAACATTGAACCATTTGAGATTAGATGAGGGATGGGGGAGAGCTGGACAGGGGCCGAGTGGGAATGTCCAAGAACGGCTTATTATTTACCTGGGCAATGGAGACAGGAAGGGAGACGGAAGATCAGTGCCGAGTGGGCAAAGCCATATATCTGCTACTTGCTGAGCATTATTTATTTAGGAGGCGACCTTATCGGGGGCCACTTATGCTGCTCGCAGTTTACCCTTTTAAAGGATGTTTGCTGAACGTCTCAGGTCAAATCACTTTAAGTATCAGGCGACGATAGTGCTCTTTGTGACTTGAACCCATGACCTTCTGGTGCTCCGGTCCACTGCCATCTCATTGCTGGTGGTAGTGCAGGCCTGGACATGCGTGACAGTACTTCTCTGAGATGTGGGGTTCGGCTGCTGTGCGCCAAGCCTTGGCCTGCCACAGGTTCTTTGTGCTTGCCGCCACTGGCGCCGGATGCTGTTGGTGCGTAGCACGTTGGCTGCAGCAGAGGGCCCGGCCTGCAGCTGCGGGCTGATAGCCGGGACAGCTGTGCTCCCTGGCCCAGCCGGAGCCCATGGGGGGTGGCCAGGTTAACGCCACAGAGGCCGTTGCCCCACATCTTCCTCTAATAGCCCCAGTTTGACCCCGCCCCACTCTCCTCTGGTGATTAATGGCGCGAGAATGCCTGCGGCCAAGGAGGAGACCACCGCCAAGACTGCAGGGCTGCTGGAGCCAGTGCAGAGCCTCCTGCTGTCACTGGAGCTGGCCACACCGAACTTGCTGCCAGCACACGCGCACATCCAGCGGGACTCGCTCACCACATCGATCTGACAGCCTGATTGAGTCTGTGGGCCCGACCCATTGATTAGGACGCTGAGGTTTAGCCATGCAAAGTGGCAGCTTCAGTCCATCAAACTCTCCTTGTTTGGTAGATGCTGTGCATCATTCTTAGTGATATAAAAAAGTGAGAGTGGATGTATACATGTATATTCAATGAAATTTATGTAGAGCCTTTCCCAACAGAGTTGCCGAAAGCCACATGACAAGAGTATGCGGTAGTCTATTACTACATCAGTTATACGGAATGGTGCATAAAAGCGGGAAAAAGAGAAAGAAAGAAAGCTAGATGACAATGGAGGAGAGGAACCAAAAACTCCCAAGCTGGGAGACAAAAGCCTTGTGGGGTCCAAGGTCGACTGGCTCCCCAAACCCCCCCCCCCCCCGGCATGATAACATTGTAGGAAACAGAGAAAATGGTCCTGCTTTGATAAAAGCAAGGTGCGAACTGTGCATCCATCTGTGAGCCAGTTCTCCGCACAGGTGCATGTTAGCCAACAGATCGGAGGCTGCAGCCACAATGTCACAGTTTTTAAGCCACGTATGTGTCAAACTTTTTGAATTACTGCATGCTTGATATAACGTATGTGCAGCTATATTTATATGCACATGAGGCGGTGAGCATGCGCCAGTGAGCTTCTGTGCTGCTGACTTATTCTGCGAGCGCATTTGTTTCCCTCAACCTTTGTTGTGCCGTGTCCAGAGCGGCTCCCCAGCGAGAACACCTGCACTCCCAGGTGGGGACAGGTGGCCGCCTCTGACAGCCTGGGCATGCTGACCCCACACTGCTACCGTGGCAACAGCGGGGACAGTCCCTCTCTGCCTCGGCATTAGCTGGCTCTGCCGTCCGCTTTGCTGCGTCGTCAAGAAAGAACTCGGGCTGCCTAGAGTCCTGCTTTAGGAAGCACCGCCAAGCATTTGTACGCTTTTCACACAGACCACTACAAAACTTATTCATGATGTAATGCTTAATAAAATACAGCATTTACCTCAGAAATAAAAAGCAATTCTTGCGTTAATCAAAGTTTTGGATGGACTGCGCTCCTTTCAAATCGTGTGTGTTTGTCAGAAGTGCCAGTGGGCGAATCGATAGCAGCATCAAACAGGCCATTGGCTGGTTTGATCACGCTCTAGCAGCAAAAGCCCGTACCGGCCTGTGTTTCAGGATGTTCCCAGGCGCGTAAGCCCTCTGCTGCGCTGACACGGATCAGACGCCTTTCGTTCAGCCCTGCTTACGATTCCGGCCTGCACCAACCCTGCTCGTTTGTGCAAAGGAACCATTCCAGTTGAGAAAAACGGTCGTCCCCAGTCAGGACGACCTGCGGCGATTGACTGCGAGGCTGCTTTTTAATGCAGGGGTTGTTTTACAGGCGGTCTGTTTGCTGCGAGGGTTTTCGCCGCGAAGCTGTCTCCAGTGAGGCCACTGCGAGGTGCGTAAATGTGAAATCCACAGACTGTTTAGCTTTAGCTGCTTGACTGTGAGCTCATTTACCGTGAGGGTGTCTGCAGTCACACTCCGTGAAGCTCCTGCAGGCTGCAGGGCTCCGCTTCAGGGCCAGAACGGACCTGCCTGTTTTCAGGCGTCTCTGCCTGCAGCAAGCAGAGAGCAGTTTGGCTGAGCTTGTTGCAGAGGTTTCGTCTCGCATTTCCCGAACAGGTTAAGCTGGCGAGGACGTTCAGAGACACGACCTATGGGCTGTAGTGCATTTTGTTGTAATGGTGTCCCAGTTGCCTTGTCAGAAATCAGTTTGAGTTCAGAGCCGGTTTGCACGAGGAGGTCAAGGCTTCAGCAGCCTAAATATTTTATCTTCAGTACTCGTCTGGGGCTTTTAAAGGAGAAAGCTGGCCTGTTTTCGCATTTCCCTGCCACTCCGACATGATTGGCTCGGCCTCTTAGCCAGTCCAGGTCAGGGCCGGGTTAAAATCAATTACAATCAATTATTAAGAGTCTTGTGTAGCTCTCCAAAGTTAAAAAGGGAGCCAGTTGGTAAAGTCTACAATGTTGTGAGTGCATTTTTATTTATTCAATTGTCTTTTTTACTTGGGACAGCAAACACTCAGGACCCACTGTGACCTCTCAAAAGTATTTATTATTACTTTTTCGTTTCATGCAGGACATGTTTGAAAAGTCAGTGCAGACGTTTGTCTTATTTCTGAGGGATCTGTCGAACGCTTCAGAGTCTTTGGGAAGCGAGGCCATCAGACTAGTGGTTTGGCTCTCTGGCCTTGCTGGCATGGCAACACACGCCTCAGACTCATCTATGGTTGTTCGTTTTCTTAACGGAGAGAGTGATGTGCAGCGTGCCGCACAGCAACAGCACCCTGGCGAGTACATTACATCCTACAAAGCATACTTAACCCGTTCGAGTGTCCATCCATCCATCCTGTTACTGCTTATCAAGCACTGGCTCGCGAGGGGGGCCTGGAGCCCATCCCAGACAGGCAGGGGAGTGCTTGGGATGGGACACCAGCAGTTTGTTGTGTCTCACAATGCTTTACCTCATGTCTTAGCAGCAGATTCACCGTGCGCTATCTGGCTTGGATACCAGAAGCAAGGGGCCTATAGGGCTGGGCTACATGCTTGATTTGAAGCTGATTTCGGCTGCTCGGTCCTTTCTGGGCATTTGGAGGCTGCCAGGACATTTGTTAAAATTTTTATTTGCTTTCTCAGTTTTGATAGAAGCGCAGATTGGATTTTCCCAGAGCCCAGAGAAGGCAGCTGCTTCCACGAACCAGGCCGCGACTCGCTCTTGGCGCCTGTTCACTCGGTGAGCGCTGCAGCCGCCGCGGCCCTTTGATGCCGCTCTTTGATTGGCTTATCGGGTTCACAGCCCACGGCCGCGCTGGCCTTTAGTTAAAAGGGAAGGCGGGTTGGCCAATCGATCGAGCGGCCCGGCGGCCCCCGCGGAAGGCCTGGAAGACGACGTGCTCAGCTGGTCAGTCAGTAGCCCCGCCTCCCCATAAGTGGCTCTTCCATTGGCCCTCGATGGTGGGGGTGGGGTTGGCTGCTTAGTCCAGCTGCGCCCAGCTCGGCTCTGTAGCTGCTTACTGAGGCAGGTGAGGCCTTCACCTCTCCATTCAGCAGAGATTCAGTAGTGGAGTCACTCTCAGTGTACCACACATGGGCATAGCCAGGAGGGTCCTGGGTCCTTATAGTCTTACTGGATGAAGGTTGTTGCCGGATTGTTAATTTCAATTTGATTGGCAGTGCCGCTTTCTAATTTGTTACAACCGGAAAGGCTAATGTTCCAATTTGTCACGATTGGTGTTCAGGCTGCATGCTAATCAGCCGTGCTAGCGTTCTTTATGCGTGGGCTGCCGCGCTCGTGCCCGGTGCTGGGTTCCCACGTGCTGACGCGCGGGCTTTTAGCCTACTGCATACCCGCTGACTGTTATTGATGAACACTCATCCGGAGAGGGAAGACACAGTGGACAAGAACCATTTTACAGTTAAAAAAAAAAATCAGACGAGGGGCTCTGAGAACGCAGCTTTAATTAAGCCCAAGTGGAGCGGCTGCCTGTCCCTGGTTAGCGGCCGGGCGGGCGGCTGACAGGGCCAGGTCTGGGCGGCAGCGCCAGTTTCCACAGATCGCTAATGAAGAGCTCTGCCGCCATCCATCCATCGCAGAGAGCGCCGTCCAGGGGATTACCCCCAACCCCCCGCTTGTGCTGCAGAACGCCGAATTAATCCGAAATCTCGGCGATTAAACGAATCCCCAGAGCTTGCTTAATTAACCTAATAAAAGTACTAATAGAACCATTTCCAAAGGTAAATTTAATTTACTTGTCAGGATTGTACATAAATAGGAGTAAGGACCGTGGGCACTTAGCCGTCCCTGTTAGCATGCAGGCTCGGAAGGAATAAATAACGGCCATTTACATCTTCACTCGATTCCGCCGCCTGTCCCTAGCTCTGGTCAAGTCATTATGGGGAGAGAGACGGGGGGAGAGGGGAGAGCTAGAGAGGGGAGATGGAGAGAGAGAGAGACTGGAGAGAGAGACAGTGAGAGAAGAGAGAGCAAGGGAGAGCTAGAGAGGGGAGAGAGACAGGGACAGAAAAGGGAGAGAGGGACAGAAGAGAGAGAGAGGGAGAGCTAGAGAGGGGAGATGGAGAGAGAGACAGGGACTAGAGAGGGAGAGATACAAGGACAGGAGAGGGAGAGAGGGGAGATGGAAAGAGAGATAGGGACAGGACAGGGAGAGAGAGACAGGGACAGAAGAGAGGGAGAGCTAGAGAGGGGAGATGTAGAGAGAGGGAGAGCTGGAGAGGGATGGAGAGGGGAGATAGAGTGAGAGAGGGACAGGAGAAGGAGAGATGTAACCTGACCAGAGATTAGTGCCACGTCTGCGAGAAGGGAGACATTCACGTTTCAAAGCACGTCCTCCCCCGTGTTCTCGACCCGCTAATAGGGGAAATAATGTTTAAACGAATTAGGTTTGATTAAGAAGATTGCTACCCTTTTTATTTTAATAGGGGTTTAAACAAATGTAGTTGGCATGGAATAACCATAAAAACTTACTGACAGGAACTTTTCCCTATCGTTTACAGCAGTGTTCTACAAGAGCCGTTAGACTCCTCTCATTACTGCCCCCCCAATGACTGTGTAATGACCCGCAATCATTTGTAAGTGAATAACTATTAAAAGCATTTCCAGCGCAGAGGATGCTTTTAAAGTCAAATTAAAGCACGTGGGAGGCAGGTCTCTACTCTGCTTATTATGGATATATAAGACGGATAAAAATCTCATCATTTTTTACAGCCGAGGATCCGCTGTTATCAGAGGATCGGGCCGTGGTGAATAACAATCACGGCATTTGTGCTCCGGCGATGCGCCTGGGGCGGGGGGGGGGGGACTTGCGAGCGTTAGGCGAGATGGGAGCTGGCAGTGGGGGTCCATGCATGAGGCCTGCCCTCGCTCCCTGCTGGCTCACTGCATTCACAGCATGATAATCATACAACATGTTACATATATGTTTAACCAGATATGTCTGCAGTACGTGACTATGTAATGGGTAAATCAGCAGAATATGTGTGGATGGATCCATATGAACATTTATATGTAATGTGTGTGTGTGTGTGTGTGTGTGTGTGTGTGTATGTGTGTATACATGCACATATATATACAGGGGTGTAGCTAGAAATTCTGGGCCCCCCTGGCAAACTGTCAGTCTTGGGGTTTTGCTGAGCAGGGGGCCCTAAAAATTGCCGGGCTCCCAGAATCTGACAGGGTGTCCATGCCCCCAAACGCCCCTGTATGTATACATGATGGCCTCATGTCACCAAGGATTCCCAACCCCAGCTTTGTGTGCTGAGTTTACATGCCCCCTCTCTGCTTGTGCAGATTTCCTCCAAACATGCTGTTGAGTGGATCAATGTCTCTGAATTGGCCCCAGTATATGAGTGTTAGTGCCCTGTGATGAACTCCCCATCCAGGCTTGTCCCCTGTCTCGTCCCCTGTCTCGTCCCCTGTCTTGCCTGGGGTAGGTGCTGGGTTTACCACATGAGATGGAAGATGGATGGATGGATGGACATTTATATGCTTCAGAACACATGAACACTATAACTTTCCTTCCTTAAATCTCCTACCATGTTAAAATTAACTCAGCGATTAAATCGTAATTCTGCAACTGTTTACTAGAGTATGGTTGTAATATAATTTAAAAATAGACGTGCCTTCTCCCAGAAATTAATAAATGCAATTTATAAGGAATGTTAACTAACAATTTAATGCTTTGTGGGCAGCAGCCAAACTGATTAAATAATAATTAGACCAACTTGCCAGTGAAAGGGGTTTGACACCAGCATGTGAAGTAAGCTCAGCTAATCCCCTGTTATGGGTGTAGCACACGAGGAAGCCGTAAGAGGCGCACGGGCTTGATTATGCCGTTTTGCCAGCTCACGTGCTCACCAGCGGTCAGCAAAAGGCTAGTGGGGAGCGGTGTTAGACGGCCTGAGAAGACTGGGATGGGGCATCGCCGTGCACTGCTACAGTGGCTATTACCACCCGCCTTTGCCCCCTGCACAGTCCACATTTTTAAATGCCATTTTATGGAATTTAAAACACTCTTCACATTCAGCCTCAGTGCGACCTAATCAATATTTTTTTATTAGCAACAGTTTAACCAAGCGAAGGAAGGTCATGTTACCAATTATCTGTTTGATACGCACATGCGGACAGACTACTGAGCACCCGTAACTCTGTTGCGGTCACGCATTGGGGTGGGTCAGGGAGGGGGAGGCAAATTTCACAGCCACAGGCCAGTCACAGCGACACAATGTGGACACTCTGTTAGCAATACTATACAGTAACCCAGTGCGGAACTTGAAGATGACGAGTACTGTTGGTGCTCTGGAAATAGACATCAGTGCTTTATGTGTCTGCATTATATCGAGGGTCGAGGGATTTCTTTATCATTGGTGTTTTTTTTTTTTTTTTGAGTGTTATGTTCTTTCAGATTCACTTCGGTGCTGTCGGGTCACTTTAAGCGGAGGCTGGATGTAGTTGACACAGGATTACAAGTTTCCGTTTCGAATTTCAGTGTGAGTCAGCCCTATTTTTTTTTTTACCTGGGAATCTGATTGGGTTCTTCTGCAGATGCTTACTGGGTGAAACATCAGCATGTGTACCTGCTTTTACAATGCAGCACGCAGACTAACGTAGAAAGAGTAAGCAGCTGTGCTGTGCTATTGCGGTTACAACTGAGCACAGCCGAGGGAGGGACATGCCAGTGATGATTCCTCAAGGTAGTAGTGGTATATTGGTATATTGGGAGTGGTATATTAGAGTTCGGTTTCTTGCTCATTATGGATGATGTCATTTACATCCAACACTATTACATCATAGTCAAAGCGTGACATCATCCACCATGGCCACACTGTTCTATTTTGACATCATGCAGCCTTAAGCCTTGGGTGTTTCTCAGTATGAGTATTTGATTGTGTTCTTGTGTACCCATTTTATGTCATCTTCCACTGCCAAAGATAAGTTCCAATACTGAAGAACAAAAGTACAGAGGTCAGTATACATCCCCGGATGTCATTCTTGCCCCTCCCCAAATATCAAGGATGCATCAATTGCATCCTTGCCAAACGAGATCCCATGACTCATTGCACCCCAGGTTTGTTCTTGGAAGCCGAGTAAGCAAGACCACTCTTGCCAAGACCACAAATACCATCTTTGTACTCTTGGTATTGAGAAACACCCCTTCTTTCCTCCTAAAAACATGACATCATCCACTGCAGCCACCGTTTTCTGGTTAAAACATCATGCAGCTTGGTGGCACTGTGGCTTAGTGGTTAGTGCTGTTGCCTCACACCTTCAGTGTTGAAGGTGTGAATCCCACCTTCAGTGTGCGTATGTGTGGTATTTGCATGTTCTTCCTGTGTCATGCAGGTTTCTGCTGGGTATTCTGTTTTTTTTTTCCCCGAGCTTGAAGACAGACATGTTATTTGATGGCTCTTGATTTTCGTAACATTTGTGTGTGAATGTATCCCAGCCTTGTGCCTTGTGCACAGCCACTAGACCCCCTGTGTCCCTGACCAGATAAGCATTTAAAAGATGGATGGGCAGCATACAGCCGTATACTCTCTCCTACTAGCATCGAGTCATCATCCAGAATATACTGCCCTCTCTCTTAGTCTTTGAAGTATTTTTCTCTTAAAGATGTCTCAGCAGAACTGACAAGTTGGATGGACTGATAGGTCCCTAATGATTTCTTCGGACAGGCCTAGTGTTGCGTCTCAATTCTATTCAAGTGTGTAAATCTTCTCTTTCTCCCCCTTTTTGATGGCAGTGCTTACAGATTCACACTGGGACCCTGGGAGTGTGTGACATGAATGTTTCTGCAAGGCACTCTGATCGAGCGCGGATCTGCTTGTAAGGAATCTGTCTTCTGTCTGTTCCCCTCATTTGGCCACATGGCACAAGTTTATGCTAATGACCCTTTGGGCAGTTGCTAAATGATTTTGAACGGATGTAGCATGTATTAGCACTGATGTTTATGTGCTTTCTGTTGTTATTATATTAGATTATATTATGTTACAGTGGATATTCCGTTTGAGACAATGGGAAAAACGAGAGTAAAAACAACTGTGTAGAGTAGAATGTGGAAATTGGAACAAACACTTGTGCTCAGTAAATTTGCTTAGAAATGTATGTAAATGTGTCACATCAAAAGAATGCCAATGTGTTTTGCAATAAAAAATCGTCTTTATAGTCATTGTTACTTCGGAAAACAACTTAAGTTTGTCACTGTAGATGTTGGTGCTTGTGTTGTGTTGTGGTGCATGTGCATGTGGGGGGGGGGCAGTGTGAAAGACAGAAGCCTTGTTCTCTCTCTCCGCTGTGAATATACATAACGCTGACCCCTCACTCACACCGCCGGTGTCATGCTGTGAATTCTATCTAGCCTGAAAAAACAACTGGAAATTGTTATGCAAATGATTATGTGGCAAGAATGCTCGTGCTCAAGAAAGCTGGCATATTTATGCGGATATGCGCTTTTGTGTGTGTCTGGGCCCTTGTACAGCTGCGTGTGGTGTGGTGGGTGCATGTGTTTGTGTGTGTGTGTGTGTGTCTGCACTAGATTTAAAGAGATGCTCTGTTTGTTCAGTACATCACAAATGCAGCATGAATTGCTGGAGATGGTGGCATTTTGGGGGTGTCCTGTGTAGTTGTCGGTATTGTTTGTTTGTTGTTTATTGAAGTTCCAGAAATCGATACAGAAGGTCATTCAGTGGTCCTTGGACAAAAGGTGCTACTGAAGTATGTTGGGGGGGTGGGGGTAGCTTGTAAAAGTTTATCCCACCAGTGCAAGATCTGGAAAGAGCAAATAATGGGAGCAACTGCGCTGACACGCGTGACGCAGTCTGGAAAATTCCATGCCCATTTTCAGCATGTGTACTTATCGCTCTAATAATTGATATTAAGTAATAAGTATAATTAAGCATGATATTATAATTTTGACATTGTGATAATAATAAATCATTTCAAGTAATTTCTAAAACCATTCACAGCAAGTCATGTGGCAAATGGTGAGGCCCAGCACGCATTCTCAGGTTGGTGAGGCTGAGGAGGCGTGGCCAGAGTGTAATTACGGCACATGACTGGCTGATGTGGGGCGTGACGAATCTAAACCCTCCTGGAGAGCAGGGAGAGCGTTCCACTTTACTAGTGCTCCCTCACTGTGATTCTTAAAAAGCTTGTTAATAACTTTCAAGGACCAGGTATGACTCAGAAAAATGGTTATTTATGTAGTTCTGGTCTTTTGTCCTGTTTCTCTTCCATTTCTTTTACTTTTTTTATTTAGTGCCCCTTGCAGAAGAACGGAACAGATGCTTTGATATCTTACAATTTGGCCGATTGAAGCATCAAATGCACGGCGTGTCATTTTTATTTTTTTTGCTAGAATGGTTCTTTGTGGCCATAAGCATCAGTTTCAGGGAAAGTTTGAAGTCAGTAGAGGAGTATCCACAGACTGGGGGGTTTATTTGAACACTTGCACAAAACCCGATGTTTGAGCTGATACCCCCTATGGCCTTTCCAAAACCCCAGTCCCATTTTATTTCCCTGTCAGTGTCCTTTTATGCTGACTTTCTCTTCTTTTTTCCCATCATTTTGTTAAACCCACCTTACCCTCTCATCCTAATCTTTTCCTCACATTCCTATGTAAACAATAAGCAGCTCTTACTCATATATAGACAGATATGGATAAGACGTATAAGAGCATGTAACATGAAAATTTTGGGGTGTATGGTGGAATATTAATTGGTATTGAACATTTATATATCATTATTATGTTGTTAAAAAAAACTCACTCTGGGTGGTGATTTAATGGGCAAAGCTGGGGTTGTTTAAGCTCGATAATCCACCTGTCAGTTGTAATTTAATTGTCAGTGCAGTTCACTGTTGGAGTATCAATCCAGTGCTGTTTAAGCAGGCAGGTTAATAGTGCTGTGACGTGCACCACAGGGCCCGTCAGACAGCGACCCCCCCCCCCACCCCCACAGCAAGATTCTGCCCCGGTCTGTGCGAGTTATGTGCCCCGTATCTCCGCCACTGTCAGCTGTTCCAGCCTCCTGTCACCACGGTCTCCCACACCTGAAGCCTGACCTCCACAATGCCATTTGCTTCACACACTCCGCTTGTTTGTTCTATGACCATCCATCCGTTCGTCCTTCCATCCATCCGTCCGTCTGTCCGTCCTTCCATCGTTCTTCTAACTTCATATCCACTGCAGGGTTGTGAAGATCCCTATGTACAGTAATAATAAAATTTACTTTTGTATTATTGTATTATGTAACGGCATTATTGGAGGTAGCATTTAGTAGAATTATTATTATCCTTGTCGTTGTCATTATTATTAGTAGCAGAAGCAGTGTTATTGTGATTGTAGTTGCCGTTAGCAATGATCTGTCGCAGCGGCGCCGCCTCATTCCGTTTGGTAATGACGATTCACGGTTGAAAGGGGCCGTAATTCAGTGTGAATGGCTCTAAATCAGAGGTGATGATTCCCCTCGCCATCCTCCTCTGCCCCCAGCGCGAAGGCTCCCGCCCCGGTCACCAGGCTATAGGCACCCCCCCCCTCCCCATTCCAATCGAAGCATCAAAAGCACGGCGTGTTGTTTTAATTTCTTTTCAGGAATGGTTTTTTGCGGCTGAACAGATCTCAGGTTGGGGCAGAACTAAAAAAAATTAAATAAAGGGCTCCATAATGATGATTGTCAGTATTAATAATTACCCTCAGCCTCAGCTGAGACATTGTGTTTTAGTTAAGTATTTTAAAGAGGCGGCTTTCTCCTCAGGATGAAATGAAGTCGACCCCATGCGGCTCGCCTTATCCTTGCTCCGGGGCCCGGAGTAGCAGTCAAGGCCCCGGCTCCGGCCCTCGGCGCGGCAGCTGCCCGGGGAAAAGCAGGGAGAGCCGGGAAGAAAGGCGATAGCTATGAACCCACATCCCAAGCTTAACACAGAGGGACAATGACAATTACAGTCAAACCTCACAAGGGAGCAGTTTAAAGCAGCTAATTCAATACTGTACTTGACAATGGTAGTGGGGGAGAATGCCTGTTGTAGTAAGCTTTTAGAATGCTCAGTCGTGCCTTGCTTGCACACTTAATGAAGATATTTGAAGTAATCATACCTTGAATTGCTGTACGGGAGTGAATAAACACTGTGATATTCTCACAGGAACTAGATAAACCAATCTGTTCTGAATTTACTGTGCCCAAGTCGCAGTCTGCTATTCCGGCACGCACAGCACGAATAGACCGTGAAGGTCTTTCTTCGTAAGAGCTTGTGTTTTTCACTTTCTATCTAGTGTCCTTTAATGACAGATATTTGTTGTGTGGTTAAGAAAATGGACTTGCCAAAGAATAAACTCAGAAATAAAATTCAGTGCAGGGGGGTCCTGCTGTCGTCAATAGAAGATTTTGTAAAATGTCCAGTTGTATGAACTGATGTAAATAGAGGTCCTGGCTATTTAAGTTACTGTGAAGAAATCAGCCTGATAGAAATATGTAGCAAGTGCATAGCAAATTATATAGAAATTTTTCTGCAAGAATGATCCAGTAACGTATTAAATGCAGTGGAACTTCTGTCTTTATGAAGTTCTGACAAGCCGACGATGTTTTAATTGGCAGTCAGTAGGTTCCAGCAACAGGGGTCAAGAGTAATTTACTAAAATGCTAAGTCTTTTCATCCATTTATTTATCTGCTTTTTCTGTATTGAAATTCCTAGCCAGGCTGGATTATAGGGGATGATGATGGCTTAATCCCTTGTTAATTAACACTGTGTTTCCAGCAGCTGAGGAGAGATATAGGATTAGGGCTTAAGGCTGGCTTCGCAGCGGCCAGTCGGAGGAGGGAGTCACCGGGAGTGGGGTCTGAGTGTCCATCCTGCCCACATGTAGCCAGTACACATGGAAGGAGGGCAGCCACTCAGCAGAGACTGGGCTCAACACTTAGGGGCTGCACTTTTTATCTGCTCTAGCAGATGCCAAGTTACAGCCCTGCGATGCCTGAGGACTTTCCGGTCTTTTCTGCACATGGGCCTCATCCCCAGAGGTCGCTTTAGCGTAGAAAGAGCGGGACTTATCATTTATGAGTCACTGGTAAGCTGCTTAGATCTGCAAGTGATTGACTTGGCCAGACAAACAGTCATTTATTGGCACATGCTCACTATTTTTTTTTTTTTAATGCGACTCAAACATTTCTATTTTAAATCAGGCGGTATTGTCAACGCAGGTTTAAGCGGACAGCGTGACTGGCGAGGCCGTGTTTATGAGGTGCGGCTCTGAGTGCCCGACGGCTTCCTCTTGCTTGCGGCTCCCACTTAGCAGAGCGAGAAACGTGGCAGCCGCCCGAGGTGTGAGAGGTGTTTTTTTTTTCTTCTGCAGTCCTGGCAGAAGGAGACGAGGCAGTGGGCTCAGATGGGGGGGGGGGGGGGGGGGG